>CM052448.1:28568637-28639062 GCA_028533085.1 Varecia variegata
CTGTAAATTATTTTAAATCCAGAATCACGTAAAGTTCTTTTTTTCATATCATGACATTTTCAGGCCAAACCAAAAATTACTTCACTGAATGTATATGTACAATAATTTGTCTTATTAATACCATGCCATAGACCTGAAAAAGGCAGAGGTTATAAATGTACAGATTCTCAATTAAATGTAGATCAACAAAATAAATGCTTGGGAGTTACTAGAAATTTGTCACACATCTTCAACTAAACTCATTTCTTCAAATGAATAGTGAGAAGAAAGAGCGGATTCTCGATGTCCTGTTGCTCATAGTGGGTGTGTAATGGAAAAGGATGCTCACAAGACCTGGTTTCTAATTTCTCACTAACCAGCTGTGTGGCCTTGGGCAAGTTACCTAATGGTGATGAGCCTTAGTTTTGTCTTCTGTAAAATGAGGCTGGATTCAATGATCTAGCTTTGACTATCCTGATTTTCCAAGTAGTTATTTACCTAGGCCCCAACAGCATGGCAGAACCCAGAGAGAAATTAACATATGATTGTATTTTCTCTTTGCCAAAGTAGAAAGAAGATTATATAAGAATTGGCTCCATTCTTTCATCTCTTTCAAATTCCTAAGAGAATAAACATAGTGGACACACCTGGGTACATCTGTGTTGACTCTTTAGATTAACTGAAGGAAACTTACATATAGGCCTGATGGCTAAACAGGGTCATTATCTGTTTGTTGGCTCATTCATTCAGTCATATGTATGTACTCATTTTTTTCAAATATCTACTGATGGACTAACATGAGCATTGTAGTCCCTGTTAGGACTGCCAACATGTACCTGTCAGTAGGCAGTAGAGCAATTAGTTTAATCTCTATTCCTCAACTACTGTATTTATGAAAGCACGGGAACAAGGTAGAGAGCTAGCTTACATAATGTGTTTCAAGAATTCACTCAGTTGGTAATGAGTATTATTTGACCTATAGAAGGACTTCTGGAAACATCTGGGGGTGAGTACATGATTCTGCATTCCCAGAGAAAAGGTCCTGTTGCTTTCTTTTAGAATGAGCCATTGCCTTGGATTTTATGGCTCACCAGGAGGGAAGGTTGCGAAGCCAAGAAGGAATTTGGTGGAGGTGATAACTATCAGCCTCATGAAACTGACCATGAACCCTGAGCCACCTGATAGCAGGAGGTCATTAGCAGAGGCATTTGTACTGGCGATGGCCTTTAACAACATGCTTTATGCTCTTGGCTTCTCGTGGAGTAGAACCTGGGATGCTCTTTTGTTGTCAGAAGAGTCTGTCTTACTCTGTAGTAGGATTGAGAAGTGTTTGGTCCTCAGGTGAAGATATAAGAATTTCATTTTGCTCATACACATGTGTATTTGTTTGTGAATGTTCCTCATAACTGTGCCATTCTAGGGTGATAAATATAATAAAATGTCTATATTAGGATGTATTAGTAATTAGCCAAACTTTATACTTTTGGGCCTTTAGGAAGTCCCAAAATTTAATGGATAAGTGGACTTTTCCTTTTTATTTTGTAATCAAAGTTACAGCTGGGAAAGTCAAATTGGCCCCCTTCTGTACATCATAGAGCTTTTCCCTATTAGTTTTCATGAGGATCATGTTGAGCAGTGCTAGCTATAGACCTACATGACATCTTCAGTTTCCTGAAGAACCAGAAGGAGCTTTCTCCATTGTTGTTCCAAACTCAGCTTGATTCATGATCTGCCAAGTATATGCATGTTTATGGAGACCATTAATGGAGTCTTTGAAATAAGGACTGACCAGGAACCCCTGGTGGTTATAGTACCCAACAGGCTGAGTTTGGGCTTCATCTTTTCTTTCTGGTACTCAGTGGTTTTTCAACTCCCTAATTTCTTGGTCTAAAAATACAGATGATACTAATTTCTTGGGCCAGTGAAGAAATGAGATTAGGGTTCATAAAAGTAACTAATAATAAGAGGAAGCACAACTTCACACTGAAGAGAACATTGTATTATTCAAAACACTTTTACAAACATCATTTTATGTGATCTGATCAAATATTTACTGTGGGAATCTGTATGGATCCTCATATACAACATTGTTGATCATCTGCAATATGCCAAACTCCATGTTAGGTCTTTTCAAGGTCTTTGTCTTAAGCAGGTGCCATCATTTTACAAATAAAGAAAATGAAACCAGTGATGGAGCTAAGATTCCAGGGTCTGGGCCTTTCTCCCATGTCATGCTACTGCCTATATGTCAGGGTGAGTCGGGATATACCTAGAAGTACCACTGGAGAACTCTTGCTGTCTTCCTCCCTGTGCCTCACCCTCTTTGTGCTACAAGAGACTTGGATTCTACTTATCAATCCACTCTCACCCCCACCCAAACAACTCCATTAGCTTCTTAAAAAAAAAATTTTTTTTTTTTTTTTTTTTTGAGACAGAGTCTCACTCTGTTGCCCGGGTTAGAGTGCCGTGGTGTCAGCCTAGCTCACAGCAACCTCAAACTCCTGGGCTCAAGCAATCCTTCTGCCTCAGCCTCCCAAGTAGCTGGGACTAGAGGCATGTCCCACCATGCCCGGCTAATTTTTTTTTCCTATATATATTTTTAGCTGTCCAAATCATTTCTTTCTATTTTTAGTAGAGACAAGGTCTCGCTCTTGCTCAGGCGGGTCTCGAATTCCTGACCTTGAGCGATCCTCCCGCCTCGGCCTCCCAGAGTGCTAGGATTATAGGTGTGAGCCACGGCGCCCGGCCAGCTTCTTAAAATTGAAAACATGGCAGTCGTTTAGTAAACACTGAGTGAATATAATTTGGATGAACTGACAGCTTAAATATATAGGCTCCTCTGAAGTGTGACTTTTTTTTTCTTTTTTCTTTTTTTTCTTTTTTTGCCTGGGAATCAGTTATCCAAAGTGAGAAGGGAAGAGCTATATACACATTATATATTTTAACTTTTACAGATGAGTGGCAAAGTCAGCCTTGTGAGACACCATGATTAGTTAGGGGTGCAGACTATACCAACCAGTGGACTAAGCATGAGTCATATTTGGACACAGAATTCAGACTTCATTTGAGTGTTTATACAGATGTGTAAATACTTAATATTTTATTAAATCATAGGCTCCCAGTAAGTACCCCACATCTAGCAGGTACCTGACACATAGTAGGTGCTCCATAAATATTTGTGTTATACCTGGAAGTTGCTTTCTTGATAATCTAAGCCCCAGAAAGAAAAGGGACTTGCCTCCACGACCCAAGTAGCCTGAGGAAGAGCTGGGCCTGGAACAGAGAAATTTCTGAGCTGCCAGCCCAGAGCCTCTTGCATCCCATGTGGTCTCTGCAGACTGTTTTCTCCTTATGACCAGCATGTATAGAAGGCATAGATACTACCATGGCTCCAGAACTGCACCCTCCAAGGTGATTTTGCTCTCAGTTATCATTCACCCCCTCAAGAACACTCTTGTCCATCCCCAGACATTGATTCTCACCCTTAGAGAGGACCTCTGGGTTCATCAAGGCCACAGCAAATGCTGCATGGAGTGTTCTGCGGCCCAAATGGCAGTAAATATCCAAAGCAGCCACGTCCATGTTAAAGATTATGTATTTGCCACTAAGGGGGGACTATAGTGCTTGTCGGCTGCAGTGCGTGCCGGCTGAGCTGATTACGGCACAGCACTCTGTCAGCCAATGATTTGTCCTGTCCTTTATCATCTGTGTCACTCAGCAGTGGGCTGGCGAAGGGAATGGATCGCCCCCTTCCCTTTTTTTGTACCCATTTCGTGTAGAAAATTTGTATTTACTTTGGGAGTGTAATTTGTTCCTCATGGATAATGTGACCCTGAGCGGAGCTGGATCATGGGTTAGTTGAAGTGATATTTTCCGCTAATGGTAGTCGTACATCATTGCTGTCAGCTCGGGTTAGGAGGCAAGCACATTACAGCTCCATTTTACCTCTGCAGGCATCTGGGATTATTTGCCATAACCGAGTATGACATGACCGCACTACAGAGTGCATTAAAATTTTACTGGCTTCTCAGGCAGTTCCCGGCTCCAGTGTGTGCTTTAGGCAGGCAGTCTGATGGGGAGCCCAAGAGCCCTGACTTCCTGCTCAGAGGTGCTGCTGGATGGGGGTGGGGTGGCCTAAACAGGGGCCGCCCTCCTCTTGCCTTGAGAAAGAAGCCAGGAAAGACTTTGTGGGGAGCCAGCCAGGTCTCTGGAAATCCCAGACTGGCAGGTGACAAGCTCCCTTGTGCATTATAACCAGGGGCTGCCCACAGTGGCCACTGCAGTCTCCCCTCTCTCCTTGATGCTTCAGCCCCCAAAGTAGATTGGGCAAGAGCTCTTTCTCCAAGGAGAGCCCAGGGTAAGTGTAAGTCTCTGCCATCACTTGGGCTGATTTTTATTGTTTTTGTCTGCCTGTGGTCACACTAAAGAAAGGAGGCATGGGTCCTCACTGTGGCAGAATCTGTGTCCATCCGTGCAGCTGGACTGAGCCTGAAATTCTCATCAACCCAGTTTGAAATGTTTGCCAAGATGTTTTACACATTATCTTATGCAGTCCTCATATCAGTCCAGCAAAGCATAGGCATGTTTACCACCATTTTACTTATAAAGAAACTGAAGTTCAAAGAGGTTGAGTAACTTACATCATACAGTTTATGGTGGCAGAAATGGGCTTATGACTTCAAAGCCTATAAAGTTTCTAGTGTTCCATGCTACAGAGAGATAAAAATAACCATCATTTAAATAATGCATACAAATGCTTTATCTATGTTGACTTGTTTAATCTACACTACTACTCTAATAAGTGGGTGCTAATATTATCCCCAGTTTACAGAGGAGGAAACTGAGTCACAGAGGTGTGACATAACATGTGCAAAGTCTTGCACCTTCTTAGTGGCAGAGCCGAGTTTCACACCCAGGTTGCCTGGCAGTGCTCTTAGCCACTAAGCTGGACTCTCCTTCACACCACATTTTAATAAGCCTGAGAGCTGATAGGAAAAGACCAGGGAGAATAGTAATATGTTAGAATAAAAGGAAATGTTCAAAGAGTATTTTATCACTTTCAGTTGTAATTCAAACTAACATCCAACAAAATACCACTCAGAAAAGATACTCTGTGATAAGCTTTAATTAATTAATAAGTCCCATTTGTAGTTAACACATTACTTGCATGCAAATGATGCTTCTAAGTTGTTTGAAAGGCATTTATTTTGATAGGTTAAGACTAAGCAGTCACTGTGGCAAAATGCTTTATGTTTTTATATTGCTTAGCATCCTTTGTTGTTCTTGTTGGAAAGGCGGTAATAAACTTACGTTGAATCATGTTCTTTAAAAAGACGATTTAAGGTTGTCTCCCAGCAATGAGTGGGATGTGGATATGGGCCCAGAGGCTGCCAGATAGAATCAAATGATCACAGATTCCATATTGGTGGGTTCTGGATGCTGGACACTGAAATGTACCCACATGCCCATAACGTGGACATTTCCTTTTGTGCTGCCACAGGAAAACCCCTTTCCACTTCTCTAGCCTCCTCATCTTTCTCTCTTACAAGCTTGAGATATTACCCCTCCTGGACAGAATGGACAGGCTGCTCTTACCATTGGCTGTGTACATGGTAGGGTCGTAATTCATGAAGTTATTCAATAAACCAGACATAAAATGAGTTATACTTTGTACCTTCAAGGCAGTTTTTAAAATGCTGCAATAGAAGAGCCGTAGATTAGCATGGCTTTTCTCATTGAGAAATTTAAAATTAAGTTAGCACAATAAGGATTGTGTTTCCCTGGTCCCACTCCCCTCCTTGGGCTCACAAGCACACACATTGATCTTCCCTGCTAGATTATAGTAGGTCCAGAGGATTGACCTGAGTTTCTCCTCTGGCCTTAGATCCAATCACTCAAGTAATAAAGAATAAGAACAAAAGTATTGATCCAGTCATCGAAAAGTAATTATCCCTCTCAGATGGTCTGTTTAGAATGCAGCAATAATTTAAAATAATGTATTCTCAAGAGACAACATGACAACATATGTGGATTATTTACTTTGTTTAGGGTTACACTTGTACCCTCATCCCTTTCCTGGACCTCTAATGATGTGCAAGTAGGCCCACTGTAAGAGTAGACATTGAAAAAAATTCAGAGTTTACCCAACAAATCCGTTACTAAGCAACTATTCATTATAAAGGTATTTATTAACCTTTTGTAGCTAGATTAATTTTCAACTCTTAAGTTTTAACAGGCCTGTCATGGTGGCTCACACCTGTAATCCTAGCACTCTGGGAGGCTGAGGTGGGAGGATTGCTTGAGCTCAGGAGTTCGAGACCAGCTTGAGCAAGAGCAAAACCCTGTCTCTACAAAAATAGAAAAATTAGCCCGGTGAGGTGGCATGTACCTGTAGTCCCAGCTACTCGGGAGGCTGAGGCAGGAGGATCACTTGAGCCCAGGAGTTGGAGGTTTCAGTGAGCTATGATGATGCCACTGTACTCTGTCTGGGGCGATGGAGGAAGATTCTGGCTCAAAAAAAAAAAAAGTTTTAACAGCTTTGGCTGTGTTTATATTAGCAGGATATTTTTAAGACTTTTTGTTTCAAATAACATAAATCAAACTCAAGCTAACAAATAAGGAAATGCGTAGGCTTTTGGAATTCAAATAAATGTTGAAATAATCAAACCATCTGATATGCAACTGAGTATCAGAAACACTGAACAGGGAGTTAAGTGCCCTCCTTGCTTTGTCTCTACTTTTCTTTTTCCACTTGAATCTTGAATATTTCTGAGACTTCGTTTCTCCTTTTGGTAGAAAGCATGACTTATCCACATTTCAGCTTTAGCCAGTGGCAGAGACTGTCTCTCCTTTTCCACTGCAATTACTAAGATCTAAGGAAGGGATTCTGGTTGGCTGAGATTAGCTTAGGTGTTGGGATAGGTTCTCAGGAAAGGTTGGCCTAGATCAGGTGCTTATGCCTGGATTGATCAGCTGTGAATAGAAAGACTGGGCTGTGTTGTCCAAAAGTGCTGCTCTGGAGGTAACTGTATACATGGTGCTGGAGTCAGTAAAAAGCCTAGAAAGGTGGGAGCTGGGCCTATAGCAATGCGTTCTATGAAGGATAACCTAACCTTCCTGCCATTTGGGTTAGACACTCATAGGCACTAATTCTTTCCAGCCATAGAAGCTGCCTTAATCATTCCAAAGTTAGCACCTTACAGTGATCACAGAATCTGAAATATGAATGCATGTTTACAATTATATATAACAGTTGCCTAAATATTCATAGAGTCATTTTCAGTGCTATTCACAGATTGGTTCTATCTTATTTAAGCTATTAAAAGCTATAGAAGGGCACAGGATTTTATAGAGTGAGGGTTCATGTGTACATTTATTTAGAGGAGTCCAGAATTCATTAATATTTTAAATATAGTAGATGATGAATTATTCCCCCAGTATAAGATGGCCACCTTGAGAGATACAAAGATCTTTGAAGTCACTGGGATGCCAATTAGTAAATTACTTATCTAGGGTAAAAAATGAAACCTACTTGTCCAATGGGATTAGGGTCCTCCCAGAGAACCTAATTTGTGCCCAATGCAGTACTACTTAAACTACAGCAGGCAGCCTTGTTGAAATGATTTTCTTAAGACTGCAAAGTAGTAAGCTCAGTCATAGCTTCTTTCACTCATAGTTCATTCAACAAACTTAGCTCTCATTGTATGCTGAGCCAAGCACTGGCCTGGGAACTAGGGATGGAAAGATGACAAAGACATAACAAGCCTTCAGAGAGATTCGGTCTAATTGCAGAGAAAGCTAAGGTAGCTACATGAATTATAAGACTCCCATAGTGTGTGCTGTTTCTGAGGAATGGCATGATGCCTAAATGCAAAAAACTAAACTATACTGTCTAAGGGAGTAAGCATTTGAGTTAGATCTTGTGAAACACATGGAGTAGGTGATTACGAGGTAGCAAGGATAGTGCAGATAATGGGGAAAGGGAATATCGTTTGCAAAAAACAAAGAGTTGTGAAAGGTTTAGCGTATGGAGAGAAGCATGGGGACTTCTATGTATACGGAGCAGGGTCTGTGGCAGGGCGTGCGGGAAGAGGAGACTGTACGGGTGCGCTGGTATAAACAGACCCTGTATGGCCAGATAAGAGTTTGCACTTGATCCAGATGGAAGCCACTGAGTGCTTTATGGAGGTGACTGACACATTGGATTTGACTTTCTGGAGGTGAATTCAGGCAGTGGTGTGAAGGATGGGATGGAAGGGAGCTGTCATAGTAGAATAGGTGACAGGTGAGAGGGATCTCAACCAACATAATGGAGAAGGAAGAATTTCGATTTTAGAGGCATTTCTGAAGTGAATTGTCATGATTTTGTGATTATTGGGATGTAGGGGTTGAGGGAGGAGTCATGGGTGACTCGGGTTTCAAGTGAGGCTGAGTGGGTAGGTATTGATGATGCCATCAGATGACAGGAGTGGGCGATGCAAGAAATAAGAGTTCAGGGAGAGGGGCTTGCGAGACCCTCAGCTGGATGAGGTCGGAAAACTGTGCATATTTATGACACAGGAGTGAGCAGAACTCTTGGTTAGGGTCCGGGAGACCCAAATCCATCTGAGTAGCAGAGACAGTTGGAGCTGCGGGATGAGTGGGAGCCTAGCCAGAGCCCTGGGACTTTGTCTGCGTCCAGAGGAAAAAATACATATGGTGATGATAACCATTAAAAATAAAATAACCACATATTAATCATAATACCTGGTGTTTGTATAGGATTTTTTAAAACTATATATTGAATGTCTTTATTTTTTTTTTAAATTGTGGCAAAATACACATAACAAAATTTACCATCCTAACCATTTTTAAGTGTGCATCTCAGTAGTGGTAAGTACAGTCACGTGGTTGCACAACCTGTGGGATTTTTTTTATACCAAATGTGTCAAAGCACCATATAGTAACTCATTTGAAGCTCATAAGAAACACCTAGGTGAAAGGATGTTTAATCTTCCTTTTACAAATGATGAATTTTGAAATGGGATGAACTGAGGCAAAGTCATAATGCCTTGGTGACGATACCCTCATGCCTTCTCTGGTCAGTATTGGGGTTGTACCACATTACCCTTAGGGATACTATTTTAATATCTAACTTCCAATGGACCCAGCAATAACTAACTTATATCCTTAGGTTCTATAGCTTCCTTTAAGGAAACCACAGCAAATCAGCCCTGGACCTCGGGTTCCATGCTGGTCTGTAGCTGAGGTAGCTGATTCCTCTTCCATGAACAAGTACAGACTCAGCCCATCTTAGAGACCTGTGTGATCTGCAGCTCTTCAGGGGGACTGGCTGGCCACGGCCTGGCAGAACCGGAAGGGCCTTTAAAGACTAGAGGTGCAGTCCCCTGGCTGCCACATACTCAGGCAGAGGAACAAAGCAGAGGTGCTGGGGTGGGGGAAGGCAGCCCTCTGCTTTGGGCTGTGTTAAGGCTTTAGGCAACCAGCAGGAAGTAAGCAAAGGGCTGCTTCCATCGGCTTCAAATCAGGAAGGGAAAATGAATGCAAGCAAAACCACTTCACTCCTTCCCCCTTCACCTTTCTCCCCCTCAGAAACCTGAAATGAAAGGGAATTGTGTAGAGAGAGGAAAGCTGGATTTCCCGCCATCTTCCTCATTTCTCTTCACTTGAAGGTAAAATAGTCTGCCTCTAAAAACTCAGCTAGACTTGGTACCTGCTGGGAGCCACTCTTCGGCCTTCTCTGAGCATGCTCAAGTTACTCTGCACAGGCGAAGCTGACCTTGGGTGACAGAGTGGGGTTCAGGACTCCTGAGCACTAACAACACTGTGCACTGACCAGCTTGCAAATAGGCCTGGTAAATTACTGCTTAGGTAGCCAGAGTCTCAGAGGGTGCACCTGAGATAGCAGTTGCCACCATACCTAAGTTCCAACAATAAGATAATCCTTTGGGAAAGCATGTGGTATCTTGGGGTTTTTTTACTTTTTTACTTTGAAATAACTTTAGACTTACAGAAAAGTTTCATAACTAGTACAGAAATTTCCCATATACCCTTCATCCAGCTTCCCCTAATATTAATATCTTATAACACCATAATACAAATATCTAAACCAGAAAATTAACATGTATATGACACTACAGACTAAATCTGGAGATCTTATTTGGCATTTGCCTTTTCCCCAATTATATCCTTTTTCTGGTCCAGGGGCTCATCTGGGACCCCACACTGCAGTCAGTTGTTATATCTCCTTAGTCTTCCTCCATCTAGGACAGTTACTCAGTGTTTGTTGGAAAATTGTTTCCTTCTCGGTGCATCAGATCGGGGCACATGAAGTCTTATTACTGGTGATGTTAACTTTCATCACTTGGTTAAGGTGGTATCTGCCAATTTCTCCACCATAGTTACTATCTTTTCCTTTTCAAATTAATAAGGATCTTGTAGGGAAATACTTTGAGACCATGCAAATACCTATTTCTCACCATAGTTTCATCTACTAATTTTAGTACTCATGAATGGTTTTGGCTTTAATAAATATTACTGTGGTCTTTGCCTAATGGTGAGACATATGCTTTTAAAGTGGCTAAGACATTCTATATCTGGTGGCTAGCCTGTTGTTACAGAAAATGCATAAACTGGGTAGTCCAATCAGCCAGGTCACAGCTCTGAGAGGTTTGGTTCTGAGGGGCCCTGTGAAATGAGACAGCAGAAGGTTACTAAGCTTTCAATGTAGGAAATGCCTGGAAAGATATGTGAGACCACAGTTCCAGCTCTAGCAGTAGAGTGCCATATGACTGTGACCTTGGGCGGTTTACTGAATGCCTCTGAGCTGCTGCTATTTTTTGTTTTTGTTTTTAAATCTGGATATAAAACATCTAGAATGATAGAACCCATACTAAGAAATACTCAGTAAATTTTAGATTTCAGTCCCTTCCACACCGTTACCCTTTGTCGGTCCCTTATCAGTTCTCCCTTTTCCCCAGAAAAACCCTCACACACATCAGCGTGGCTCATCCATTGCAGCCACATCAGTGAGCTCCCCAGGATCAGACCTTTAGAAAATGGGACCCAAAATGGGTCTGTCTTGAAGAGTTAGAGGAAGGTCGTAGAGCTATAAAACATGGCCGTGTCATTGGTCCATGAAATTTGGGGAGGAGTGCACTGTGGAGAGAGAATAAGCAGGAAATCAGTAAGCCTTGGAAGAGCAGCAGATACTGAGCAAAGTGTTAAGTGGTGGGCCCCCAAAGGAGGATCGGTAGCAAAGACTACCTTTATAATCCATGAATAGATTTCACTAAGTTCCCTCTTCACCTAAGCTCTGGTTTTCCTTTTGAGGAGGCTTTTAACTTACTCCTGTTATGTAGTGTGAGATGTTTTTAAGTCCTTTCTCCGACCTCCTGAGCCCTTGTTTTCTCCCCTGACCCCCATGTACTCTCTCTCGGACATCCAACCCCAAGAAATGTTAGCCTCTTGTCTGGTACATACTAAGGAGGAGCAGCTTTCACTGGTCCTAGCAAGCATTCACCAAGTGTACTGTGTGCTTTAGGACAAAGGGCACAGTGAGGACCCTGCCTGCCAGGGTGTCCACTCTCAATGAATGTGGGCTTTGGCAACACTGCATCGATTCACTGCTGCTGAACCAGTGACAGGGATTTTAATGGTAGGTTTGTTCTCTGAAAGATAGCAGCAAGGAGGTGGGAGAGGTGGTGCCAGGGAGACTTCCCAGCATCTCTAGGTCCCCAGAAAATATACTTTCTAGTAAGGATCTCTTATGGTCAGAAGTGGGAGCAATACCTATATCAGTCCCTCCTAAATGTTACCTTTTTGAGCATTATAGAGAGATGTAATTTAGGATGTATTTGGTTGGAGTAACAGAATACCTAGCAGTGGCTTTGTCAGTGTATTAGTTTCCTGTGGCTGTTATAATGAATTATACAAATTGGTGGCTTAAAGCAACAGAAATTTATTTTCTTGAAATTCTAGAGGCTAGAAACGGAACATCAGTTTCACTGGGCCAAAATCAAGGAGTCAGCAGGGCCACATTCCCTCCAGAACCTCTAGAGGAGAATCATTCCATGCCCCTTCTAGCTCCCAGTGGCTGCCGGCATTGGCGTTCCTTGGCTGTGGCAGCATCACTCCAACCTCTGCCTCTGGTTTCACATGGCCGTCTCCTCATTTGTGTGTCTAAGCTCCCTCTTCCTACGAGGACACTTGTGATAGCATGTAGGGCCTGTCTAGATAATCTGAGATCATCTCTTCACTCCAGATCCTTAACTGAGTCACATCTGCAAAGATCCTTTTTCCTTATAAGATAATATTCTCAGGCCCCTACAGAACACATACAAGACAGACAAGAAGGAGGTAGATAGTCAAGGGTCCTTTATGTCTCCTTGGCTAGAACAGCCCTAGGTGCAAGGGAGAAAGGAAACGCAAGTCTCTGGCAAAGAGGGGCAGGATTGTCCCCTGCAGTTTGGCATTGTGCTATCTTAGACAAGTTCTGTTAGCAAGAAAGAAGTGGTAGAAATAGTTTGTGGGTGGTCAAACAGCAGTGACTGCCACAAGGGATACGGGCCTCCAGACCCGCTGGTGTGGTCAGACTGCAAAATCTGAATGAGTTTCCTGTCTTTTTTTGTGAAGGTGAGGCTGTTTGAACTTCTCTGTTAAACCTGCCCTGCTCAGTCACACTAACAAACGACCATCTTTGAGTTTCTAACTCTGCCTGTCTCTGGAATCCACTGATGAGGAAAGTGGGCTTAAGGTTTGGTCTTGGACTCAGAAGGTGCAGAACTCATAGCCAACTGTTGGTGTGACCTTAAGCAAATCATTGAACCTCTCTAGACCCTCAGTAAGAATTTTTACCTCCCAATGCCGTGGTGAAGAGGTGAATGCGATCTATAGGAGTGCTCTAGTTCTAAAACGTCACTGCAATGCTAGCTCTTGTCTCTGTTGTCACTGTGCAGTGAGCCCACTGCTGCCTGACAGCCTAGAACCAGATTCAGGGAGTTGAGCTCCCCTGGTGCTGCCTCACTTCCCTTTCCCTGTCAGCCATACACACCACAGACGCTCACACATGCATTTTCTACCCTGTTGTTGTTTGTTTATGTTCATTTTCCAGTTCTGACTAGGAACATGCCTTTGGTGCTGGTGTTGGTACTGCTCTCCCTACATTTCTGCATGTAATGCCAGTAGCAAATGGAGGCTGTCAGGTGAGTTCTGGGCAATAGGAAGGTTTCGGTCATATTTCTGAACACTCGGGGGTGGGAGGAAGCCCCTACACGTGCAGCTTTATTTCCACTTACACTTGGGGGAAGGCCTGGACCACTCTGCTCCTAGTGGCCTTAGTCCTGGATGCTGCAGGTGGCAATGGCAAGGACTGAAGTGGGGGAGTGAAGATGCCCAGAGCGTCTGTGCCAGGCCCTGGCTCATTCATCTGATCCAATTGTTAGCAAGCTGAGAGTGACCTGGCCAGCAGAACAAAAGAAGAAATGTAACATCTGGTCAGGCTACACAGGAAGGCGGGACTTCCCAGCAGCTGAGCCTGGAGGGGAGGCTCACCCTGGCTGTGCATCACGGTCACCCAGAGTGCTGTGCAGAGAGAGGCGCTTTGGCATTAGAGATTCTGGTTCAGAAGTTTCCAGGTGGAGTGCAGAAATCTGTATTTCCAAAAGGACCCCTGGGACTTCTGATGTACAGTCTGCCTAACAAATACACAAGTTTACAGGAAAAAACCATGAGCTTCGGGGTCAGAAAACCTGCTTTTGGTAACAGCTGTGCCACTTACGAGCTGTGTGAGCTTAGTCAGTCACCTCATCACTGCTAAACTTCAGTGTCCTCGGTATGAAAGCTGGTGTCATACCAATACCTGGCTTTCGGGGTTGCTGTGAGAGTGAGATAAGACGTTTATGCTCAAGGTTTACATGGTGCACACCATGGTGCTTTAAACCCTAGCTTCTTTCCTAACCCAGCACAGAAACCCGACAGTCAGACTGGCTTACTTGCTCTAGCTTTGGTGCCCCCAGCCACTTACCATCAATTCTGCCCTCATACAAGATTTATGTAGCCCATGGCCAAATTGTTCTTGTAATTAACAATTACTCCTAAAAGCTTTTATTTAAGTTAAAGAGAACTCACACTTAAAGAGAGTTTACTTCTTATCATTTGCAAATCATTGTAAATTCTTTTGGTACTCACTGTGATAGCATCTATCCAAATGAACGTGTTTGCTCTTAATGCGAGCGTCATGTGTAATTTGGGAGAAATTCTGTTGTCATTTAGCATTAATTAATGCTCACTTACTGTAAAGTGTTCAGAGGCACCAACATCGGCTACATTTCCAAACCACATGGAGAGGAGGGAAGAACCTGGAAGGGGCAGGGAGGTGCTAGCAGGGCTGGACTGTAACTGAAGCCGGCGGCCCCAGCCACACACCCCTGCCAGAGCAGGCAGGACAACCACTCTGGATGTCGGTTTTTAACCTGGTTTCACCTGGCTGGTGTCAGCTGGCGGCCGTGGAGCGTGGAGTGTGACTCGCTGCGGCCCCTGCCTCTTTGCTTCCCCTGCAGTGACTCCCCCTGGCCTGCCTTTGGGACAAAGGCTG
The DNA here is from genome assembly GCA_028533085.1 of Varecia variegata. NCBI lineage: Eukaryota > Metazoa > Chordata > Mammalia > Primates > Lemuridae > Varecia > Varecia variegata. Next base: position 28,583,210 of record CM052448.1, read on the forward strand.
CCAGAGAGGCCTGCAGGAAGAGTTCAAGAAGTCATCGCCACTTGCCCCACCCCCAAGCAGGTGCTCTGTTAGGCCTGTTTATTAAGGTTCCCGTTTTGTCAAATGCCTCCTCGAAAAAGGAGTGCGTGTGAGATGCCAGGCGCGCGCCCGGACGGCGGGCGAGAGGGGAGAGCCCTGCCTCCCTCCTCCCGGCGGCTCAGTGCAGTGGAAACCGTAAAGACTGGACCTGGGCTCTGCCCACCAGCTGCGTGATTGCGCCTCCGTTTTCTCATCTGTAAAAGGGGATCATTTTGCCCACCAAATAGAATTGTTTAATTAAATGCGATGAAGCTGCACGCCATGCGTGGCGCCTAGTAGCCACTGCCTTATTAGAAATGCAGTGCTCACTGACCGTAAGTGTTTCTCTTTCCGTGTCCGCACCTTAGGCGCACGCTCTGTCCCTGTGAGGGAGGCAGGAGCAGCTCCTCAGGCCTGCAGAGGGGCAGCTCGGTCACGGAATCACACAGGAGCAGCTGCAACTCCTCTAGTGCACAAATAGTGTCATTAGAATACAGTGGAAAGACAAGTGCTTTATGTCCTGGTGAGCAAAGGTGCTTGATACCTATGATAGTTTTCTCAGCTGTGGGGATGGACGGTGGCACGTGTGTGGGACCCGCCATGGTGGGGTAAGGAGCCGGTCTGTTTAATAGGGGTGTGTCCCGTACAGAGATGCAGATGCCTGACTTTGAAAGACGCAGGCTGCAGTTAAATCTGCTTAACTCGAAATTTACTGAATGTAACTTAATCGTTCCCTGATGATTAAAAGGCCCTTCAGACACTCCCAAGTCACTTTGTTGAGCAGCGTTTTTTGTTAATTCCCAGGTGTAGAGAAATGTGGGGGACAGAGAGCCTTGCTAGAACAAGAACCCACTGGACTTGCAGTGTCCTTGTCTCGGTTTCAAGGGCTCTCAGGCCACACTCCTCAAGTTTCCAAGAGAGTGAGACGACCCTAGAAAAGGCTGAGCACAAAGCCTGACAACAGCCGACTTCCTCTTTCGAGGGTGTTTGTTACTTAGTAAACATGAGCCCTGGAACCCCATGTCCCTCCTGGACCTGCACCTGCCCAAGGCCACCCCTCCTTTCAGGAGCCGGTGGGGGTTGCGAGGCCAGTGGCCCACAGCAACACTTCAGTTCACAGTGAAATGATTTCCTCTGCCTCGTATAATTCAACCTGCCCTCACTGCTAAACTTCTATATTACACACTTCTGTCAGGACGTCAGAAGAAAGGATAAGCTGCCTTGAAATGGCAACCTCTATTACATGCCAAGAACACTGCGCCCCCAGCCCCCATCTTCCCCGACACACTCCTTCTGGTACATTTCTGAGATTTTTAGCATGGTCTCTCAAGTATAGAGAATACTCTGCTTCATGACCCCAGCCTCTTGTTAGCTGATAGATGAAATCTTTTCTTAAGCTGACTGTCTTGTCTATTATGTTTTCAAAATTCAAGGTTTCTCTTTAGATTCTTGGATGGCTGCCAAGTGGCTGGGCTTTGTTAGTAGGTGAATTGCTCCTCTCTTTTTTGATCCTTAAACAGGAAGTAGTTGTTTTTTAGGGTGAAGGAAAGAGGATGTGTCCTCCACCTTCCTTCTTAGGCTTTGTTAATTTTGCAAGGCAGTTGGTGGGGAATTTTTTAGGAATCTCTCCTCAGGGACCATACCTTAGGAATAAACCCAAACACAGAAAAGCCATTTCCTTGTCTGCTGGGTGCTTGTATCTCCTTGCTAGATTGTGTCACCCAGAATTTGTTGTGGAGCTTCTTGACAACTGTCATTCTGCCTCTGACGACAGCATGGCCCGCCAAGGAATTGTTCCATCTCCACACAGGGGACGTTTGACAGATCTTGGGGCGACCTCCCAGATACAAGTAGGAAGCGGCCAAGGCTTGTCTCTCTGCAGCTGTGCCCAACACGCCTGATCGGAAACAGCTGAAATGCAGGCAGTCCGCACGTATGGTGGCTCGTGACTCCTCTCTGTAGCTGGGTTATGTGGTTTCCCTGAGTTCCATTTGAACCTAAAGGTGAGACAGGACACATGCCCTAGTTCTACTCTGATTTGTAAACTTGTATTACAAAAACCCACATTTTTCTTCCAGTCATTAGTCGTGTGCCTTTTTTCCCCCTTTCCCTCACTAGATTCTGAGGGAACAGATTTCTTCTGCGTGGTAATTAGTGGTGGGAAAATGATGTTTGCTGACCATTCATGAAATTGAGGCACAATGTAGTTCTTCTTGGTTAGGAAGATTCTGGGACAACTGTCCACAAGAGAAATAGAAGGTGTCTGGTTCCCAAAAGGGGTGCCTTCAACTCTGAATGTAAACTCTGTTTCTCTGTAGAGTTCCTAGCCCATTAGTGGGCTTTCATGTACTTCAAGCCCCAAGTCACCAGACCCATAGCTAAGCAATGGTAGTGCAGGTTCAGAGTGAGCCCCAGCTCTTTTAAACCTCCAGGCTGGCTGTGTCCAGGGAAGGCATTCCTACCAGTGTTCTCAGTTACTTTTTGGGCACCATCCCAGAGTGTAACCTAAATCTATACTCAGACAAGGCACTGTTTGTTTTTGCAAAATCCACAGCCCAATCACCTGGGCTTAATTACTCACCAAACTGAAGTAATAAAAGCAGCTCCCCCAGGTTCCTTTGCAGCTCAGAGGTGACAGGCTAGGAATTGGAATGTGGACCTGGGTGCTTTCTTTGGGTGCGTAGTGTATGGGCCATATTGTAGGTTTGGTAAGACCCCTCTCCCGTGTAATCCAAGGACAGCAGAGCCAGACTGAGTGGCAGAGGGGTCTCGTGGTTCTCACAGCAAAGCCAGCCCCAGCCCTCAATGTGCTTTACTGTTTCATGACCGTGAGTCCAGTCTTCATGACAGGAAGGGTAGAGGACCTAACGCTGACCAAGCAGCCCCCATGTACCAGGCATCCTGTAGGCATTAGTTCATTAAATCATTCCCACAGCCACATGAGGCAGAGGCATTATTTTCTCAACATTGTACAGAAGAGGGAATTGCCCCCTGACCAGTGAAGTTCAAAACCAGGATATTACAAAGCAGGGCTGCCCAGCTCTGAAACCTGCCCACTTTCCCCTGTTGCTATATCTTCTTTCCAGTTCCACAAAGTTCTGTGCAAAGTGCTGCAGAAGGTCCAAGGAAGGACTGGAGAGGTGAGGAGGGATTCCCAGAATGGTGGCAGCAGGCCCATGTCCTGAGAGGTCCCCGGGGAGGGAAGGAGGCAGGCAACCAGAGCAAGGACAGCCTAGTCTTGAGGAGGGGCAGCGTTGGCTTCTAGAATATGTCATTGCAATCAGGCCTCTGGCATTTACTAGCTGTGAGCCCTGGCTTACAGCTGTCTCTGCCTCCATGTCTGTGTCTGTTAAAAGGGTAGCTCAGAGTGTTCATACCATAGTGCTTTAGTGTGTGAAAACTTACAAAAATGCCTGCCCGGTGCTCAGCCCAGTCAGTCCTGTGTTTCTCCACTCTGCGAAAGCACAGGTACACGGAATGGTTCAGTATGCCCGGGAAAAAACTGGGGGATTGGTACACCTGGCAGGTATGAGTCCTGGGTTTGGGAAGGGAAGACACTAAGTACTGACAGGTAAGTCTAGGAGGGCATTTGCGGGTCAGGTCATGAAGGACCTTGAAAACCAACTGGGTTAGTTAGGAGGTTTGGTTTGGTTTAGTTCATGCAGAAACCAGATGATGAGATTTTCTTTAGGGGTAGATGATGGCAGCAATGTGAGTGTTGGAAAAGTCACCCTGAACAATTTGTGTAGCTTAAAGGCAGAAAAAAGAGAAAGTGTTATTTTCAGGGGTACAGCAACTATCACAGCTCATCAGTTCCTGGGACCAATTCTTAATAACAATAACAGTGTTAATAGCAATAAGAATGCCTTGAATTGCTGCAGAAATTTTGCTCCCCAAATATGTTTGTACTTACCCTCCCTTTTAATATTTAAACCATCCCTTTGAGAGAGGCGGGACACAGGGATTTTTCTCAATTATGCACCGCTGTGAGCTTGGCTAAGCTGCTGGAGGTTGATTATGGGCTCAGCAGTGGAGTCCCCAGTCCCTGCCTCCGCTTCCCGCCATTTTCCTCTTACCTGCACATCCTGTTTGAAGTCGCAGTTCATTCTCTCGGAGGCGTCGTGGTGGTAATGATAATGTTGTTAATATTAATAGTAATAATGATCGTTGAAACAGGTAATATTTAGGGAGTATTTACTTACTATGTGCCAGGAATTTGCTGCTAGTTTGCTTTGTTTTGTGTTACTATCATGTTCTCTTTACAACTAAGAAAACTGAAGCGTAATGAGATAAATTACCCTAGGACACATTGCAATGTGGTAGCATGGGGTCACACCCTTCCTGGGTCTCAGTGGCCCATTTGCCAGGTGAGGAGTTCTCCGTCATTTTGTACTGTCTTCCCTGGCATCTGGGACAGATGGAGATGGGCATGGGTCCTCAGGGCTTCAGGGGCCTCAGCCTGACCCTCATCAACCAGAATAGCTTGATTTTTATCTGTTTCCTATATTGGCCTTCTCAAAAGAGTTTGAGAAAATGTTTTTAAATAGTTTTATAAAAAGAAAAGGGGTTGGTTTTTTAGGGGGGAAGGGAAGAAATTTTTAAAAAGATGGATTGATAGGTAAGTAACAGGCTGGCTAGATGGGACGGTACATGACAAAGCAAGCTGAATGTGACATTAATGGCAGAATGTCAGTGGTAGGTATATGAGTGCTGACTATAAAATTCTTTTCACTTTTCTATATATTCTAACATTTTCTTTTTCTTTTTCTTTTTGAGACAGAGTCTCTCTCTGTTGCCTGGGCTAGAGTGCCGTGGCGTCAGCCTAGCTTGCAGCAACCTCAAACTCCTGGGCTTTAAGCGATCCTTCTGTCTCAGCCTCCCAAATAGCTGGGACTACAGGCATGCGCCACCATGTCCAGCTAATTTTTTCTATATATTTTTAGTTGGCCAGATAATTTCTTTCTATTGTTAGTAGAGACGGGGTCTCTCTCTTGCTCAGGCTGGTCTCGAACTCCTGACCTTGAAGGATCCACCCGCCTCGGCCTCCCAGAGTGCTAGTATTATAGGCATCAGCCACCGCACCCAGCCTGTAACATTTTCATAATAAAATGTTGGGGGAGAAAAACTAACCAAGTAAATAATTTCTAAGGGTACTTCCAGATTTTTGAAAAATGTAATTTTAATCTTCCTATGCTCTTCTGTGTGTGCTGTGGTTGTGTTCATGTTTAACTATGGTATAGGTGATAGATCTAGTCATTGTTGGATCTTTCCGTTAAAAAAAAAAGTCTGCTGGGGAGAACAAAATCAATCATCAGTCGTGTGTTTCTCTACCTCCATACACCTAAATTTGAATTGACAAGTTTGGTTGGTTTCAAATACTTTGACTGGAAAGCTGTAGGTCTGGGCGTCTCCAGATGAAAGATGGATTCAGGTATAAACATCTCCTGTTTCAGGTCAGTGAGCTGTTTTGGACTCATCCCTAGTTGAGGTTTTTTGGAGCTCTCCAGCCACAATAAAGGCACAGTGTTCCTATTCACTCCCTTTGGCAGAGCCTTACGAAGAATGAGGATAGAAACACTCAACCAGTAAAATCTAGAAAGCTGCAGAAAACCCCAGTAGGAGACAGTTTTTAGTCATTGAGGGCCCAAGTGTATTTTTCTGTTTATAACACTTTACAACATAGTCTTCCCATTTAACATTCTGACTTTGGCGTGAGAGGGAGCTTCATGCCCTCTTGCTAGGGCATTAGAACACGTGTTGTAATGCACAATGAGTGGACTTAGTCCAGCTTATTATTACAGTACCCTTGCCAGCACATTCCAGGGAGTTATCAAGGAGTTTTGCCAAACTGCGATAAATCAGCACATTGAGCAGCCTCAGATGGCTGATAAGCTTGGAAGTACCGATTAATTGACAAGAACCGCACTTGTCAGTCTTTTGAGGCTTTGGTAGTAGATCTCTTGTCTTTTCTCCCCGTCTCCAAGTCTTCATCTACTGCTCTTTGGTAGACCTAGCCTGGCCTTGTACCACATGGAGCACACCTCCCACCTTTGTTCTTGTGTGTTTCCTGAGTGATTAATCTCATTGTGCTAGTATGGAAATAGTCTGTTACAACACTCAGACAAGACAACATGGAGAGGGAGGGAGGAGGTTGAAGATTGGCAAAGGGAGTATTTTGCTCTGTTTAATTGGTTCTTTTACCTAATGGTAGTTTGTCAATTAAGGGGCTACTTAGAGAAAGTGAAATTAATCCATGTGGGTCAGAAGGAGCTATTAATTTTTAATCAAAACACAATGCTCAACATATCTGTAGCTCTGCTCAATACAAATGCATGCGTGCCACCAGCCTCTTCCCAAAGGATTTGGGGGCAGGCACAGGAAAAGCAGGCCTGTTAATTTAGAAACTAGTTTCTAGATTAAACTAAATTCCTCCTATACTCCCTACAACCCCTAAGTAAGCTCCTCAAAGCCCCCTTCTTGTTTCTTCACCATCTGTTGCTTTGCCTAACACACAGTAGAAACTCAGTGATGTGGCTCTTCTGGAACTCTTTGATTCCCCATCACACACACAGCTTTGGAGTACCCCAAATAGGTATTAGGCATAACTACTATCCTCCAAGAGTGTCTGGTCTGGTTGTGGAAACAGGGCAGCATTTGTGGATCCATTCCCGAGTCGTTCAGGGCTACATATGATCAAGTGCTAGAATGTGTGTTAAACTTTGGTATTTGTTGAGCACTTACTACATGCCAAGCACTTTTAAGAGCTTCACATCAATCAATTCCTTTAATTTCTACTACAACACAATGAAGCACTTACTGTTTTTATCATCCCCACTTAAAAATAAGGTCACTGAGGCCCAGGAGGTTTAGGTAACCTGCCTAGAGTCTCACAGCTAGTACAGTTAGTCTGCTAGAGGGTTGCATTACCCAATATTGTAAGAGCCAAAGTGATCTCAAGAGAGGTGGCTAAAGATGAGGATACAGGCTCCCAGATGAAAGAGGCATTGATCAGGGGTCAAAGGACATGTTGATTTTTGGAAGATACCAGAGAAAGATACCCTGGGTAGTTGGAATGATAATCAGCACAATATTGTGGAAAAGGAGTGAGTTTCTGGTTAACTGGAATATGAATTGGTCAACTTTCATTGGTCTAGGTTAATACACTTTTCAGGTGTTGAATACATGGATGAGAGATTTTTATATAGGTATTCTGATATTTCTTCATTGTCTGTAGCTTGTTTCACTTTGCAAGGGGTGGGGGGAGTCTCATTCCTCTGTTTTTGCCGTGGGTATTGTGCCCTCTCCGTTCTCTTTCTTACCTCCTCTGCCTCCCGCCACCTGGCATCTCCTTCTCATCTGTGGCATTCATAGCTCCTCCTGCTGCCCATGTTAGAGAGAGAGAGAGAGAGAAGAGAAAAATCAATAAAGTACACCACACAGCCTGCTTCTGCTGACTTTTAGAGATTGAATGAAGCTTGCTTCTACTGCTTTCTTTACCTCCACCCTCAATTTTGTCCTTGGACTTTGAGAGGAAAAACAGGACTTGCCCTCAGGGAATGTTCTTCTGACTCTCCTTACTAGAGAGAAAGCAGGTTGTAGGACTTGCTCTGTTCCATGACATGATTTGGGGGAGTCAGGAAGGACTCTATCCCAAAGGCATCTCTTCAGGCTGCTGACAACTACTTGAAATATTTCAGTAGATGAGAGAATCTCTCATTTCCCAATGAAAAATCAGGTTTCAAGTGCACATAGTCTGGGACAGGCGACACGGTACATTAAATTCCTTCACATTGCCCAGAAGCTATAGAAATGTGAGGAGAGGTAGAATTGTTGGATATTTTCTTCTTTACTTCCTAGGTGGCTCATTACCTGGCCTCTTGGAGTCATTGGGTTGATGATTATTGGTGGTAATTTGCTGGTAATCGCCAGTGCATTATGACAGTGAGGGAGATGATGGGGGAATAGAGGGACCTATGAAGAGAATATTCAGCCCTCATAGTCTGGAGAAGTCTACTGGCTGCTACAGTAAACCGAGGAAGTAATCGGGGTTACCACAAAGACTGTGCTCAGAAATGCAAAGCTGAGGGGGAGACTGAGTACATGTGCCATTCTTCCTCCAGGAGGCAAGCCACAGCTGTCCGTGTGTCCAGCTGTACAAGCAGGTGGGAGAAGGAGCTCAAAGGAGGCTTCTTGTTGGGGGAGACAGGATGGAGGGAGGGACAGCGACTGTGGAGCCTGGAGCAGAGATCAGGGAAGCACAGTTAGGAACTACAGTCTTAGGAGAGGCAGGTAGAGGGATAGGTGGTACAGGTGGGGTTTTCACCACGGCATCCAGACTTGGAAGACAGTGGAGAGAATGGAGGTAGTTGACTCTGTGTGGTTGATGATAAAAAATGGAATTTGGGTTTCTTGACTGGCACTGGTGTTATATTCTTAACCAGCAATGGAACACGTCTTATATGTCTAGGAAAACTAGGTTGCCCAGAGGGACACCTACCCAAACAAGAGTCCTCCATGTTGAGGAAGAGGAAGCACTTCTTGATAAACCATGAAACAAGCTAATATAGAAGAAATTGTTATGTCATGGGGAAAAAGAGGGGAGGACATTTTTGGTACCTAGTGATTAATATTAAATAATAATGTTAATTATGTAGCAATTATATCCTTGCCTATCAATCTAAGAATGCTCAGAACATTGTAATAGTGAATTTCAGTATCTTCTATGCGAAAAGCAACTTAGCTGGTGACATCTGTCATTCATGCATTCATTTAGTCTTTCCTTTACCATATATTTACCGAAATCTACTATGTGCTAGGTAATGAGTTGGGCTCCAGGGATGTAGCAACAAACAAAATGGGCATGTTTCCTGCCCTTAAAATTTAGGGTGAAATACAGCCTTTATAGTCTCTACTTTTCTGCATTGGTTAAGATTTTCATTGTGAACAAATACAAAATTAATTTCTGAAGCTATTCCATATACATATAAATAAAACTAGTAATTTCTATTCACAATTATAAGACTCTTTAAATATCTGTTAAATGAAATAATTGATTTTTAAAAATTAGTGTGAAACAAAGACATTAAGACATTAAGACATTAACAGATGACTATGTGTGGGGGGGTACAATCTTGATAAGATCAATGGGAAGTCACTGGAGCATTTAAAGCAGGGATAGACATGATCATATTGTCATTTAAAAAGATGACATTGGTGACTATGGAGGATGGATTGTGGGAAGCCAGTGAAGACCAGCAGTGAGGAGACTGTTACCCAGGTGAGAAAGGATGGTGACTAGAATAGGCAGTGTGGGGTAGAGAGGAGAAAAAAGATTAAAGTCATCTTGGAGATCAAATAACCAAGATCTGGCAACTGATGGAAGAGAATGAGAAACCATTGTCTCCTTCCTAGGTTGGTTGTGGGAGTTAAATGAGATATTACTATCTTCATTTTACAGACAAGGAAATAGAAACTGTAAAGTGGTGGAGATGAAGGCCTGACTTCCCCGCAGTCTTTGGTCTCTACTGTGCCTAAAAGGGGCGAATGAATGCAGAGGTAGCCTGAGCATGAAGCTAGGGACTGCAAGCCTGCAGGCCCTTCACTTGCCAGGCCCTCTTCCAAGGCCTTCTACCTAATTTTATATTCCTAACTTTTATTCATTTTCTTAAAAAGCACCCCTCACAGTGTTTAAGCATCAAACTCCACAAAACCTCTATCCACCTCTGGCCAAGTAAATTTGACTTCACGGGGTCAGACTGAAACTGGATGGAATGAGACCTAGGATCCATATCTGACCCATTATGCAGGGAAAGCAGTGGATTTAGACGGGATCAGTTGGGAGAAAAACAGATGCCATACTGGAGGAGCACGGAAACTTCACTGTTAGCATTTATTGACTACTTCCTTTGTGTCAGGTGCTACGTTGATTTTCATTTTTGGTTTTTTTTTTTTTTTTGACAGGGGGGAGGTTTGGGGTGTTATTCATTTAATTCTTACATGACCTAATGAGGTGGGTGCTTTTCTTACCCCCATTATATATAGGAGTAAACTGAGCCCTAGAAAGATTAAATAAATTACCAAATTATCACAATACTAAGTAGTGAGCTATGCTGGCATCTAACAGGCCTGACTTTGATTGAAGCTGTCCTAACCTCCACTGCTAGAGGGACTGTTGCCAAAGCCAGAACTTCTGATAGATTCTTGACTTATATTCTGGACATTTCAGCTACAGGTTAGAGGAAGCAAGATCTAATTCTATCCTGCTACCCCAAAAAGGATTGCTTGGTGAAATGTCAGTGGGAGAAAATAATCATTTCATCTTCAGATAAAAAAAGTTGAGGCCTTGTCTGACATGTGCCATAGATGACAACAAGATTCTAAGGCTTGAGGCTAAAGGAGGAGGTGACTCAAGAGAGTTCAGCAGTCTCGGAGTTGTAATTTTGACTCAACAGTTGGCTCTAGGAAGGGGGAAAGATGGAGCTTGCATGTGGCATCCAGTGATGGAGACTTGGAAGGAATGCACATGAAACAAACTATGAGAAGCATATCCACATTAACTGAAGCTCACAAAGATCCTAAAAACAAGCAATGTTTTAAATTTTCTTTTGTTTTAGTTTTGGTTTTGGATTTTTTGATCAAGACTAAGAAAAGGAGGGAGGCCTTGTCCTTGGGAATGATGGTGTGGTGTTGATGGACGGACCAGAAAAAGCTATTCTATTCTATTCTATTCTATCTCTACTTTCCCTGTCCAGAAAACGGTCATATGAAGGAAAAGTATAGAATTTCCTTGGCTTAGAGTGAATTTGGATCCAAGATGAATAAAGAGGTTGCCTTGAAGATTTAAATGAACTCAAGTTTCCTGACCTGGACGAGTTACCTCCCCACAAACTGAGAGATCTTGCAGATGAAATCATTGACCGCCCCCTCCCTACCCCATCCCCCCCGGCAGGGATGTTGGAGAAAGGCTGGGCAATAGGAGAGAGGCTGGAAGACTAGAGGGAAGCCAGAGAGTTCTAATTTTTTAAGGACAAAGGTGTATTCTGCAGCCATAGGCCAGTGAGTTTGCAGTGCTCAGCAGGATCCTAGGCCAGGTCAGCATGGACAAGGTTGATGAAGAGGAAACAGGAATCAGAGGGTGAGGTCACTAAGCCTGAATCACCGTAGCTTAGTACCAGGCCTTCTGCTGGATGCTGAAAATGGGGAGGGCATTCTCACACTCCCTTCTCCAAATATTTGACAAGGTCTTTTATGAAGCCTTTGTATATTGGGTGGAAAACTGTGGTATGGATACAGCAGTATTGGTGAATTTGTTGAACTGACTGAGTAGATGGCCACTCTACTGCTGTGTCATGGGACTCTACCCTACACAAAATACTTATCAATAGTTTGGATAACTATTTTGCATCAAATTTGCAGAAAGCAGAAAGTTGTGAGGAAAGCAGATCATTTCAGATGGCAAAATCAAAATCAAAAAAAGAAAAGAAAGCTCATTCATCCAGTCAATATTTGAGTGTCCATTGTATGCCAGTCATACACCCTTCATGGAGCAGCTACTTCTGGGTTGATTCTCCTAGTAAGGAGAGTGAACAATAAACAGATATGTGTGGTGTCTGTATGTAATGTCAGATGATGGTAAAGAATATAAAGAAAAATTTTAAAGGCCGAGAAGCTAAAGAGCACTGAGGGCTACTGTTGTTGCTAGAGTGGTTGGGGCTGCTTCTCTAAGGAGGGAGCATTTGACCAGAGACCCAAATAGAGAGAAGCAGGAAGAAACCCACAAACATGATAGAGGGAACAGCAAGTGCAAAGGCCCTGAGGCAGGAACATATTTGGCATCCTTAGAAAGACAGTGTAGCTGGATGGGAGTGAGAACAGGAATAGGAGGAGGTGAGGTTGAGAGGTGACCATGATCCAGAGCATGGCTTGTTCTTACAGGACATGGTAGGGATTTCAGATGTTCTGGGGGACAAGGGGAGCCACTAGAAGGTTTTCCCCATTTAAGTGATAGGATCTGGTTCACATTTTTAGAGAATTAGTCTGGAGAGCAGCATAGGGTAATGTAATGGGTTGGCTCTTCAAGTGCAGCACGAGATACGTATGGCTTAGCAATAGGAGATGCGAAAACGACCTAGAAATTATAGTGAAGATTCACCCTAATCTTAGCAACAGTGTCATTTGCTTGAGGAAAAAGCTAACAGTATTAAATGTTGTGTGGTATTTGCAATAGCCAGTGGGAAATGTTTTTTGTACCCCCCACTCCCCACCTGATCTTGGAAGTCTATTAGGGTAAGGACCTAGTGGCCAGCAAAGTTTCCCTATGACCTCACCCTCTCACTGAGCTAGCCATTGCCAGCCCCACTCCTCCAGCCCCAGCAGAGAGAGGAACATCAAAGAACCAGTTGTAGTATCTGGCCTTCTAGACTCTATTGTGAAAACTCAAAAGATCCAGGAGACATGGCAGAATGAAGTAGGAGTGTTGAAGGTAAAGAAAGCCTCATGGTCGAGATGATCCCTGGACTCAGATGTTCAGAAGCCTGCTTGATAGAGGAGGTTGAATTCGGCCACAGTGGTCAATCCTGCAACAGACTATTCCATATATAAAATAGGCTTCTCAGAGTCAGCACTGTCTAAACGTGGACTGGGCCCACACAGCATCTGCTCATCACGAGGAGTATGTAAACTGAGGCTGGACAAGCTTTGGGTGCAGTTACGTAGAGACGAAGTCAGTAAGCAGACACGATGCGGAGTCTGAAAATGGGAAAGAGGCTGGAGGTGGGGAGAGAATCATGAGGAGAAAAAGGGCAGCGAAACAAGAAGCCTGTGGGTTGTAGAGATGATCTTTACCTGTAACCCCAAAGGGAACAGGAACGTCTGGGTTGGTTCTCCCCTTGCTCCCCTTTTCTCTTGCCCTCCAGCCAAACCAGCAGCACATGGCATTGTCTAGTAGTCTGTGTCAGCAATAAAAGCCACGGGGCTCTGACCTCCCGCAGTGCGTTTCAGCCTGTGAATTTCCTGGATATCTTTACAGGGAATTATTCTTGGGGAAGGAAGGGCAGGCTGGAAATAATATAAGGAGATCAAGAAGGAAGTCAAGCAAGTGACACCTTTAAAGAGGCGAAGCGAGGAGGGCTCTTCCCCCTGGGACAGTTAGAGTTATGCAGAGCTGTAATTAACCCAGCAGCCCACTGGATATGTCTATTTCACTGCACAAAGGCTGTTGAAAGAAGGATTCTTGAAGAAAGAGGTTCCAGTTCAAATGGTATTTGAGTAAGTCCCTTGTTGGATATACTGTTTCTGGAGTTTATGGCTATAATCAACAAAACATGGCTATTCTTTCATGCAGGTTTCTCATGACTTTCTCAGTACTGTTATTTAAAAAGAAAAAGAAAAAGAAGGCGTCCTGAATTGGCTGGGGGTCGGGAGAGGGGTAAAGGGAGAAAGATATATGGCTAGAATCAAATTAAGGACTTAGTTTTCTTTTCAAAGGATGATGAAAGCATTAAAAGAGCAGGTGTGTCATTCTTGCATACATTGAAACTGAGATATGTAAGAAAATTTTCAGTTTTTTGTTCAAGTCCCTCAAAATTATTGTATTAGCCTCCCTAATTTTAATTCATTAATTCTTTTTTTAAAACAAATATTTTTTGCATGCCTACCCTATGATAGGCACTGGCAATAGGACTTTTTCTCCACTGTGTTCATTAAGCTAATAATATGGAGAGATAGACAAAAACATTTAAATGTGTAAACTAATCAGTATGTCAGATGATACAGCACAGAGAGAAAAAATAGCAGGGAGGGAATTAGAGTAGGGGGTACGATGTCAAATTCAGTCAAGGAAGGCCTCACTGAGAGGGTGACATTTAAGCAAAGACCTGACAGAGGTGAGATGTGGAGCTGGTGGACATATGTGCTGTGGGATGGGGCATGGGGAGGACAACATTCCAGACAGAATGCGCAGGAACTCCTGAGGTGGCAGTGTCCGTCGGAGCGTGTCTGAAGAATAGCGAGCAGGCCAGTGGGGCTAGAGGCAGGGCCAGAGCAGTGGGGGCTGAGGGCAGAGAAGTCAGGTAAGGTGTCTGTCCTTACCCTCGAAAACGCATTTATTCAGTTATTCATCTGGGCCAGAACACAGTGGTCTGAGTTCTGGAAAAATGAACCTTCATATCAGCCCCCTCCTCCCACACCCACCAGATCTTGGCCCTTTAGAATGGCTCCCATTAAACTGGAAACTGTAGAAAACAAAAGTAATTTGTCACCATGCTGCTCTTTACCCTTGGATGGTCCTGGAGCCTTTTGCCGTAGCTTTCATGTAATGTGCCACATTGTACCCACAGCTCTTATGTAATGTGCCACGTCCTGAGAGCAGACTGATGCACCCGGTAGTTATGATTGATGGGAGAGGAGCCCAAATCAGAATTATTGGTCATATCCAATTTATGTATCAGCAGGCAAGTTGGTGGTTGGTTTGTTTTGGCTGGTTTGTTTGCTGTTTTGGTATTGGGGGTTTCGTTTTGGGCTTAGGATTTTTTTTTAAAGTACTGTAACTACAGTCTCAAAACATGGAAGAGCATTCTCTAATGAGCTGTCTCAAGCCATGAGTTTTACCCAGTTGCTGGGTAAACTGGTGAACACGGAGAATCAAAACGTTTATATGTGTAACTGATTTATGTACATTATATCTGTATGTATGTGTACTAAAACATTCTTTAAAATAATTACCAGCCATTAAAAATGTATTAGCTAATGGTGGTAAAAATGCTGGAACTAAAATGAGGTAAGCTCTGTTTAAAAGGATTTTGGAAACTCACGATTCATAATCAAGATTTCAACACACTAGTCTGCATTTTTAGGGCAATATATCCGTAAGTAGAAACAGGCATATTTTCAGAAAAACATTAGCTTCTGAGGTCTGGCCAGCTCCTGTTCTTACCACTCTGTCATCTCTGATTGGATTAGACGTCACAGAAAGTGCCTCAGATCCTTGTTTCATGTTAAGTTTAACCCCTCCAGTTGAATACCATCCTTGTGGAGCTCAGTGGAGAGAAATTAAATTTCTATCACCAGAGCTATGGCATTGAATCAGGTATCAAGGGGGCTACATCAGTAAACTCTGTTGGTTACAAGATGTATGTCCTTCCCGAGGCTCTGTAGCTGTTAAGTTGGCTCTTTCCAATCACAGTCTGATCTTTCATTTTACTGTAATGCAGTTAGACAACCTAGTTATTCAGGCATAGACTTCTCTGTTTTTCATTATCCCTGAATAACATTTGATGCTGAAATAGGGAAGACGGGAAGGATGGGGGAGGGGAGCCAAGCATTTTTCACAGCTTGTGTGAAAGGCTTAATATTTGAAAGTCTTTAAAATATACTGTACACTTGCATTCCAATTTTATAAGACTAACATAACATGTTCAAAAGCTTTATGAATTTCAGCATGTGACCAGAGTAGACGTTCGCCTGTTTTAAATAAACCATAATGGCCTGGCAGCAACCTGCATAGTTAGCAAATCCCTCGGCTGTTTATGAGCAGTCGTTCCTCACCAGGTCACTGCAAAATACTAGTTTTATCAGTTTCTGTGGACTCCATAGTTGGTCTCTGTGCCGAGTTCAGCATGATTCTGGTTTTAAGAGCACAAAACCAAGGGCATCATGATGAGGTGATACTTCGTTTTGATTTTAATGAAATGGCGTGACTCTGACTTGCTTAAGAGTATGTCCAGGCCCCTCATGCCCTGTGGTGGGGGCTTGGTTCCCAAATGCCTCCCGTAAGCATGGGGCCACACCGACTTAGCAGGCTCACCCTTTCCTAACTGGAGCCTGGAGAGTTCTCAGTGCCCAGAAGATTTTTTTTTTAACTTCCTTAGGATGGAAGCACCCCCACCCCGTCACCCCTGATGATGCTTTTTAAGTCAGGCTCTCGTCTCAACATAAATCAGAGCATAAAACATGCTAGGGCATGCCCCACTCTAGCCTGTCATCTGTCCTGGGTCTGCAGTAGCAGGCGTAGGCATGCTTCTCACAGGTAAGGGTCATATGTTACCAGATCCCCCATTTCAAGGAAATTTGCTACCTCCCAGGGTAAAATCATACCAGCTTCTCCGAGCATGGCAGGGGAGGGAGACTTTCCGTGTGTTAAAAACCTGCTCAACTTTGTAGCCCAAACTCTTTTGCCCACAGATTCACCCTGGCCTCACCAATCCCTTAGGAATCATCTGCCACAGACCAAACTGGCTTCAGGGGACACTCCAACCCCCTTTGCACTCTGGCATCAAAAGCTCCTTTAATTACAAATAGTGCACTGGAGAACAGGCTGGAGCATTTAAATAAGACTGATCTAAAGGCTGTGGGCCAAAGAATTCTCACAGAGGGCAACGTGTAATTAGGTAATCTGACTCACAAGATAAAGTTTACTCCTTTCATTGTGGTGCCCCCGAGGGCAGCCTCTCCCACCCGCTTTCTGCACCGGTGTCCTTGCAGCAGTTATTATCACTTGTAAGCCCAGCCTCCTGGGAAGCTCTCAGTCAGGTCTGGATGCTTCCACAGGCAGACCCCAGAGTCACCCAGTCCCTTTTCTCTTTGTCGTAGAATAATCATGATCCTCACTGCCCCCTAAAACATCCTACTTAATATTTAGAGCCCTTATGTTCAAAGCTTGACTTTTGAAAGTCTTTACAGTACTAGCCTTCTTACCTTTCGAAACAAGGAAAATGTAAGTGTAAACACCCATGGAGGCATATAAAACGCCCTTATATTTACCTCATTTATTCATCTTGTTTAGGGCAAGCACAGTTCAGGGTGGGCAGTCTAGTTTAAGCAGTTGTTCACAATCATGATTTTATAGCCTTTAGTTATATTCCCCCTCAGCCATAGACATCCCCAGAGATGTAGGAACTCATGCAGGAAAACCCATTTAATTAGGACCCACTGTGAAGAACCAGGAAACAGACCCTAAAGTACTTTATGACGGAAGCTGTTGATCAGGAAACAGGATGTTTTCCTTTCCCTTGGTTTAGGTCTGGCTCATGCTCCTTAGGGGAGATCTGGGGGCCTGTCTTCATCCCCACTGAAATAGAACCTATAACCCTAGAGAGCAGTGACATTTATATCTGCTTTTTTGTTTATTCATTATTCTCCTTCTGAAGATACAAGTGGCAGGTCTTGAGCCCCTGGAATCTCTGCCCAGAGGCCTGGCATGTTGGATGTTTGCCAGTTGGGTATGCAGAGGGCCTCCTATCCATACTCTTTCTCTGCCTCTTGGCTACATAGCATCCTCCCAGAGTTTTTCTTTTAGGCAGGAAAACCCCACCTATCCCTAACGTGCAAAACTTTTCATTTGAAGAAGAGGGGAACTGGTTCAGTAAATGTTTCTGAGTGAAATTGAATCCAATCCTTGCCATCCTTCATATTCAACTCAAGTCCTTTTTCTATAACAAAGTCTTCTCCAGCCAAAAGTGATTTTTCTTTCTCTCTCCATTGAATAATAACATTTTCTACGCACCTACTTCTGCCCTCATATTGTTGACTGGTTTTATTTCCAGTCAGTGCTTTTCACAGTAGTGTCCCTAGCTCCACTTAAAGACCTAAATGTCTGGGACCATGTCTTCTACTTGATCATTTCCCACACAGCACTTAATCACTTAGAAACTTTGTTAATTTTTCCCCACAGTGCCTCACATACAGTAGTGCTCAGTTATAACTTTTCAGTCCATTTGAAAAGAAATATGCTATTAGTCAAGAAATCACTGTGCTGAGTGCTTCAAGGGGCATAGGCAATGTAAATGAGACACCCTACCCTCGAGTAATTCACAGTTTAAGTGGGGATAAGATGGAGCCACTTGAAAAGTCAGCTAATAATACAGCTCCATATAGGATCTGGGCCAGAAAAGGCTAACGACAGATGATCATGATGATGATGATGCATTATTTGGTTATCTTGGGTTTTTACATATGTTTTTGCCCATCCCCATAACAGCTCTGCAAAGTAGAGGCACTAGGCATTCTCAGTCTCAGTTCTCTTGTCCATAGAGTGAGGACAAATGACTTGTCCAAGACAATGAGTACAGAGTGCTGGCATTCAAACAGCTTTGTGTGCTCTATGAGGCTTGCACTGGGTTCCAATGACTCAGAGCCTTTCCTCTCACTTCTCTCATTACCTTTATGAGCTGCTTACTACGAACCTTGTAAATATATTAAGGAAGGTTAACCATGTTACTCACTGCCGTTAAACAAGATCAGAGAGAGTCTTTCCAGCAGAGATGATACCTTGGTGTTTGAATCAGAAAGGAGTTATTCAAAGACATCTGCCCCCCACAGAAGTTAATGAGATGTATCACATGCCAGTAGTTTGTTATAATGTCATAAAATTACTTGTAAGTTTTAATAAGGCATGTGCTGAGTAGATTATTCTGGACTAAATAACCCTACAAGGTGCTCAGACTGTTAGCTCTGTTAGAGGGTAGACAGGTGGCAAGGAGGTGGCTGGGGCCGGAGAATGGGAACCAACTTGTAGCTAGGAACTGTTCCCTGGTGGGAACATACATGGTTAAAAGTTCCTAGTAACCTTTAAGTGACTTAGAGCTCATTACCATCTAATTAGCATAACACGGGGGTGGAGCTTCATGGAGAATTCCAGAAAAGATGCATGCAAAGGAAGGGAAAGTTACATAACTTACCCAGTTATGTAACCTGTCCTGTGATCTGTTATATAACACTAACCTGTCAATCACCCCCAAAGGCGGGAAATGGCAACCAATCCTGCCAGAGGAAAGGCGGGACAAACTAGTGGGCTTATAAAAGGCAACATGTGCTCAGCCTCTAGCGTCTTTCTCCACACGTGGGGACTGACCAGTTCTACTCTCTCTGGAACGTATTTTCCCTTTGTGTAGCTTCCTTTACTTTCATTCTTTCTTTTATGTGATAAACTATTTGTATTAAGATGCTCTGTGTTTGTGATCACTCTGTCATCTGCTCAACTTGGTACCAGTACTCATTCTTGACACTGGGAACCGGGGGACCAGGGAACATCCGACACAGATGAACCTAACAAGACTACAGTATATCCACCCTTGTGGCAGATATACTTTAGTAACAGACCTGGGTTAAAATTCTGACTTTACCATTTACAAGCTTTTTAGCCTTCAGCAAGTTAGTTAACTTCTCAGAGCCTGTTTTCTCATTGGTAAAATGAGTGGCATAGTGCCCATCTCAAAAAGTTGTAGTGATTAAATGAGGTGAGCATAAAGCACAGTGCCTAATAGTGCACACTGAGTTGTGGTTGTTGTGATTATATTGTTATATCCCCTCCTGAGCTGTAGAACTTGAACTTGTGTTCCGAGCTGGAGTCCCCAGAACTCTTCCCAAATGGGAGAGATTTAAATTTGAAATGGCCTCTCCCTTCTTTCAGCGAGGATGCCAAGTCTTTTCTGGGCTTCCTGTAAGTCCTCTAGGATACACTACTTTGGATAAAGTCTAGCTCCTTTGACCTAGGGAAAGAAATTGCTGTCTGACTACACTATTCTGACCTCCGAACACCTTTGGACAGTTTCACGTTGGCTCCAGACCTGCTAAGAACGATGGTGTTCTGTCTGTAGAAAACATTCCTTTGAGATGAGTCAGTAGTTACCTCTTCCTTTCCCAGCCATGTTTTTTAGTCACCAACAGTGGGACCAGTGAAGGGCAGTGGCATAGCCAGCATCAGCCCAATATAGATAAGCTCCAAGATACCTATCTTCTCATTTGAAGAAATACAGGCTTGCCAAAATTTGCCTACCATTCCCAGTGAGGGAAAAGAAATGACAGGTCCTATGAAGAAGAAAGCACAAAGCTAATTGAAACAGGTGCCCCTGGAAGTCACTTTTCCAGCCTCCTCCTTTACTCGGGAGGAAACTAACTTGGAGTGTCTTCTTCAAGGTTAAACTCCCTGGAAGCTGATGGAACCTGGCCAGAGGCTGTGAACTTTACACAGAGGGCATCTTCAGAATCGCCCTCTGCTCAGTGGATCGCTGCCCTCCCATTACTCTGCTGGCACGTACCTGATTTGGTTGACATTTCCATAATTAATTTATAACAGCAATAACCCTGAATGAGCCTATTTATAGGTTTGTGCAAGCTAGGTAAGAATATAGATTAAATCTCAGATCATTAACATACTTAAAGGACTTAGGAGAGTTTTGTGATTGTCAAGTGATAATGATTAAAAGGCCTCCAAGCTTGGTGTGTAGTGGGAATCCATAAGTTTGCTTCCCTTCCCAAGCCCAGAAACAACAAAACAGCAAAAAATAAGCATACGCTCCACCCATCCACCAAAGGGGTAAGGTCACCACCAGGAAAGACACTGTCTTTTCACCATCCTGCTGCTTTCCCAGCGTCTTCCAGACCCGGCAGGTTCAGCAGTGACAGTCTGAGTGCCCCGCAGCTGCTGCCCCATGGCACGAAGATCCCTGGGCCACAGCTCTGACCCTGATGTAATAGCAGGTGTGGTACCAACAGTCCTGCAGGAGGAATTGCTATGACTGTCCACAGTAGTAGAGATGAGAGTGTGAGAAGGGCAACTATTCGTTAAAAGGATGCTATTATAACTTGCACTGCTCGGTGGACCAAATCTTTCTTTCTTCCTTTTTATGTTCTGGTTGTTACCTTTTTGAAAAATAACATGTGTTGCCTTTCTATTATTAAAGTAAGACAGGTTTAATATCAAAAATAAAGATAAGTACAGAAAAGAAAATAAAGATCATGCATAATTCTACTACCCAAAAATACCCACTGCTAAATGTCTGGGTATGTCCTTCTAATAGAGTCTTCTTTCTGACATTGTACTAGCAGAACTGTTCTCTGGACAGGGAGGCCTCCCATTCAGGTGTTTTCTTTGACAGATGTGTTTCCTATTGAGGGTAGCGTCGTGTACTCAGGGGATGAGAACCCATCCATCAGTAATGAATGACTAGTGACTCCCTGCCTTGTTTTCAAGATCCTTTTTCAAAAAACCACTACACAGTAGTTGTCTGCCCTCCCTCTCCCGACCCCACTTCTTTTTAAATTTACTCCACCCACCCAGCCCTATTTATCCTTCCCTCCCTTACCTATCTAAGCAAATATGATGACACTACCATGCCATCCACTGCTTTCTTTCCCTTTAAGGCCATAACTTCTTTTAAGGTTCTCATGAGTCCTTCATATCATCCTACAGTCCAGAGAAGGATACTTCACCGATTATTCCCATTATTGGTCCTCATTACTTGTTTTTTACTTTTGCTCTATTTTTTTTTTATTAGCAAACTGGCTACAAAACACTTAAAATCAAGTTAAAGTCAATACATATAAGATCATCACAAATGATTACACATGTACACAGATAATTGTGACTTTTAGTTGTTTTATTTTTTTAAATGAATTTACAAACTTTGAACACTCTCCTTGAAAGCAGAGATTATATATTATGTCGCCAGACCCTTATCACAGCACTTGGCATGTTATAAATACTTGATTAATATTTATTGAATTAAGATGAAAATGAAAATGAAGAGAAAATTTAATTACCCAGGCTACCTTTTTTTTATCTCTATAGTTAAGGGCAGAGAAAAAGGAGCTCATATAAAATTGATGAAAAATAGTATCTTAGAACAATTTTTATGGTATATCAGTGCATTTTTTTGTGCTAAGGTATCACTATTAACCCAAGTGAGGACCCTTTTTAATGATTTTTTAAAATCTTGACGATGCCCTTTTCACTTCTTTCCTAAATGAACATTAATATAAAGCCATAAAAGTTTCCTTGGAGGCTTTCGTGAATTACTGCACTGTAAGGTTGGGAAAGGCCATTTGCAGCCATTTGTTTTATGGAGCTTGATTCTGAAGCCCAGCACCGCCCCTGACCCTGCAGGGGCACCCGCTGAGGCACAAAGCTTTTCCAGAGGACAGTGAACACTGCCACCTCTCCCGGAATAGCACCAGTCACACTCCCACACCCTGCCCCAGAGCCAGCGGTGTCAGCCACCAAGCCCTGCCTTTGCCGAGTAGCCTGGACGCAGTGAGGGGAGGGGAGAGAAATTACTAGTGATGCATTGAGTAGCTCTTCTCCTATAGTGTAGATTGATTTTCAGTTCACCAGCATGAATCATTTTTGCCATATAACTGTTTGGTCATTTAGTACTTGAAAAAATGACGCCAAAGACTAGAGACTTGGTCTAGGGCATTGGCTTTCAGACTCTTTTTGCCTCCTGAACTCTTTTTCAATTAATATTAGACATCAAATGGAAGCCTAATCCATTAAACAGAGATGGGGGTTTGAGTGCCTGGAGCTCACCCTAAATCAGCTTTTCACAGCTCATTTTGAAAAACCTGGGGCCTAGAGAGATCAAGGTATAAGAGCGTGAGAGGTAAGCACAAGATACACAGATGATAACGAGGATGATAAGAATAATAACGGCTTACATTTTTTGAGGCCTTCCTGTGTGCCAAGCACTGACTGTCCTCAAAAAAATGGCATGTTGTGATGTCTGACGCAGAGTATGCTGTGGCTGCCTGGGAACACTTGAAAAGGATATTGGATTGTTTGCAGGCAAGCAACAGGCCAGATTAGCTTGAAAGATCGCTCTCACTACGGTTGTCCTTAGTGTCTGTTGCAGTGTTGAAATGGATTTCTCACAAGTGAGATCAAGAAAAAAAATAAGCAGACAGATTTATCCAGTGTGCGTATGTGTGTGTACACACATGCATGTAGGACAACTCTGAGCCAGGTGTACGAGCCAGGTCAGGTGCACTGAGGTGTGCTTAAGTCTAACACATGCAGCTCAGTAGGTGCACCACTTTAAGGGTCATTCAGAATGTTGAGGCAGAAATAGCTCAGAAAAAAGTTGATAAAACAAGAAATGTGCTTTGCCAAGCTGGGTGGCTGTATCCTTAGATGCTTGTTTTGACAGGTCATAAAAGTCACAGGTCAGAGCAAGTCTGTACGTCTCACTTGTTTCTAATCCCCTCTTGTCATTTTGGGCAAAGGACTGTCTGAACCAACCCAGAAAAGGAACCCCCAGTCGTCTTTTCATCGTCATTCCCGGAGCATCTTTGGATGGTGTGGATGATCAGAGCACCAGGACAGGATGATTCTTATCCCCACTAAACACCTGATCAGTCAGTCAGTTCACAGCCCCGATCCGTGCAGGCTCCTGTACCTTGGCATCTATCTGTGTGGCAGAAGAGAGGGAAAGGGTGAGTGGCGGAGGCTCCAGGAACCTAGGCTAGCTGAGGAGACGAGACAGACATCGGAAACCAGTGCACTGCCAGGACATGATAAGGGCTTCGGGGCTCAGAGAACATCATTTCTAGGGTGATTGGAGAAGGCCTCAGGGAGGAAGAGAAATTTCAGCAGAGATTCAAAGGTTGGGTGGGATTTGAGTCGCTCAGCTGGGGCAGGGAGTACTCTGCAGGGAGGGACACTGCTGAGGAAAGATAGGGAAGTGAGAACGCGCACGTTCTCGTTCGAACCACACACACAGGAAGGCTCTGCGACGAGTTTAGTGGGAGTGGAGAGATCACGTTGAAGATCATCATGAGAGGCATGCCCGTCATGGACTGTGACGGGTGTTGAATGCCTGGCTAAGAAATCTGGAGGCTTTTACATAGTTTTGAGCAGGGAAGGGACACAGGAAAGCAGTTAAACTGGTTTGACAATCAGGCCACATATTAAACTGAGGGTCACGATTATGTGCCACATTGCAGATGTGCTTAAAAAGCACAGTGTGGGCAGAAACCCAGAGGAACCGGATTCTCTCTTCTGGAGCCCTAACCAAGGGAGGCAGAAGTTCGTGCTTTTATTTAACAAGCATTTTCTGACATGAATAAATGCCGTGTCATGAGTTTGTGGTCAAAGCAAGCTTAAAAACAATAGCAAATTACTTGTAAGGAATTTCTCCTACAGCATCCTGACGTTCTGGAAAAGCTGGTGCTGCATAGGGTCTAGGTCCTGCCCGGGCACTTACAAGCCAGCTCATATTCAGCACGTTCCCTTTGGGTCCCATTCACACATCTCGCACTGGCCCGTTTAACTGAGCTGAGCCTATTGCAGACCTTCAGATATTTAATTTGTAAACACTTAATAAAGCACTGTCAGGAGGTCGGCTTGTCTTCTCTGTCGGCCACATCAAAATCAATACATCCCCTGGGTATTCTGCCATGATTGTCTGGGCTGGGGAATCTAATAGGATTAAGTGTGTGGGGTCCTATCTGACGCCACAGTCCACAGTGCTAGTTAGATGAGGTTAAAGACGGGCTCGCCATTGTGGAGGCACGATTGCTTAGGGGTCTGAAAAATCATTAAAGCTTGTCCTCTTAAACGTTGATTGTTCCCTGGTGATTTATTGACAAAACACAAAAAAGTGCTCTATACTGCACTCTAATTATATGTATGAGGCCATAAGATCTCATGGGAAATTAAATAAAATTTACAGCTTGATGGTTTTATGCTCCTGGGAGACATACCTTCTTAATAAGATCTTATAGCTGGGAATATTTATGAGGTTAAAGTCCGTAGGCTTGAGCAAAAGACCTAACCTTTCCTTGGGAGGTGGGGATGGGGTGCGTTTTGATTTCTTTGAAGATAAATGATTGTAATGAAATTTTCAGGGGTTTAGGAAAAAGTGCTCAGTGAGACACATCAAGCATTCCTCCTTAAAACCTCCGGAGGACCGGCTGTGAGGGCACAGGGATTTACTGCGACCATTCATCTCGTCCTGCCCACCTCCTCTGGGGCGCCTCGTCCTCCTCCTGTACCCACTGGGCTTCCCCATCTGATTAGCCCTCATCGCGCTCTGAAAAGGGAGGGAAGATCCTAGTTAAGGCCAATTATGTGAGGGTCAAGGAAGGGAAAGGAATTTGAGGAAGGAGAAAAGGAGAAAGAAAGACTGAGAAGATGAATCCATATTCAAATAGCCCCAAAGGAGCAGCCGGACATTTTGGATACTTACTATTTTACTGGGTCACTTTCTCTTTGTGTCCAGGGGTGGCTGAGGCCCAGGCCCTGATTCTGCAAGGACGGTAATGTGCTGTTCTAGACAAAGAATCAGAGCATTCTGGGGTAAGTGGGGGGTGGGGGAAGGGCCTCTGCAGGTGGCATGAAGATGATTCTTGTCACCTTCTTGACTCTGACTGGAGTGTTTATCTCAAAGTCTAAATGGATCCTAAATTAAGTTTATGCTTGAAAGTGGGCTGTTTCAACAAGAGTGAGGAAGGCTGTGCCCCCACCGCCACCATCCTTGCACTGTTCTCTTCAATGGTTTTGAAATGGCGGGAGATAGGTTAAGTAGGTAGGTAGGTAAACAGACAGGTAGACAAATAAGTAGGTAGGTAGATAGATGAATAGATAGATTTCATTCTTAAGTCTGGAATTATACTTTTATTTGCTCAAGGAAGGGTAATTATGTGGAACTCACAGGAACATGTCATATGTGATTTGTGTTTCTATTTATTTTTTTTGATGAGTACTTTTTATATGAAGTCTGCATGGCCTCTTCTTGGTGTGTGTGGGTGGGCGCACATGGAGAGGGCATCGACAGAGGGGTTAGGGGTCCAACTCTAGGGGGACTCAGAATGGAGGGGCAGCATCCCTCTGGGGGCCCTGAACTCGAGAGCTTTGCAGCCAGCCTTCCCCCACTGGGGCAGCTCGTGACGTGTTTTATACTGTGCTCGAGTTCATCCAGAAGAGGCAAGGCCGCCCACAGTGAGAGCCACTACCTACGCTCCTGTGAAAAGGAAAGGACTATTTAATTAGGATAAATTTATGCAGTGTTTCCCTTTGAGGGTGATGCACGTGAATTGAGAAGTCTCATTACTCTCCTTACTGCCAAGGAGTTATGCTCCTCTACTTCCCTTTTCCAGAATAGACCAAAAGAAAACAAAAAGAAAATAAAAAAGACTCTGACTGCCCATGACTTAGATTTGTTAGCGTCGAGCTTCCAAATGAGCGAAGGGAGGACATGACTTGGTAGGATGGAGGTGAGTGACCTGGGTTCTTAGCCTGGCTGCTCTCTCTGGTTTGTCATTGTGGTGTCTCTCCCTGGATCACAGTTTCCTCATCTGGAAAATGAAGAGCTAAGGCTAGGTGATTTTAAGGTCCCTTTCAGCTCTAAAATATTATTTTATGGTTGTAAGATTTATGTAGGAGAACAGCATTTCACTCTATCCCTTGCTTTAGCCTTTTGAATGAAAGTGAGGTGTCTCATCAGTTCAGACAGAGCCAGCTCAAGCCCAGTGTCTCAGATAAAAGGAGAAAGGAAAAAAAAACTTATTAAAGATAGCTAAGTTCCCTTGATAAGCAGGAAGCGAGAAATCCTGATTTAATTTAAATATGATATTTCTGTCTTCATTAATTTAAAGCATGTATATGATAATGTATCCTTTTTTATTTAGTGGTCTGCCCTGGAGGGAAAGAAAGGCTTGATTGTGAAGCAGAGGGGCAAAGGCTTGGGTACATTTTAATAAAGATGAATATCCCTAAAAATGCTTGAATTATATGGAAGTAAGATTTGTTGCAAGTTACAAATCAAAGCCCGAATTGTCACTTATCTCCTAATGATACTTCTACACAGATTATTAATTTCATTTTAGAAGCCCAATGAATGTTATATTTTATGACATTGATTAAACATCTTGCTGCCATCTAACCATCCATCCTTTTCGTTTTCAAAAATCCATATCGGAATTTAACAAAAACAGCTCATAAATTTGTATTTTACAGCCCAGCAAAGTTGACTGGTTCTCCACTGCACTTACAACCAGACCCATCCTGATCTCTGGGCATGGGCCATTTCCGTTCTTAGAAGTCAGGCTTTTCTGGACCAACCTCGCCTTGTGTGACCAGAGTGGGGCCAGGGGATTTGTTGGGCAGAGCCTCTGTGGCTTCTGGAGCTGCAGAGCCGGGAGGGGAGTTGCAAGGTGGTCAGGTTGGCCCCCGTCTGGGAATCGGGGACTCAGCTTTCATTCTCGTTCTTAGACAGCCAGTTACCTCCCTCTCCTGTGTCCTGGGGATAATTACCTCTCCCCCACGGGCTTGCAGTGCCATTGTGGGGATGAATGAGACAATAGATGTGACAGGCCTTCCCGTCCTTCAGAGGGAAGCAGTGTGGTAGTGGATTTAAGAGCCAATAAAGAACAGAATGAGATGATAGGTTTTAGATTAACCTCAGGCATTTTAGGAAAGGTTTAGGATAATTCTTTCTAAGGCAGGGAGAAAAGACTTTTGGAAATAGGCCCATTGTGTTATTATTTATCATAGTTTTGTCAATAGAAGCCCCTCTGGTTCTTCCAGACTCAATCTGTGTTTCCTTAAACCACTGGGGCTCGTGCCCTGCCTGGACAGGCTCCCAGGACATTGTCGCTGTCACAGCTCCCTCCCTTTCCCTTTGTGTTTGCTGTTCATTTCTGTCCAGACCGTCACGCAGGGTGGGCATCTCTTCCCCCAGGAAGGAGACATCAAGAGACATATTCTGAGAAACCTGACCTCGACTCTGCATGAAAAATTAGGGGCTGGAAACCAAACGCTGTCCCATGTTGAAGAAATAACCTAATGAGCTGGAGGTCAGGAGAAATTGGGGATAAACTGTTTTGCAAGGATTAATAACATCAGGAGAAAAACCTCTATTAAATCAGAAGTCTGCCTCTGCCCAGTGAACCTTACCACAGGCGTGTAAGAGGCTTGGTAGGGGGTGATGTTAGTGCCCCTGGAGACCTAGAGAGGGGTCAGCTCTAGAAGAAGAGGTGCCGCCCCAGTCTTCCCAAGAGGGCCCGTTTGTTGCTCCGTGGCACAGGGGTTACGGGTGTAAGCTCGGCAGGCAGACTGCTGAGGTTCAGATCTTGTCTCTCTTGGTGCCCTTGGGAGAATTATCAAACCTTGCTGATCTTTGGTTTCCTCATCAGTAATAGCCCTGTCACCGAGGGACAGGGACGTTGTGAAGGTTAAATGAACTAATAGTAATATACATCAAGTGCTTAGCACAGTGCCAGGCCAGAGTTTGAGCTTGAAAAAACATTAGCTATTGCTGTCGTGTGTTGGATAGTAGTCTCTGGTGGTGGTGGTGATTTTTTTCTTTTTTTAGTTTTATATTTGTTTTCTTGTTTTTGTGTTTTCTCTTAAAAAAAAAAAAAAAGAGAGAGGTAGAATAGCATCACTTAAAACACTGCCGCAGCCTGCGCTGGTCTAGGTTCTGCAGAGCCTCTCCTGTGGGCATGGTGTACACGGGTGTCGAATGACAGAGCCTCAGTGAGTGAGGTGGGGCTGGTGACAGCCCCTCCCTGCTGTGGGGGGTGAGGGAGTCGTAAGGCATGAAGATTGCCCTGAGAGGACAGTCGCTGCTTGGTGCAGACTTCTCCAGCATGTTGTGAAATGTGCTTGAGTGACATATTTTGCCCTCCTTTTTCTGACTCACTTCCCTCCCGTCCTCCTCTCCTCCCCCAGCCCAGCCAGCCCTCCGCGGCGCGCTCCGGCGCTGGGGATGTTGCATAAAGGGAAAATATGGCATGTTTACAGAGAGAATTTTCAAGAAGTGTTAATTTAATATGCTAAAGTGTTCCCTTCAGCATTTTACCTTTCCTTGTTGTTTTCACAAAACAGCCAAGACTAAATAATGAGCCCAGGGCTGTGCCCTTTGGTAGCGTGATAGCTCATTACCCACTAGCGGCCTCCATCTGCCCTCATGGCTGCATAGGGAGCCATTACGATTATGATGGAAATCTCAGAAGCCATTACCAAGATGCAACAGAGGGCCTACTGCAGACAGCCTAATGGACTAATTTGTAATTGGGAGAGGGAAATGAGTTAGCGAGCTGGGGCCGGTTTTGATGAGAGTGGAAGTGCGCATGCTAAATGTGATAAATGAATAGGAATGTGTGTTTGCGCAGTGGGCTCTACAAGGCTTTCCATCTCTCCTGGGGCCTGGAGGCGTGCTGACAAGCCGTGAGGAGCGAGGAGGAAAGGCCCAGGGGAGGCGAGCAAGATTCAAGGAGAGTAGCTAAGGATAAATCGGTGAGGAAAACTAATGGCAGTAAAATCCAAGGAAATGACTGCATCTGCCATGAAAGTAGTAATTAGGAAGCATTCGGTGTGCATGTCTTTAACTGTTAAAATAGGAGATGAGGAGGAGCCCTGGTGCTTGTTGTGGGAAATGGAAGGCTGGGGCAGTGGTGGGCCAAGAGGGAAGCCTCTGGAAGGGACAGCGTCCTCAGAGCTGGTGGTCCAGACAGTTCTGCTTGCTCAAAACAGAGCTTATTCCGGAAATGCCACGAGCACCCTGTCTCCCAAGGGCTGCTGGAAATCCAGCGGTGGGAAGGCCTTGCAAGCCCAGAGGCAGCCATTGTGTAAGGGAAGGAGGCCGGGCTGCAGCACCAGCCATCCTGTGCATCTGGGCCAGAAGGCTTCTGTCCTTGGAGGGCCGGAGAGTCATTCCATTATCCCCCATGCCCGGCCCTCCACGCTGAGAGTGCTGGGTGTGAGTGTGGCTGGAGACACGGATTCTGAAAACTGGCATTTCCTTCCGTTTGTCAGTTGGCTCCCAGCATTTAAGCAGCCTGGCCCGGAGACTGCTCCAGGTGCTCCAGGGAGGCCTGGGCTTTTGCTCCTGCTCACGCTGGTGGACCTGGTGATGAGTAGTCCCCCTTGGTCTGAACGCAACTCCAGGAAGTATCTTCATTTTCTGTTTCTTTTCAGTGTATCTCCTCAGTTCTGTCCCCTAACCTCCAAGCCTTGGTGTTCCTTCTCCTAGGTCAGACATTCACATCCTTTAAAGCTGCAGCCCAAGCCTTAACGTGCCACCTCCTCCCAGCAACCTGCTGTCTTCGGCCCTTTCTCTGGATCTCCATCTCACTTTTTCTCTTGGGACAGCCTGATGTAAGCCTCAGGGTTGTCCTAGCTCTCAGGATTCCTCCTGCTCCCTAATGTTCTTGTCTCTTTGCCTAAGAGGACCTTTCAGTCTTCCCAAATGGCCTAAGGGAAGACATATATTCCTTCTGGGAAGAAGGAAGCACTGGAACCAATTAAGTGAACCCCAGTGCAGGGCTGTCAGGACACTTTCCCAAGGTGAGAGACCAAGCTAGCCGACTCTGCTCCTAGCCCCACCTCTGTCCCAGGGGCTCGCTTGTCCCATCACATCCCAAGTACACAGGAAAAGTTCCCATTGTCTTCACCAACCACCAGAAGATAAGGTTTCTAATTATCTCCCTAATGGGATGATGACAGTCATGTTCAGCAAAATTTTATTGACAGCCTATTTGAGTGATTATATGAATTATTGATCCCATCTACTTTGAAGATGAATTCGAGGAAAGCAACAAAAAATACATATACATTGAGACCCAAAGCAACACATTCTGGGAGAATGTGTTCAATAGGTTAAGAAGCTGAGAAGCATTCTCAAAATAGTACAAATTTAAGAAAGTTATTAAAAAAACACAAATGTAGTTCTGCTATAAAGAAGAGTCACGGAAAAGGGACAACTGGATGAATGTCATTGATTAGTGGTAAAAGCACATTATGTCATCAGGAGACACCCTACCTGGTGTCTGCTATTAAGTATATCACTGGTGCCATCAGTGTCCCCAAACCAAGAGCCCCGTCATACATTCCAATCCATGTTACATGAAGGGCCAAGATTTTCCATATAGAGCTATTGCTTAGCTGTCCTTTACTAAAAGCTCCCAGAATGGGACAGCCTGGGACTAAGCCCTGGAGAGACTAAACATCAGGTTCCTGCTGTACCTAGGCTCCCATTCTAGGCCAACCTGTATTGGGCAACTGTAGTTCAGTTACCTAAACAGTAACCAAAGGTTTAGAAAATACACAGGAAGAAGTCATCAGCCCATTTAACAAATATTTATTGAGCACATACCATAGGGCAGGCACAAAACTAATCACTAGAGACACAGCATTAAATAAGTGTGCATGCCTCCATCCTCGTGAAACTTACAGTCCAATTCTGACCCAAGGGAGAGGGAGGATTCTGGGCGGGGGACGGGGGGCGGCGTTGTTGGGTAGCGGACTATGTGAGCTGGGCTGTGAAGCTAGAATTTCATTAGAAATCAATCAATAATAATGAAATATCCAGAAAAAACCCAAATATTTGGAAATTAAACAATATGTTTCTAAATAACTCATGGGTCAAAGAGGAAATCACAATAGAAATTAGAAAATATTTTAAACTAAATAATAATAAAAATACAACACATTAAAATCTATGGGATGTAGCTAAAGTAATGCCCAGTGAGGATGCTTAGGTAGATTAATAGAGGAATACTTAGATTAGAATAGAGGAAAGGTCTAAAAATCAACCAAAATTCTACCATGAGGAAGTAGAAACAGAAGAGCACAAATAAACCCAAAATAAGAAGAAAGGAGGGAAATAATAAGGAAAATAGCAGAAATTATAAAACAGACAATAGAGAAAATTAACAAAGCCAATGGCTGGTTCTTTGAAAAGATTAACAAAATTGAGAAACCCCTAGCTAGAATGAACAAGAAACAAAGAAGATGAAAAGAACACAAATAATAATATATCAAGAATGAAAATGATGCTGTGGGCACAGAGCTTACAGACATTAAAAGGATAATCAGGGCAGGCATTCAACAAGCAGAAGGGGAGAACATGAACCTCAGATAACTAGAGTTGCTAGTTATATGTGAGTTTGAGGGGTGTGGGGAGGAGTTGGAGTAGTAGTCGGGGGCTGAAAAGATGGCTTGAAACCAGGTGTGAACCAGAATTGTTTGTGCAATGACCCGGAATTCACAGGCCAGTTTACTGCTCCTTATGCCAGCATTGTTCCCACCCCTGAATGGGGCTCTGATGCACGTGTTAGACCACTGCTACCAAGACTGAGGACAGGTCCCCACGTCTACCATAATGCCCTGCTCTCAGGGTACCTGGACTTCCTCAAAACGTATCTGGACATGGGTCAGTAAGTTCTGATCCCCCACATCCCCCAGAACATGAGAATATTTCCTTTCTCCCTCCCAACTTCTAGCTTCTCATCAGTCAGGCTCATGGATTTCAAAACTGACCTGATGCCATCCTGAGACCATGATATCATGCTTGCCATGGTTTATATGTTTCTGCAAATGAAGCTCTTTCTTTTAAGATTGAGCCTGAATATTCAGACCAGAAAATGCTCTTCAGAGCCTGGCTGCTCACCTGCAACTTCTAAGTCAACATCAGCCTGCCATGGCCTATTCCAGACCAGTCAACACCTAAGAGAGAAGGAGGGTGGCACAGGCAGGGTTTCATCCGCCAGTCACAGGACTGGCACCTATCAGCAATGAGGCTGTGGACAAAGTCCTACACTGCAAAGAAAAGGCTGTCAAAGCTGAATTTTTCCACTGCTCAGTCTTTTACCTGGCAGGAGTTCCTGGCTTGTCTGCTTGGTGGAACTGGCCCTCCCTTGCTCGATCGCTCTCTCTCTCTATTTCTCTCTCTCATCTCTCCCGTTATTCATCTGAGAGCCAATGTTGCACAGTGGCAAAGAGCGTGGACTCTGCAGACTCTGTGATCCTGAGCAAGCTACCTTTCCTCTTCTCAATTTGACCATCTATAAAATGAGGGAAACGAGAGTGCCATCTTGTAGGGTTGTGGTGAGGCTTCATATATTTTAAAAGTGCTCAGAATGGAACCTGACACCTGATAAGTGCTAGATAAAGTGCCAAATCCTAGGTCTGGTTGTGGGGCCCTTTGGCCTTGCCTGCTCTTGTATTCCTCAGGCTAATTACCCTGGCATCCCTCTTCTGGTGGCATCTCCTCCACCCTGTCCCTCCCAGCGGAGATCTGACTGCATCACTGCCTGCAGGAACCCTGGTCAGCCAGCCGCAGTGTAGACGCAGGAGGCCTTGCCCGCTGGTGCTGGTGTACACTGACCCTAAGTTGAGACCTGAGGCTCTTGTGGGATCCTCCAAACTTCTAAGATTATTTACTTAATAAATTGGAAGGTTTCACTTTCCCCAAAATAGCCTTTGGCTAATCAAGCCACCATACCCATAAAGTACTGGTTGAACAATCAATTCATTTTATAACATGGATGCTGGCAAGAGAAGAATATCTTGGAAGGACAGAAACTGGGGCAAGGATGGGAAAGAAGAGGGAGAAACAGAAGCTCTCATGGGGAACTTAATTTAGTCAGAGGATATAGCATCAGGCACTTGTGTTTTACTTCATTTTTTTCAGAATGTTCTCACATGCATTATCTTAGTATATCCTTGCTACAAGTCTGGGAGCTAGGTATGGCCAAAGTAGGTATTTTCTCTAGAAATGAAACGGCTGAAGCCCAGGAAGGCTGAAGGACTTGCTCAGTGTCACAGCGCTACTTAGAGACAAAGCGAGCACTGTAAGCCCAGAAGTGTTGACCCAGAAGTGCAGGGCCCCCTGCAGGGGACTGTGAGGAGCATTGTTGGGAACTACTGTCTGAGCAAACTATGTGACCCCTCTTGGCAAGAGGAGAGGCCTTGGCTTGTAGCAAGACCAATGAAGAACACTCTGGACCCGACTTACATTGTGTTTTGAAACTCTGCCAGGGAAGAGGAACGTCCTGGAAGTTTAGCCCTCTGTTGGGTGTTTCTGAAAGAGTGTTGTTCTCTCATGCAGGATTTAATGAATAAATTATAATAACTTTTGCATTTTTATCCACATTATGCATGTTTATCTGCCCTTCCCCCATAATTTCCCTTTCCTACTTCTACATAGTACCATATTTCTTTTCATGTTTTATCTTTGGGAACTTGCCACTGATTATTATTTTTTTCAAAAGTTCATTCCTAGTGATTGCTGATAAAGATGCACACCTCCTTGTTCTCTGTTTAAAAATACGTATGCTTAGAGCCAGAAACTCAGGGAGGCATATGTGAGAGAAGGTACATTTACACCTCCAAGGGGAGGATATTCTTTTAGGAGCTCAGAAAAGAATGGGGAAAAATGTTATATGACCCCTGGTGATATGTGAGTTCCTTGGGTGTCTTATCTGTCTCCAACTCCTACAATAGATCCTTTAGCACAAAGTGCCTTTGTGGAATACGGTGCCAGTGGTTAGCTGGCTGGTGATGGGGCCGGACAGCGAAATGAAAGGGTGGGTGGATGCGTGCTGAAGCATCAGAGTCAGGTCTCCTTTGGACTGTTGTGCTAGGGCGCCTTCTCAACTAACTCCTCCTCTGGTTTCTACTATCGTATTTTATCTCAGATTTATGCTGGCCAACTCTCAGGATTTCTTTATGTTCTTAGTAGAAAGAGATTACTTCTGTAATTTATCAAGGAATATACTTACTTCCTCTCCCAAAGAGCTGGGGGAAAATATATTAATATAAATGTGATGGAGAGGTGAGAACAAACTCTAGGAGGAAGGTTAACAAAGCATAAGAATTAGTCTAGATGTGACTTCTAAAATACAGTCTTTGGTTTTCAACAATTTTTCCTAGTTCATTGAATAATCTTTCTTGGAAGGTCTACTAATTCCTTTCAAAAAAAGAAATTTATTTTACATTTTATTATAATAAACTAGGCATTTTTATTACCATGATGTTTTGAAGGGGCAGGGAACAGTATTTAGAACTGATACATAGAAAATCCACTGACCAGGAAAAAAAATGTAAAATAATGGGGCAGGATAAGCAATATTCTCTGCCAAAAAGTCGACCAGGAAAACAGTAAGGATTTACGTGCAGCAAATCCTGAGATTAAAATTTAAAATAAATAAATGGAAAGGATGATACAATTTAAAAATACTTCCTCTTTGAGCTAGGCATTCAAGACTCAGAATAAAGTGAGCCTTTTCGTTGCAGAGCTGATCTTTGTGACCAACGTCTCCTCTCCACCAGGAACACTTTAGTTGAGAAGCAAGAGAAGTCCTTGCTAAGAAGCTTGTCTTCTTAAGCCATGAGTGATTGTCAAAGAACCAAATATCAAATTGGGAAACCTCTACCAGTCTTTTCCATCTGAGTCTAGGCTTGGTTATGTTTTTTCAAAATTACATTTATTTTACAAATAATCAGACTCTGAAGGAGCTTTACGTCTTTTTATCACTCTTGGAAAGCATAGTGGGCCTCAGGTTGAATCAGCAGAACACTCAGCTTCATAAAGAGCTTGCTTGGGACTCATGGTGAGGAAAATGCCAGAATTAGGTGCTTTAGAGGTAGGAGCTGTATTTGCGATGAGCAAGGGTGTTATGACTGTTCCTGATTGCCTTACTTCCCTCGTTCTGTTTCTCTTCCTCTTGTAACTGGTTCCCCCACGTCCCCCACCATCCTCTGACCCCTTCATTTCCCACCAGCTGCCATCTTCCACAGCCCCCGTCTCGAGTCTACTTAGGAGAACAGGCTGAAGGCTGCTGGAGGCTCTGAAGTGATTTATTGCTTAGCAGGAACTTCACTAAACTTCCCAAGTTGATTTTTTTTAGTTTTGAAAATCAAACAGAGTTCAAAAAGTAAACATCACAGGTTGACATCTCAGCCCCAAAGCAGAGGAAAAATGTCTCCTGTTAAATTTTTTGGCACATAACAGAATTTATGAGCATTTTCAATGTTTTGATTTTTTCCCCCAGTCACTACTATTCCTCACCCCCCAGAGTTAGGTGTGGAGAGATTATGTTGGCCAGTTTCCATGGTGACGCCAAAGAAAAGTAATTTTTTAAAGTAGGTTTCTACTGTGTTATTTCACATGCATGAAACATCAACATCTATGCTGTGTGGCTATTACCCCTAAATGTAAAGACACATAAATGGTTGGAGTATTTTATATAAATAGACAAGTAGGGGTGATATTTGCCTTGGTCTCGTGCCGACCTTAGTAACAAAAGTCTCTCAGTTACCCAGGGCACCTGGGAGGGAGCAAGGGAACAGTCCGGCTCAGTGTTAAACAACCTTTTCTCCTATGAATAACCATTAAAAAAAAAGAACATAGCTCAAATTTAAAGTTTACCCCCCTCCAACTGAAACTAGGGACCAGATGAAAAGTTCCCTTTGGGGCTCAGTGTTCAAAGAACCAGAATTAGAAAACCTTAATGTCTGTTTTCAG
This sequence comes from Varecia variegata, assembly GCA_028533085.1. Taxonomy (NCBI): domain Eukaryota; kingdom Metazoa; phylum Chordata; class Mammalia; order Primates; family Lemuridae; genus Varecia; species Varecia variegata. The sequence goes on from CM052448.1 coordinate 28,619,290, forward strand.
TCTAGCTTACTTGGTCAGCCACTACAAGTATCCCCTTTCTCTGTCCTAGGAGTCATCTAGAATCTTTCTGCTCCAGGAAGCATTCAGTTGCTTATAGCCTCTGAAAGGCGAGGTTGAAGCATATGCCTTTAGTAGAAGTTTGGTGAAACTCTCTCCTTTTCTCCCCTTCACCCCAACACATACACATACCACACCCCCTCGCACACACCACTCCCACCCCCTACACACCTCTTACACCCCCCACACACACACACATCACACACACCATGTACATGATCTCACAATAATCACTTTCCTGAAGCTTCAGGCAGGGTGCTTTCGTCTAGCTAAAGCAAGTCAGAGTTTTAAAATGGAAGAGAATGGGATGAATTGTTGCATTGTTTCCCTTAAACGTAACCATTGTTAGATGTTCTTACATTGTGTAACCAAGACTACTTGGGTTTGGAAAGGTGAAATGGAAAGCACCGCCTTATCTTTGGAGAATAGTATCATCTTACATGAGGAGAGTGCCTTTAACTTTTCCAAGTTCTTTCCTGCATGTTATTTTATTTGAACTTTCTAATAATAATCCTGGAAAATAATTTTTCTTGGCACTCTTCTTATTTTAAAGCTGCAGGGACAGAAGTTTGGGTTACCCAGATCATTAAGGCCAGAGCTGAGTCAAGAATTCAGGAACCTTGATTTCTCCTGAAGTTTTAATGTTTTTAATGCTACACTTGGCATCTTCCACAACAGTGGGTTCTGTTTCAAGGTGAGAAAGCACAAGGTCTGCAGCTTCCTGGGACACGGTCTCACCCGCAGAGCCCGTCAGGAGTTCACTCTTCAATTAACAGATGTTCGTTGAGCACCTGCTACGCTTCGCGTGCTGCTCCAGGCAGCAGTGGCCCAAACAGCGTTCCACAGGTGGGGAGGATGGTAAATACACGAGTAAGACACGTAATGCACGTTTCAGATGAAAAGGAATGGGCAGAGAAGGTCTTCTTGAAGGGAGACATTTGAACAAGACTTGAAGGTGCTGAGGGAGTAACCCTTGAGGATCTCTGGGGGAGAAGTCCAGGCCAGGAGAAAGATCAAGGAGTGTGGAAAGCTGCATGAGTTGCTTTTCTGAAATCCACAGGACATGCTGTGTATTCATTGCATGTGTGTGTATGCATGAGTGTGTGTGTTTGAAAACTTTTCTCAAATTCTAAGGTTGGTACATGGCTTTAATTTTTGCCTTAATGGCATCCTGCACTTGGGGAGCTCTTTAATAGATGCATTCTGGAAGTTGTAATCATCAGTCCTGGGCCGGTATCACATTACCTATGTGGAAAAAACAGAATTGCTTTGGCACTGACGGAGTCTTGGGGTGGTGACTATATTTTCCTGGTTTTTAATGCAGATCATTGAAAACATGTCAGGGCCTGGTCTCAAGTGCTTCTCTTAAGTAGGAGAGAATCATGTTCTTATATGCAGAGGGTGCAGGAAGGGACTCGGGGTGGGGGTGGGCAGGAGGGTTCTTATATTTTAAATGCCAGTCAGCTGCAACCACTAGTTATCTGGAGCTTGTTCAAACTCATTTGGAGAACAGTTGAATTTTTAAAGTGCCTTTTGATTCTCTCTTTCATTTATTTTAACTGATCTGCTGGGATTAGGAGCTTGGTAGGGGAACACCAGAACACTTGCCAAAATGTGTGAATAATTAGAGCTCCGATGATGTGTGCCAGATAGAAGGGGAGTATTCACACTTCTGATTAGATTCAGCTAAATGCAGTTGTAAATCACTGCTGCCACAGTAACAGCACCCTGTCAGGACTGAGCGCTGGAGGAGGCTCCGGGCAGCCAGGAGACGGGAGCGGGCTGAATCCTTGTGGAAGAAGAGGACAAGGAGCATGGCTGGAGTTACCAGCAGCCAGAGGGACAGTGATTTTGGCATCTCTCTTTCAGTTCTCTTCTACCGTCTTGAGTCTCACTGAGCGCTGAGCTGGCTGCCATTGTGGCAAATGTAAGATAAGTCCCTGCTCTCTGGATGCTTCCAGTCTCATGCAACGTGAGTGAGCAGCTGCGGGCAGTGGGATGAGTATGTCAGTAGGATAGACGCTGTGCTAAAAGACCCTAGAGGAGGAATCAGGTCTGCTGGAGCGAGAACAGAAGGGACAGTTAGAAAGGCAGTCATTTCCTTCAGAGATAAAAGGGACATTTCAGAGAGCTCAGCAAGATGAGTTAGTGGTTAGAGGAACTCAAGCAAAAGGAAGGAACAGCATGTGCACAGGCACAGACACAAAGCACCCCTCTAGTGTAAGAGTGCAGTGCTCCGGAATGGCTGGAGAAGGGGGGACGAGACAGGACAAGAGGCTGGGCTGTAAGACTTGCAAATAGGTTGGGTCAGAATGGGAAGCGTCTTGAGAGCTCACAGAGGAAGCTCTTTTTCAAATTACGTGCCACTCCCAAGATCCTGATCCACCACTGGCAAAGGGTCAGTCTCCCACCTCAGCCGGAGAACTCTGCCTCAGTCACGGTCATTGACAGGAGTGCATTCGGCTCTGTAGATGTATTGGCAGGAGAAATAAATGTGGAGAACCATTGCTCTCACCAGTGGGGAGTCTTAGGAGCCTAATAAAGTGAAGAATGAAATATAAGATGCTAAATTAAAAAAAACACGGTAGAAGCTTTGGTGTAGAAGTATCATTTTGGAGTAGCGTGAGCCTGCAGAGTGCTGGATGTAGGTGGGAGGTTATGGCAGGGTCTGAACAAAGGGAGTGGTAGAATCCATTTCAGGAGAGATTTCAGAATGGAATCAAACTGGACTTGTTGAGAAGGACTCCAGCTGTATGTGGGTTCCTTGGTCCTTTCTGGAACATCTTGCTTTGATCCTAACAGTACTCACCTTTGTTGATTAGTACACATGTATGGCGTGCCATAGCCAAAGACGTGGTGTCCCGCGGAGAACAGGCAGTGAGTGTGTGTGTTTTAAAGTATGGCCCAAGGTCTGGAATCCTGGCAAATTCCTAATCATTACCATACTTTTACTTCTCTCCAGCACTGCCCTGCTCCCCATCCCCCAGGTTGCTAAAGGTAGTGGTGGTCTTTTAGAAAAAAAAAAAAAAAAAAAGCAAACACCAACCTTTGACTCCTCATTAAGGACATCACATATCTTCTCTGGCCGCCTCTCCCCATCCTGTCCTCTGAAGAGTGGCCTGCTTTCTCTGTCCCAGTAATGCAACAAGTTGCTCTGAAATGAACCAGCAGCTTGAGGTGGGAGCAAAAGCCCAGGAAAAGGAATGCAGGGGTAAAGCAGCAGAATGGCATGAAACCCAAAGCAAGTGGTAAAAATGAGCACCACATGGAGAATGTGGAGGGGAAAGAAAAGCATAAAAATCACAACCACATCTGACAGCTCCAGAAATGGAGAGAGGCAGAGGAAATAGCACATGTGGCTCTCCTCAAGTCAGAAGGATTTATCTTCGCCATTCAGTGGTGGTATGAGGGAGATTCTTTTGGAAGACTTGGACCTGTTTCAAGTTGTTCTACTGCGCCTTTTATTTCTTCCACTTTGGCCAATAAGTTCAAGTGCTCAGAGAAATACTTAGCCTTTAGCACCTTCTCCAGGCATAAAATAATAGGCTGACTAAATCGATACTTTCTAAAGTGTGCATGGAAGACAGTAATTTGAGATGTGAGGAGAGAAATCTAGAACTACTTTTTCTACTTATTTTTATCTCACCCTTTCAGATTTATTTTGTGTGTGTGTATTTTAGAAATACATTAGTATAGTGCTATGTCATTGCAGTGTATAAATAAGTGAAAATATATTGGGAGAGTTACATGATTTGTCTGTTTATTTTTACTTTTGGGACACATGATCAAAATGTGCAGAACATCAGCGTAGTTAACAGGGTTACTAGTTGGAGCTGGGAAGGAAGAATGCTCTAGAATTGTGAGATGCCTTGTGCAAACAAGGGCATTAAGTAGATGGCCTGTCTCCTTCTAGCCTGTTAGCTCCTCTTGTAGCCTTGTAGCTCCTCTTGTAGCCTCAAAAAGCCCCTGCAAATCTGTAGTAAAACCCAGAGAAAGGGAAATTCTGCATGTAAAGAATCCTTTTGGACGAGAGATGTCCGTGTTCATTTAACCTACACTCGGTCAGGTGGCAGAGCCACACCCACAGGTGGTAAACACACAGGTCGCAGTCACCCTCAGGCACCTTCACCCTGATCGGCCTTGCCCCTTCCCTAGTGGTGTTGTCGGTGGGGGTGGGGGTGGGGTGTGTGCCTGTTTGGTTTTGCCTCCCGGCACCCCCATCCAGGCTACGTGAGACATGCAGAAATGCTCCACTTTTGTGAACCATCCCCTCAGTAGCACCTTCTCCTCCCCATACAAATAAAACCTTAAAACCACATATAATTGCTGTAACCAAACTGTAGAGCCAAGAGTAGCGTGCTGCCCTGTCATGCTCTTCTCATTTTCGCAGCCATCCAGCTTCCCTCTTTTCTTTTTCCAGACTTAAACTGCAGCTTCATTCAACCTCTGAAATCCCATTAATGTCCTTAGAGGCAGGTGGCGTCAGGGAGCCCTTTATTTCTGTTGTCAACCACGTCCCCCTGGCCCAGGAACTTACCCTCCCACCCAGCCAGGCTTCTGTCTCCGTTGATGGTGTTCTCCCCATCCATTCACCTCTGCTAGAGCTTGACCAGCAGTCAGCCTTTTCCAGATGGTGCATCTCTCCTGGAGACTTACACTGTTGAGAAACGAAAGAGCCCCATGACTCTCCCTACCTCGTCGTGCAGACAGCAGGGTGACAGGTCCAACAAACCCGGCTTCTACGACGTCCAGCTGCAAGTGCTTCTCATCTGTATGCTGATGAACTGCCTCAGGCTCACCTCTTCCCCTTTCCCTCTCCAGCCATGTTTATCACACAGCTCCACATTAATGAGGATCTTTCTAGGTGTTGGACAAAGATAGTAGCTCTTGTGTAAAAACACACCATCAACAGCAAATGGAAGATATTATACTGTAAGGTTTCCAGTTGCCCCCATTTCTGTCCCATCGAAATAGGAGATGGACCACATCTGTTTAAAATAAATTGAGTAAAATAATAGTTGGTGAGTAGAGTCCTGAAGGAAGTGAAGCGTGATGGAATCAAGGATGTCCTTCTGTTGCAATGACTTTCCCCCACAGCTTCCAGTGGTGCTTGTAGGACTCGGAATCTCAAGAATATTGTGTGTCCCCTGCAGAAAAGTAGTGATGCAGGTTGTTCACGTCAGGAGGTCATGACTCCCAAAGAGCCTTGCTGACAGCAGTGCAGACCTCAGTGTGGTGTGTGGTAGGAAGGACCCGGCACCACACAGGCCGAGGGGTGCTCGTTACCCTGGTGTGAGCCTTAGGAGGTTCCCATTCAAGCAAAGCACTGACAGCAAATATTGCAGCTGTGGCATGGTCTTGTTCCGAAGCAGCTGTGTTTTGTGAGTGAAGAATTCAGGAAGTCAAGGAGAATGTGGTCTTTTCTCAAGATATTATATACTTTCCATTGTTTGTTACTGGAGGAGTTATTGGTATTTAGGGTGGACTATTCCTACACATCACAAAATGCTCAGCAACACTGCTTCACCCTCTAAGTACCAATAGCCCTTGCCATCGACCTTGACACCTGAAACACATCCCCACACATCTCCACATGCTGCCCAGGGGAGGGGAGGAGAGGAGTGCTGCCCCAGGGGGAGAACCTGGGAAAATGAGGTGGCAGCACCTACAGGGGTTCCCGTAGAAGGGGCAGCCAGTGGGCTGTTTCACTCAGACTCCTGGCTCTTCAACAGGTTTGGATGGAGAAACGAGGTGCCTGACTATGGCCCAGTCCGTTGTCATGTGTTGGCCCAACTATGCCAGCCATTTACTAGGTCTGTTTGTGCCACCAAATAATAGCAGTGTAGTTAGACTTATAAATTCTAAGTCTAGAATTAGATTTACAAAGTCAGTAAACTATGGTGTGTGTCTGCATGTTTGCAGTGATCCCTGTATGGGAACCAGACAGTTCGAAAATTGGCCCAAATGCATAGAAAATTTTTACTACCAATGAAGAATTCCTTTTTTAAGAAACACACTTCCTTTTGGTTTTTATTTTATACCAATCATCTCCCCTCTGCTAAAGATTTGTGATTGCTTGTTAGTTGAACTAGCTGGTCATGAATTTATAAGTAAACAAAAATTTTGAATTTTTAAATCTGAGATTTTCATTAATTTAATGTCACGAATTTTAAGCTCAGTTATAAAAATCTTCATGATACTTTCCTCTGTCCTAAGATGTTTCTCATCTGCCACCCTGCAGGTGAGAGTACACAGGAGCTTGAGTGCATAGACTTGTTGTAAATTAAATATTAAAGCTTTATAGACTATTTTTATTTCCTCCTGCCTGCATTCCCTCCTCCAGCTTTTAATAGCCACATGCCCAGTCTTTAAATGGAGCCAAGTTGAGAGTGGCTAACGAAGAGGGCTGCCTGAATGGGGTAAGAGGTGACCCGACGTCACACCCTTGGCCACACAATCGGAGGCCTCTGTCGAAGCTCTTCTGGAAGGTATCTGTTCTCACCAGAAGCTGTCCTGCATTGTCGGCGTAAAGGTATTAGGTACAGGTGTCAAACATGACTAATGAGGCATGAGGGCTCGACAGCAAAATAACAGAGATTATAGGTAGAGAGGACTTGTGGATGAAATGTGGACAGCGGTGTAGATGTGTGACCGACACAGAAAAGAAGGGGACCGGCACCAAGGAGCAGTAGCCATCCCACTTGCGGGAAGAATGGAAACTTCAGTTACTCGACTGCTATCTTCTCACTGTACGTAGTGGGTTAGAGAAACATCTCATGTTTTCCTCTTTAAATTGTGAGGTTCCTGCAGGTGTTCGAGGCTCAGCATCAACATTTCCATAATCTTATAATACAAGCCAAATTCTTATTTTTCATTTTAGGATGTACACGTTTTATCGTGAAGCCGTCAGAAAGGGTGAGGCATATTTTCCCTAACTGTCACTCTCACCAAAACATCACAGTAATAGCGCGGCGTCCTGCCCCTCTGGGACCCACAGGGGCCCGGTTGGTACGTCCTGCCTTCGTGAAGGCTGTAGTCGAAATGGAGGCGGCCAAAACCCAAAAGCATAATGGCTTCTAGCTGTGTCACAGGCTCCCCTGAATAGTCGCACGCACCATAGCGCTTGGGAGATTTCAAGAGAGAGCAGAGCCGGACACGCCAACTCCATCAGTTTGGCTCTGTCTCCAGTGGCTCCTCAGTGCCGGGCTCTGGGCCCTCACCCAGTGGGTGCCCACTCAGTGACCAAAAGCACATTTTTATTTGTCCCTTAGCCTCAGGGGAGACTACCCTGAGGTGGATTTTAAGGACTTCCTTTTCGGATGAGAAGCAGAAGGCTGGGTGAGGAGGGTGAACAGAAGGAAAATGAAACCAGGTGGGTGATGGTTTCTCCTCGGGGTCCTTTCAACCCGTTCTCCCAGAGTACAGGCGAAGATGAAGTTACTGTGAAGAATGTTGATCTTCCTAAAAGCAGCTCCGCATGATAGACCCAGGACAGGTTTCCAAACAGCTGTTACTCAGATTAGAGGCAAGGACTTGATGTATTGCTCCCATTAGAAAGTGTCCTAATGGAAAGGGCCTGCACTTTCTCCTGGTCCCATCTGAATTAAACAATTGGGGTATTTTAAATCGAGGGTCATAAGTGTCAACAAGATGGAGAGCTTTGCCTCTTGATTAAAAGAGGCCTGGAAGTGACTTAGGAAGTCGTCGCCAGCACGGGTTGTGCTGGATCCTCTGAACCACTGTATGTCAGGGGCGAGCCCAGCTGTTGTCCTGAGGTTGGAGCAGGCCAGCTCACACAGAAAACGCAGCTGGAGAGTTTAAGTCACACACGCCAAGACCCTGCTAGCCAGAGGGCGTGGGAGAGGTAGTGCCTCTCAGGTTTCTCTGTCATTTGACCCCAAGGCAGGGAACACAATCCTGGCAGGCTGGGATAGGGACCGAAGTGGCACTTCCATTTCATAATATATTTGTTTTTATTTTAGTATCAGTAGTGTCTTTGTTCCTTTTCAGGTTAATTATCTGGCCCTTCTTTCCAGTCTCACAGTGTAATGCTCCAGGACTAGGCACTGGCCTTGAACTTTGTACTCCCCTCTGGCACACTGCTTTGTATGCCAGTTTGAGAAGCACTGGCAGACGATGTCAGTCCCAGAGCACCAGAACAGGGGAAGCCACAGGGCCCCAGGTGCAGTCTTGAGTCAAGCAGGATCCCTTGGGTGTCCTTGTCACCCCTTGAACTGCAAGTAAAGGTGCAGGATCCAAGCAGAGTCGTAGGGAAGGAGAAAGAAGAGTGGGCAAGGGGGCAGTGAGGTGAGCAGGGATAGAACAGAGCCTTGCAGCAGTAGTGAGGGCGACACGTCTGGAGCGAGAGGGACAGATGTCTCTAGGTAGCTGCCCTTATGGCAGTGCTTCTAGAAAGAGAGGAAAATCCCAGCAATATTAACAGGGCTACAACAAATGAAAATTGGAAAATAAACAGATGGAACATGCCTCATAGTTTAGCTTTTATCATCAATAATTCTGAATCTGCAAGTGAATATGGCTAACTGTAGTTCCAACCATCTGCCCATTACTGCCTTTCACTTAAAGAGACTGTGTTGAATCTCACTCCCCACCAAGACTGAGAGAGAGAGGGAGGGAGGGAGACGGAGGGAGAATCATTATTCTCGCTGTCCTGTCAAAACAAACATGTGATCCGTGCCTAGCGTAAAGGTCGAGTGCAGATGGACACCATCTCTCTCTGGAGAGAGCAGGCAGCAGTCCCACACTGCTCTTCTGGGCGTGGGAGGACCCCTTCTGGCTGCCCTTCTGACTCCAAGCCTAAGCACCTTAAAGGCAGGCTCCATCGTTTCTTCTTGCAGGTTGGGATTTAGCATCAAGTTTTTAATCTACATCGGGAGAATTAACTCAGTGATATGTATTGCGCATCCCAGCACATGCAGAGCCGTGCTGAGTTCTCCTCCGTGTCTTTCACGTGTTCTGGAGGCTCGTCTGTGGTCCAGAGCTGTGCTGTGGGATATGAAAGGACGTGGAAGGACATGAGTGTTAGTCCCACTGCAGGGAGTTTAGGAACTGGTGAAGCTAGAATCTCCGAGACAGAGGACTGCTGATTCAGAGTGAACACCAACCCAAATCAAACCTTGTCTTCATCACTCACTTTTGAAAAAAATAATATTATTCAGAAGGCAATATCATAACAAGCTTAAAGAAATAAATTTAAAAGGTAAATCCACCACAAGCTCAGTTTTAGCCTACTCTACCTTACCTGTTCCCTCTTCCTAAAGTAACCTGAGAAACATGGAATCAAGCTTCCACCATGCGGGTTAATCATTTCACTGAGAATACTGCAGGCCCGGCGCGGTGGCTCACACCTGTAATCCTAGCACTCTGGGAGCCCAAGGTGAGAGGATTGCTTGAACTCAGGAGTTCAAGACCAGCCTGAGCAAGGGCGTAGACCCCATCTCTACAGAAAAAAATAGAACAATAAGCTGGCGTCCTGGCTTGTGCCTGTAGTCCCAGCTACTCTGGAGGCTCGGGCAGGAGGATCGCTTGAGCCCAGGAGTTTGAGGTCGCAGTGAGCTATGATGATGCCACTGCACTCTAGCCCAGGCAACACTGGGAGACTCTGTCTCAAAAAAAAAAAAAAAAATACTGTATCTGAGGTGCAGATGAATGTGCAAGCAAGTCTTTGTTTTTGTAACATGACAGCAGCTAGGCCAGGCACGGTGGCTCACGCCTGTAATCCTAGCACTCTGGGAGGCCGAGGTGGGTGGATCACTCAAGGTCAGGAGTTCGAGACCAGCCTGAGCAAGAGCGAGACCCTGTCTCTACTAAAAATAGAAAGAAATTATCTGGCCAACTAAAATATATATAGAAAAAATCAGCCGGGCATGGTGGCACATGCCTGTAGTCCCAGCTACCCGGGAGGCTGAGGCAGGAGGATCACTTAAGCCCAGGAGTTTGAGGTTGCTGTGAGCTAGGCTGACACCATGGCACTCACTCTAGCCTGGGCAACAAAGCGAGACTCTGTCTCAAAAAAAAAAAAAAAGAAACATGACAGCAGCTGGCTTTTTCATTGAACTTCCCTGAACATTTTTTAAAACGGGTAACTAAAACATAAAAACCAACCAAAAATATTTAAGGGGGGGACCTGAAAAGTGCATATTTGTGGGCACATGTGTGCATGTACCTCAGATGGGCATGCATGTGTGTGTACAAGTACCAAAGGTATTCCAAAGACTTTTAATTTTTTAGGTGTTGACTACTGTTTGTTCATACCCCGGTGGTGTTAACAAGCAGTAGATTGTTAGTGACAATCACACTCTCTCCAGCACTTACAGCAGAAGGCTTGATTTAATCGAAGAGCTGTCATTTATTATTCTGTTGTGCAATTCCAGGGGGGTAGCTAACTGATCAAGCTCTGGCTACAGGGAGCAGAGGGCTTTTTTTTGTTGTTGTTATGTCTAAATCCTCAATACAAATTGCAGTATTTCTGGACTCCCAGCGGGACCCATTAGAGCCTGTGGGGCATTAACGATCATTAATAGTGCTGTCAGAGGAGAGGGGTAGAGAGGGAAGGAGAGGGAGGGAGGGAGAGGGAGGGAGGGGAAGGGAGGGGGAGGGGGTTGCAGACTAGTAGCCAGGGAGTTGTGTGCCTTTTTTCAGAAATGGAAAATTAATACATCTGCTTTGTTCATAGTGTCCAGTGTCTGATGTTTATTAACAGGCATCTTTAATTTTGTGGGTACTAACCTGCCAGGTACTTAGTTCCACGTGTTGAAATTTTTCAGTTGCCTCAAATCCTTCTTTCCCTTTCCTCTTCCTTTCCCCCACCTCCTCATCTTCCTCTCCCCCAGAGTAAATCCTGAATTTCTAACTCCAGAAATGAAACAGAAGGGGACTGAGAAAACGGAGCATTTGGGGAGAGTGATTTCCTTCAAAACAGAATACACACACAAACACACACACACACACACACACACACACACACGCACACGTTACAGCCATAATTTGCAATCTTGCCTGTGATATCCCATTAACTGTGGTTCCTTTTAAGCATTTAACTATATAGTTAGTAATCAGATAGAAATGTTTTAATCACTTACTAACTAGCATGCTTATCAGAGCTGTGGCAAAAGGGCTAGGTATGAATTAGTTAGGGTAACATGCTAATGTTTGCATTTTAAGACTTCTGCTTTTCAAAGCGAGAAAGGTCCTGACTTAGAGTCTTGGTCAGAACTGAAGCCTTTTCCAAGAATCTTCCTTCTCCATGAATTCCACATCTATGCTGTGCTGACTCGCCTTTGCCTCCTTATGGTTGTGTATTTGTCTCCCATGAGTTCATTTTTCCTTTTAATCTCAGATTCTTGAGATCCAATCTTTCATGCCCATTTTATTCCCAAATCACAGAAAGGAATTTTGCCTCGGTAATAATAAGTGTGCATTACATGTTCACTCCTTCACAGTAATAATACATGTGCATTACTTCATTCAAGTATGGAGTACCTGTGACGTGCTAGGCACTGTGCTTGACAGAGGGGATACAGTGGAGAGAAGAGAAAACCAGGATAACATTCCTGCCCTTGGGGGACTTCTGCTATGGCGAGAGGACAGACTTTATTCAAGAATCCCACAGATCCATGTAGAATGGAAACCGTGGTACACAGAGAGGCAGAGGGACTGTGAGAAAGTATAAGGCATTCTGACCTGGGAAGGAAGGTCAGGGAAAGTATCCCATGGAAGGTAAAGTTGAGTGGATATAAAAGAAAAATAGATTAGTGATTACTTTGTTCCAGGCACCACATTAAGTATTTTATATGAATTAATTCAGTAAATCCTTATAACAACTCTAGAACATGGGGAGGATTCTCTAATTCCCTAATTTATAGTTGAGAAAGCTAAGGTTTAGAAGAAAACAAGCTGCCTGTCTGACCCATGGTGTAAGCCCACTGCACAGCTCGCTCATGGCTAAAAGAACCCCAGGCACTGAGTTTGACCTTTGAAAGGTAACTTTTCCATCTTCTCTTTTCACCTCTTTGGGCATCTTTGAGCACAGATAAACCAGGCTGCAGAAGCCATTTTAGCTCTTACCAAGGATTTAGTAGTGTGAGTGCTGGTTCATGCCAGAGACAAAGGCCTTGCTTGCCAGTGGCTTCCCAAGTTGAGCAAAGCAGATACAAAAGAAGTGAAGCAAACTCAGTCCACAGTGTCTAGTACAGGAACAGCACATGTCCTTGGTTTCTTAAATCAACTTCATTTTCTACTTGAAACTATACCCCTAAACAGAACTTTAACTTAAGTTATCCCTAGTGCATCCTTTGTCCCAAAAGTTGTTTCCGTGTTCTGTGTCTTACCTTTTGCCAAGGGTTGCTGACGGTTGGAAGTCCTCTAGGACATAAGTGCACTGTTGAGACATCCTTCATCCCCATCCACCTGCACACTCCAGGGGCCTGGTGTGGCATTTTTCCTGGGGTCTTGCTTCTTCCTGTGAGATATTCCAGAATACAGTCCAGGTCCTGGTACTCTGAAATCCACAGCCCACTCTCTGCCCCTCCATTCTGGGTGAAGCTTTCTCTAGTCTTACTGAAGCCCCCCCACATCTCAGGCACTAGAGTTCTTTGTTCAAACTCGATCTTCCTCATTTCAGTAGATTTTGGTGGCCATTAAACTTAGCAAGTAAAGAAGACTAGTTTCCCTTTCCTCTAGGACAGAGAGGGCTTTTGTAACCAAATGTTCCTAGAAAGTATGGGGAAACATTTTTATTTTCATTCCAGAAACACAGTGGTTGTCAAAGTTTGGTCCAGGTACCCAAGGGGGGATCCCCAAAGACCCTTTCAGGAGTCTATAGCTATTTTCCCAATAATAAGACATTATTTGCCTTTTTCATTTGCTTTCATTCTCTCACTAATGTACAGTGGAGTTTTCCAGAGCCTACACAACATGTAGTTGAAATATATTGAATGCAAAAGCAGATATGAGAATCCAGCTGTGTCTTCTACTAAACCAGACATTAAAGAAATTTGAAAAAATGTGAAACAGTGCCACTCTTCTATTTTTTTTTTATTTTGGGAAATATAGTTATTTTCCATAAAATTGTGTTATTTGTTAACATGTAATAGGCTTATTATTTGTAAATGGTTTAATAAACATTTTACAATTTTCTCAGTCTTAACTTTTAATTAGATAACTTTCACTAGATATAACATATATAAACAAAAGCCTTTTGGAAGTCTCCCCAAAATTTTAAGAGTGTACAGCAGTCCTGAGACCAAAACATTTGAGAATTGCTATAGTACGGCAAAGGAAAAAAGAAAGAAAAACCAAGCAGTTAGATTTCCGTATGAAATCAGCCCTGCCATGTTGACAGTTTCCAATTGTGGAAACTGGATTGTGTCATCCAGTTAGAGAAATTGTTATTTAGATACTTTGGCCCTGCCTCTCTAATTTTATTTTTCCCTCAAATTTGGAGAGGCCATAATAACGTAGCCTCTTAAAGCCAGGTAGTCACATATCCTGGTTTCCCTAGGACAGTCTCAACTTATATATGTCCTTTGTCCTGGCATAATTATTAAGATCTCCCCCTTTGCTCTCAAAAGTGTCCCAGTGTGATTGATAAATTATAGGTCAGCCTACCTGAACCCCACCCAACTTATAAATGACAAAGTAAATACTAATCTTTCTAGAATTCAGAGAGCCAAGAAAGCAAACCATTGGATTGATTGGCTGGGAGGTGGCAGGCGCATGCATTTGTCTGTGACCTTTCCTATTTCAGCTATGAATGTGGGTCTCCATGTTCATCTCAGCGGGGCAGGCAAGGTATTAGCTGTTCAGGCAGCAGTGAACCAAGTGGGCCACACGCTTGAAAAGCTCTTTGGCAACTAGTGATCCAGATGACCCACATAGCCATTTGATATTAGCAACACAGAGGTGTTTGCCGGGCTTTTTTAGGACATTGCTAAGCCTGCTGAATCTAAGATTTCAAATGCTGTTTTGAGCTACTTGATTCCGAGGTGAAGCCAGACCAGTTGGAGGGAAGTGTGAAATTCTTTGGAGTTCTTCAACTCACTTGTGACTCTATAAAAATTTTCCAGGGGTCAGAAGCAAGGAGCAGGTGATGCTTAGAGTGGCCCTCCTGCCCCCACAGCACTTGGCAGATGAGTGGCTGAAGTGGGCTGTGGAACCTCCTTTCCTTCCCACTCCTCAGTAGGAAAACATCCATTGCATTTTATAATGTCAGCTTACATTATTTGGGGTGTCTTCCTCCAGAAGGCTGAGATCCTTTTAACCAGGAAACTTCTCTCAGGTTCTGGGCCCAGGAGTACAGAAATTGGAATTCTTTTTAGTTGACCATATGGTTAGTTTTGCAGCTTTGTGACACTATAAATCTTTGGTGGAGGTGTAACCCAGCAGAAATGTCACCAGAGGAAATAATTTCCTTTGACTTTTTCCTCTTGTTTCTTCCCAAAACACACTTTTAAAAAAAAACCGACACAGCCTTTGATATATACTCATTGGAGAATGAGGTGAGGGGCAGCAGGTCTTGGACAAGTGAGCGTGGCAGGGATCTGTCAGGCCCCACAGTCCAGCCGCGTCCTGAGAGCTTGCAGTTTAGCTTTTGCTGGTGCCAGCAATTACAAAAGAGGCCTACTCAGCTTTAAGCACTCAAGTGTTGATGGACAAAGTGCTAGTTTAACAGATCTCTGTAATGCGAAACAGGTGAATAAATACAGGATTAGGGAGCCCTTCACAGTAACAGCCTTATTATCACATGTTATGTGGAGGTTTTGCCTCCATTTGACAACTTGGGTTGTGTAAAAAATTTTAAGTAACACAACATGGAGAAAACCCTTCATAACAGAGCACTGAAACAATTAATCAAGATTTATGAAATCTCTGGGTACTAGTGGTGTATCAACCGAAGAGGCTATTTCTGATCAGACCCACAGCCTCCTAAATGAATAAATGGAGAGCACAGCATCAGAAGCCACAGCCTCCATAAGTGGCACAATTGTTTTCCATAATTGAAGACAGCAAAAGCCTGTGTACAATCAAAGGGCATTCCATTAGGAGAGTGAGGATGTAATAAGAGGACAGATTTGAGTCTGCCCGGCCTGGCAGGCACGCGTGTTATTTATCCCCCCGCCTCCAACACAGTACCCACCCCCAAAGCAAACCACACTGGCGAAGCTTACTCCACTCTTAAATGGTTGCTGAAATCCACCTTTTGCTCTCAGGAAATTTAGTCCTGACCCAACCCCCTTATTAAAAGGAAGCACTCTTGCTATAGGAGTCATCTGCTTTTGCTTTGAATCACCACAGGATTTATTGGATAAACACTGTGTAGATTTGTTTTACAATTTTTAAACTTTATATAAATAGGGTCCTTTATTTTATCTTTTTAAAAGTTGTTTCCTTAACTATACACTATATTTTGGATGTTTATCTATATTAGATATAGCTCTAGTTTATTTTAAATGCTGTATATTATTTCACTATATGGATAAACCATACTTTATTAATCCTTCTCTTGATGGATATTTAGATTGTTTACCATTTTTAGTATAATAAAGAATTCCACAATGAACCGAAGTTTTTTATGCCAGGGATCGAGTTTGCTGGGTCATAAGGTGTGGGCACCTTCACCTTGACCGTTTCTTGCCAGTTTTTCTGTATAGTGTTTGAATTTGTTTATGTGCCCTGGAAGTGTATGATATTGTGTCCAACACGTACCATCAGCAGACACTTAAATATTTGCCTATCTGGTTCATATAAAATACTGTCTCACTGTAACTATCATTTGGATTTTCCCAATTACTACTGAAATTGAACATCGTTTTACACATTTATAGGATATTTAACATATAGATATATTTTGTCCTTATTTTTATTGGGTTGCTTATATTTTTGTATTGACCTGTGAAGCTCTTTATATACTCCAGATACTAATTTTTTTTAGTTATGTGTTTTGTAATCATTCATTGTTTCCTTTATTCCCATTATGAAGTATCAGAAGATGTAACCAAATATATAGGTTGGATGCTGTAGCACAAAGAGTCTTGTAAATGATGTTCAGGAGTTAAGAGTCTATCCCGTAGGCATTGGGGAGCCATTGAAGGTTATTAAAATGAGGAATAACGTGATCTGATGTGGAAAGGAAGGCAGCAGAACAGAGGAGGGTGGGTTGTAGAGAGGAGAAACTAGAGGCAGTGATGCCAATTAAGAGGCTTTTGCAAGAATCCAGGAGAGAAATAATAAGGACCCAAACCATGACAGTGACTTCTAGGAGGATTTCCAAGGATTTCTGGAAATCATTTGGGAATGGGATGGGGAGTGGCAGTGAGAATTCAGCACTGTAGTCAGTCATTTCCTATTGATTCACAGAGGGGCCTTCATATCTGGCCATGGTGAGGGTGGTTTCCATCATCCCTTAGCCACTCAAGTCTCCTTACTGGGGCAGGGACATGTTGGGTCCATGATGTCCAGTTAGATTTCCCTTGAACGAAACCCAGCGGGACATTCTGCCAGTCAGCGACAGATCTTAATTCTCCTTTTGGCCCTCGCTTGTTCCCTTCATGCCACCTTGTCTGCCTCTCCCTGTCTCTCCCTCTCCCTCTCTCTCTTTCTCTTAAATTTTATTTCCCATTTTAAATCATGCACAGTATAATACAATAAGCATTAAATCATGCAAATTGGTCTAGGTTACATTTTGAAAAATGTTAAGAGGAAACTGTTAAGAGACCAGTTTCTGACAGGCAATGCATTTTAAAGTTGAGGGATTTGAAATATTTCAGCAGTGGACCTAAAACAGCATTATAAATTAGTTCAACTTATCAGCCCTAAACAGAATTATTCATCTTCCAAAAGGGTATTTCATGGCCGCTGGGCCCAAACGATCGTTCACCTTCATTTTTGCCCTGCTCTAAGGGTAGGTCTCACTTTACTGAATTCTCCTGATTCATTACTGTGTGTTACTTTATGAATTTTTTATCAGCATTTTAATAGCTCTTTCAGATGATTGAATGGAACTGATTCTTGTAGCAGAACACTGATTGAACAGAGAGACAGTAATGTATGTCGTAGGGGTTAGCTTCAAGCCGAGCAACAGCGTTTTTTACCTATAAAGATGTGCTTTTCCCCTCAGTAAGAGTCTCTGCAGATAGAAGGAGCCCCTCCTCCTTCCACACATCCACACATTACTTCCCCACCAGGATTTAGCAAGGAATCTGCCATTTTCAGTTTCAGGCCCAGCACTGCAAGCAAAGAGGGGAAAAAATTAGTGCGAGCCTGAAGCATGCTCTTTTTTCCCCTCAAAAGGTTGAAGTTACGAAGATTTCAGAGGTTCTTAGGATAAAAGAAAGACATTAGACTTGCTCAGACCAGTAGGAGGAGGAGAGTGTGTGGAAAGAGCATTAGAGTCTGAGTCAAGCGTGAGTCTCAGCTGCCACTTACTTGCTGTGTGACCTTGGGTACATCATCCCGTTGTCCCAAGTGTTTTCCTTCCCTATATATCTGAATAACCCACCTTTCCTGGTTTTTGTGAGGATTAAATAAGAAATTTTACTGGAAAGCCCCAAGCTCATAGCAGGCCCCTCAAGAAATGTTCATTGCATATGAATAATGTACATGAAAGCACTTTTAAACTTTTTAAGCACTGTACAAATATAACATTAACATGAGCCACAGTGGTGCTTCACCAACACAGGAAGACTACTACTTATTATACTGTATGCTAGGTTGAACCATATGAAACTTCCATTTTCATAGACCAAAAATGTCAATTTCATATGGTTCAACCTAATATTTTTATGTTGTTTGATCATATATTACTATTGTGGTTAAAATGGAAAAAATTGTGGGCAATTTATGTTTGGATAGTTAGAGAATTACATAACTATAAGGGATGTTAGAGATAATTAAGTGCAGTTCTGTCTATTGGTGAGAAAACTGAGGTCCAGACCACACTGGTAGTGAGAGGTATATGTAAGAACAAACCCAGTTCTCATTCCCAGATGCCTGCACTGATGCACTGTGTCACACGGCCTTCCTGAATAAGGGATTTGCTTGCTCGTTGCAAGTATGTAACAGGGCTTGAAAGCAAACCCAGATCCTCTTAAACCTGGACCAGGAATGTTCTCTGTATGTGCTCAGCTCTGTCAAGCACCCAGCACTGGGTAAGTTCCCAAGAGGGCTCTCTAGGCAACTGATTGATTTAGAACTGCATCTAGAGACACATCAAAATGAGTTTAGACGTTGGTACCTGGGTTTGGCGGTGTCAGATGAGTGAAGTGACACCTGAACCTAAGTTGGCAAATCCCAGCCTCCATGTGATGTTTGGTGGGTCTTCTGCCTGAGAAGGAATTCAAGTTAGAGTTGACAGCAATCTGTAGGGAACTCTAGGAGAACCAACTGAAGTTCACTCTTGCTGGGCATCTTGCATACATATGATCTGTGTCTAACTAAGTTAATGACAGAAATTGCTCACTTTCTCAAGCTCTAAAAGTCATAGACCAATTCAGAAAAATATATAAATGGAAGAAAGGGCGGACAGGAAATGAGTGGAAGTTAAATGTCTTATTTGGTAAATGAAAATATAGTTATTTGGGCAGATACTTTCTCTGTAAAATGCTGATAAAATACTTGAATCACTAATATCCTTATTTACTTCCTTGTTCATGTCAACATCTTAATGTGAAATATAATTACAATGAACATTCAGAAACAGGCTGGCAAAGACTGAACTAAATTTATTTTAATGTCATTTTTTTATGTGTAAAGCTGTCTCCAAATGTACTTTTAAAGTTACGTTTTACAGTATGTATTTTAACAGGATTGCAGGATTGAAATATAGCTTTTGTGGGGCAAGCAGGACACAGGGGAGAAGTTATATGAAAGTTGGGTAAAGATCGGGGCGTTATGGTTGATTTTCATAATTAGGTTAAATCATGTGGTCAGAGTAGAACACATCAAAGAAGGGACACTAGGGAAAAGGTAGTGTATAACCCTTACTGCTTAGGGACTTTTTCACATTAGAAAAAAAACACTAAAAATCTTTATTGACCCTGTTACATGCTCTTTATTTTATATCTATTCCATATCTTTTTCCTAATTAAAAACAGTTGGGAGCCTCCAGTATCAAATAAAAATGGTGGCACCAACTTGGTCATGAAGAACTCTTGATACTCAAAGGACATGCCCAGGGAAGGGCATGACTCTAATATAATTCAAGGAAAGTTTCAGGTTTGTTGGGCTCAAGAACTCTTGAAAGGACAGGACTAATGTCTTTTAAAAATATGTTAGATGGAGGCCGGGCACAGTGGCTCACACCTGTAACCCCAGCACTTTGGGAGGCTGAGGCAGGAGGACCACTTGAGGCCAGGAGTTCAAGACCATTCTGAGCAAGAGCGAGACCTGGTCTCTACGAAAAATAGAAAAAATCAGCCAGGTGTGGTGGCACGCACCTGTAGTTCCAGCTACGTGGGAGGCTGAGACAGGAGGATGTCTTGAGCCCAGGAGTTTGAGGTTGCAGTGAGCTAAGATGATGCACTGCGCTCTAGCCAGGATGATAGAGTGAGACTCTATCTCCAAAAAAAATGTATTGGATGCAGTTAATGGTGAGTGATGCCACAGCCTGTCTTCCCAGCCCAGTTGTGGTGCCTTAAATCAATCATTCTGTCACAAAATGAATAGAAGTTATGCCCAGTTGCCACTAAAACCCAGTTA
>CM052448.1:28639562-28682062 GCA_028533085.1 Varecia variegata
ATTAGGAGTAAAGCCCAAGCCTGTTGCTGTGGCCCACAAAGCCTTCCCTGATCTGGCACTTCTCCCAGCGCCCCCCGCCCCCTGGCCCCCGGCCCCGGGTCCCCACGCTCCATTTTGTTCCTCGAATCCGCTGAATGCACAGCTGCCTCTGGGGCCTCTGCCTAGAATGCTCCTCCCCAGCTCTTCTCAGAGCTGGTTCCTTTCTTCCACGCAGGTCTCAGCATTAGATATCCCATCTGTAATGACAGCTTCTTAGAGTACTCCATTCAGGAGGTATTTACTCTATTAAAAGAGCCCTCTTCCAGCCAATAAAAATGACCCTTTTTTATGTCCTTCACAGCACTTTCTGGGATTATTTTGACTTTTCAAAATCTGCATGTGAGCTCCACAGGGCAGAGACAGAGACCTTGTCTGTGTGCTCACTGCTTATTTCCTGGCACCTTGAGCAGTACCTGGGACAAATTAGAGACTGTATAGATATTTATGGAATGCTCAGTGCATGTCAGACTGAGAAGCAGTTCACAGATCAGATTCACTGTTCAGACAGATCCGGGGCTTCAGTAATTCCCTTTCTCAGTGAGCCTTTCTTTGTTGAACCCATTTCATGATGATCATCACTCTTGTGCTGCTTCCACACTTAAGGAAACAATCTTGATGGTGCCTTCATTTTTTTATGCAGATTACTTTACATTGGTTCATGTTCTCTTCTTCCATGGAGGTCTTTTCTCCTTTACTGTTAGGAAGTTACTCAAGGACAGAATCTATGTTGTCTGCTGCTTCTTCTGTCTTGCCATGCCTGCCAGATTCTAGGTGTTTGGTCACTGAGTGGATGAATGAACGTATGGCCCTGGCCTTCACCCTTGTACCTGGAATGGAGAATACAGCCCCCCAGCTCTGTGTATTCTCCAGTTCTGAAATGAGGGTCCCTGGGCATTTATTCTGGGGCTAATGGAGACATAATGGCAAAGAACTTTTCAAACATAATGTGAAGTGCAAAGAGGAAGAAACGTTGAAGGCAGGGGTTGCATCTTGCCACGTGATGTGAACGCCAGAAAGGCACTAATGACAGTTTCCTTGTGGGCAGTTTGGGAGCGACGTGAGACCAGGCGTCTCTGGCAGTCAGATCCGTGTTTCCAAAGGAGCCAAGTCATCTGCAGCCCTGCGGCCCCTGCAGGGCTCCGTGGGAAATTAAAGCGCTCAGGTCCTAGTGTTTTGGTGATGTTGATGGTTCTCTGTTCACTGTTTTTTTTTTAGCTTCTATCAAAACATATAAACTCTTAGTCTCACCTACAAAATACACTTTCATCTTTACTAGATCACATTACTGCTGAAGTAAATTTTAGTAGATCACGTTTCCAATGGACTTTGATTAGGACGTGAGAAGCACTCTCGTTGGCAGCAATAGGCAGACTTTGACGCAATGTTTTACTGTGATGCAAAGAAGAGAAAAAAATAAAAGTTCCAGCCTAAGACCTATAGCTTTTGTTATTTTAGTTTTATAATTTTCCCTCTAAGTGGCCTACAGCAGCTAGAGCAGGGCTACCTTGCTGCACCTTGGAGTCAGACACACCTGGATATGATTCTGCTTTTACCTCTCAGAGCCTCAGTTTCCCCATCTGTAAAATAAGGCTACTGGTACCTGGCTTATAGGGTATTGAGAGGGGTAAGTAACATAATGTGTCAAGTTTTCTTATAACAGTGCTTAGGAACATAGTAAATACAAAATAAACGGTAGCTTTATTGCGAGTATGATGGTGATTATAGCATTATTCCTGCTATGGCTACAACCAGTACTACCAAGAAGAGAATTGCCATTCAAGTTGGACAACTCAATAGGTACGATGCTGAAATGAACAGAGACAGCCAGAGCATTTTAAACTTATTTATACCATTATCTGATTCCATAAAAGCTTTATTATAGTTTATAAAAAGAATACATCAAATAAGTAAAGTGAACATGGAAACAGAAAACACTGACCAAGAAAAGAAGAACACAGATACGGAAACCGTAAGGACCAATATAATTGCCACAAATGTGCTTCAAAATTGACACTGAGATTCCTGGCAGCCAATGTCAAATTCACTGCATAATTAAAAAAAAAAAAAAAGGGAGGGACTATCATTTCTTCAGGACTCAAAGCTTCTTCTAAAGCTAATTTCCAAGATAACATTCTCACATGGGACTTTATGTAGTGAACACTATTCCAACAACATGTTTTCCTCAAATGCAATAACATTTTATATGACTGCTTCTTGTAGCAACTTTTTGATAAGATCAAGCAGCATGGCATTCAAATATAATCCAGTGACAGCAGTTCCGTGTGGGGCTAAAGTAATATGGCCCTAGTGTGTAGCTGTGAGGTAGTCAGGTTTGATCCATGGGTAGAATGTAGAGTATTTTAAAGAATGGATGAACTGCTTGTCCTTCAAATAATCTTTTGTAAATATTGCTTTTCTCAGCTGGGCTTTTGATAGGACTTGAATAGCAGACAGTTTGAGATGGTATTCTCTGACAAAAGCCTGGTGTGTTTGTATTCTCTGTTTCTGGTCCAGGGCAGAGCCTTATGCCTTAGAAATCAGAAGTGCAGGTGGTAAAGTTGACATCTTATTGTGAAAATCGGACTCCTGCCTAAACGAAGGCCACTCCACCTCTCCTTAGGTGAAGCTGCAGGCACACTCGTAAGCAAATCCAGATTCCTCTTCAGGAATCAGTTTGGAGGCTCTATTCTGGCACTCAAATAAGTTCTTAAACAAACTGTGTCGTTCTGGGCTTGTTCAGTAGGTCCAAACCCACTCTAGTTAGTGGTATATCCAGGAGGTAAGATGGCATAAGGACTAATTATAGCCTATGACTGGGAAGTGCAACCTACCCTGCTCCTGTCCCTTTAAAAGACACCCGCCCATCAGGAAGGAGCCTGCACTGGAAGCATTGCCTGTGTGTTCCAGGCAAAAAGTGGTGAATCGCTGCCCTAAAGAGTGGCTGGGATGTTTCCAGCCTCGGTTCCTAGTCTTAGGTTCCTAAGATTCTAAGCAACATGATTTCTTTGTAGACCTGGCAGATCAACTTGCTATAAAATGTTCTCTTAGGAAACTAAATGAATTAATCTATTCGATGAAGTTATTTGAACTAACTGGTTGCATTTCAAGATAACTCTATTATTTTATTCTACCATAGTTGCTACTGAACCATTCTTTTTGACCACAGATGCCAAGACCATTTATGTATTGACACTAGCTTATGTGAAGGTCTGTAAGGTAGAAAAAGAATAACAAGGCAGAAGGAAACCATGGTGATGATCCAGTACAATCTTCACATTTTACAGAGGCCTGGAAATATTTTCCTCAGCCTGGGGAAGCCCTGGCTCTCCCACTTACAAAGGTCATTACCCTGGGTGAAGACTGTTTCCACCACAGGGCGGGTCAGGAATGTGTCTTAGGGGAAGATGGAACAACAAAATGAAGGTGGTTGATGGACTCCTTAGCGTCCAGGGGCCTTATCAATGTTGGTGAACGTCCAGCTTGTTCTAATTAGGGCCTGTGTGCTGCCACTGACTGGTGGAAGAGCTCTCAGCTGCCTGGCAGAAAGAAATGGCCTGTACCTGGAGGCTACTTCTTCCTGGAAAATGAGGAAAGGTTGACCGGGACTCCCACAGTAACCAGAACGCATCAAGGAAATGCCTTTCAAGTTTGTTGTGTGAAAGTCAACCCAGTTTGCAGACAGCCTCCAGTTGCCTTGACTGTTACTCCAGTTCATTAAATGTTAATGGGTTATCAGTGTAGGAAGAGTAATCCCCTGAAGTCTCTTTAATATGTTTTATTCTTCCTCTCAAATAAATGATTGATTAACATCCATAGGAATTGCTCAATATATGGTGTCTGTAAGACTCCTTGCTCCTTGAGGCTTTCTCCTGTAGTTTATAGCCCGGTGCGGACGCCTCAGCAAGATCTTAAATAGAGAGTGTGGTAAAAGTTTATGTCAGCTGGTCGGCGAGATGGAGGTGGGGGAGGATCTAACGAGTGCACTGGCTTGAGGGCGATGGCGTTCCCATAAATCACACTGTTCGTTTCTCTCTTGGTTGGGCCTGCTTGTAGAATCATAGTATCTTAGAGATGGAAAGAGCCTTGAGGTTATTTTTTCCAGTTTCCCATTCTTCAAGGAATTCCTTCCATAGTTTTCCTGAGGGATGGCTGAGTAGCGTCTGCCGCTACCTCCAGTGAAGGGCCTTACCTCCCTGCCTGGGCACACGGTCGGCCCTTCCGCAGTTCCGCCAGCGGGAGATTCCTCCTCTCCCATCAGCTCTCATCGTCACTCTTCCTTTTCCTCGTGACACTTACTGCAGTTGTAATCTTTGAGTTATTTGGTTGCCTCTTCTAAAGACTGCAAGCTCCAGGAGGCCAGGGGCTGCGTGCTTTTGGGCCCGGCATTCAGCATGGTGCCTGGCCCACTGAAGGGACGCAGTGTATATTTTTTGAATGAATGAATGAATGCACTCAAGTTTAGAAATTTCAAAAGAGAATGAGGACGTGATTATGTAATGTGAAAATGGAAATAGAGTATTTTTTCCCAGATCCCAGTGGATCTGCTCAAGATGACTTTAAAGTGAACGTGGAAGGAGCGAGGGGAAGCTCCCAGGAAAAGCACCTAGTTAGGACTAAGCAACAGTCAGAGCATGAGAAAAACAAAATGATCGTGATTTTTTTAACGTAACCTGGTAAATATTATTGAGATTTGGTGGGACCAAAACTGAGAATTGGAAAAGGGACTGAAAAGTCTTCCCTGTGAGGGAAGAGACCCGCTTGTGGAGGGGACGAACACCTCTCCAGAAGCCACAGCACTCAGTGGTGGCCTGAAGGACAGCATTCGAGTGGGGAAATGAGTACCCAGGCCAGTCACAAGAGAAGGACAGACAAGGTAAAGGAGCATCTGGATGGGTGGCCCCAGCCGCTGCTCTCAGCTCGTCTCCTGCCCCAGGTCCCCACAGACAAGAGTGGTGAGTGTTGAATGCGTCACCGCTCACTGCCCACCCTGAGGCAGCAGCTCTTCTGAATCCTGTCTAGAGAAAGAAATGACAGTCCACGTGACATTCTTGCTTTCTCTTATGTCCCACATCTAAAGAGTCACCCAGTTTTGTCACTTCTGTCCTTGGAGTGCCTTTTGACATGCCCTTACTTGCCAATAACATAGGTCAGACTCCAGATTCTCTCTTGGAACTCTCGTCACTTGTTGCCACACACAGCCGAGTCACGTAAAGAGGGTCACCCTCACAAACCAGACCTCTGCCCACTATTGCCTGACGTGCTACGTGCCCTCTCTGCCCTCCTCATTTCCTCTTCCTGGGGTGCCCTTTCGGGCATCACCCCGTTCTCAGCAGTCAGACTCCGTACAGCCTTCCAAATCCCGCGTCTCTCCATGACTGCCCATCCGTCTCCTGCTCCCCGGGCTGTAATCCTGTTCCTTCTGTACCTTATCACACTCGCCCCCATCTGCCTTGCCCGTGTCTTTGAAGTCCCCGTCTGCCCTCTCCCTCCCCACACCATCACCAAGCGCCACAGGTCTCAGTCATCTTTGTTACCAGCCGGCTTTCCACGCCAGCACTGTCTCGCATACAGGCAGGCCTCACTAATAAATGTGTATTGGCTCAAATGGGGTGTTTCTTCCTAAGATACAGATTCCAAATGCTTAGTACTCTTACAATGTATCATACTTTTCAAAATATTTTCACAGAGTCTATTTCAGCTCGTTCTTGGGGCTGATGTCAAGCAAGCTGAGATTCACTGGGGTTCACTCTTCACTCCGCTTTGCCCATCCCCATCATCCACCTCCAGCGTTCTAGTCTCCTCTTCTCCAGAAATCCCTTAAGATTACCCTGCCGGTTTGTTCCAGCGCTGGAATGCCGTGCACCTGGGCCGAGACTCATTTGAAACAGTTCAGGTACACTCTGGACTGACTAGGAATGGTATCGTGTTTGAAGTTTCTGCTCAGTTGTGGAAGTTATAATTCAAGTTTCTCCAGCAAATTTTAATTAAATGTCGCCATCCAGCATTGGAACTGCTCACTGATTTCTTTCTGAGTTGTTTGTTGTTGCTGTTTGTGTTGATTAACCCCTGCCCATCTCCTCAATATTTCAAGGGCATAGTCACTTGGCTATAATAACTGATAAAACTATTTACTCACCAATTTTAGACACAGATAAACCTGGTCTTTAAGTTATGAAATCCCAGAAACTTCGGGCTGACAGCAGGCAAGCCAATCTCAGGCTTTTCCCGCCTTTGCATGTTCTTCCCACCTGTGCCCATCAAGATAAGGGACTGTACCCAAAGCCATAGTTCAGATGAAATGAATTTCTCACTTTGTAATACCTTATGCCACCTTTTTCCTTTGTTAAAAAGAGATATAAAAGAGAAAAAGAAAACACTGATCTGCATAAATAGCACTAAATATAAACAGTGGAAATGGACTTCTGGGTTTTGAACTCTACAGGGAAGTTGTTATGGCAACCTAAAGTTGAATTCACTGGGGGGAAGTGTCAGTATTAATGAGATTAGATCGAACCTGTAACTCCAAAAGGTAACTGTATGCTCCAAGATTCGTCTTCCTTCTGAGGCAAGAAGCAAAGCCTTTATTTTATCGGTGACATCTAGATTTAGAATTTGGAGACAAATTGTGTGGATAGTAGGGGCTGGAGTTGGGTTTCCAGGCTGAGGTTTATATTTCCCTGTTCAGAGGAATTAGAACCACTCCTAACACATCTGCCTCAGCTACTCTTGTTCTAAATCTATAGTTTTAAACTTAGAGGATGGATAATGTAGAGAGACCATTAATTCCCTAAAGAGAGCTTAAAGTTCACTTAAATTTAAGGAATTTTTTGACTGGAATGTTACATAGATTTCTCTGTAGGGACAGGGTAATAAGATATAATTGATATTGTAACTGTCCAGGGGGATTAAGTTCCCAGAACAGTGCTTGGGAAGAAGAAATTCTGATGTCTGCAGGCAGGGAGAAGAAGAAAATCCCAATGAAGAAGAAATTCTCTCTCGGGGGGATGGGGAGGAGCATGGGCAATATATATAACCAGAACTTTTGTACCCCCATAATAAGCTGAAATAAAAAAAAAGAAAAGAAATTCTGATGTCTGCAGGGAGAGAGAAGAAAATCCCAATGAAGAAGAAATTCTGATGTCTGCAGGGAGAGAGAAGTGAAAATCAACAGGAAAGAGGAAGCCATGGTTTAGACACGAGGAGAGGGTTGCACAGGATCCTGAGCAGGTTCTGCCAAGTTTTGACGCTGAGTTGGGAAGTGAGGAGGAGGGAGTGAGAGCATGAAGTATATAAATACTTTATGTATTTATACTCCATTACTTTATAATGGAAGTAAATAATATAGCAAATGTGTTTTATAGAAATTAAACTGAGATACTAATCACCTCTATTTCCTAAAGCTGGAGACAATTTGAGGGGGTGAGCAAAGACTCACAGGTTAAGTGGACCTCAAGAATATGCTATCTGGGCCAGGTGTGGTGGCTCACACCTGTGATCCCAGCACTTTGGGAGAGTCACTTGAGCCCAGGAGTTTGAGGCTGTAGTGCACTATGATTGCACCTGTGAATAGCCACTGCACTTCAGCCTGGGCGACATAGTGATACCCTGTCTCTTAAAAAAAAAAGAAGAGGGAGAAGAATACGCCATCTAGAAAGGAAATATTGAGCCCCAGGGCACAAAGAGAGGGAATAAAAAAAAGCAAGCATGGGCAAAACTAATGAAGGAAGATAAAAGCAACCAGAAAAACTTCTTCCTAACTATTGTTTATTTGTTGAAAGAGTAATCTCATTCATAAACTATGGCCTTGTATAAACACCATTGTACTAACCAAAGGAGACACAGGAATGCTTCAAAACAGCATTTGTTGACAAATGCCAGAAAGGAGCCTGGAGCCTCTCAAAACCCCAACACCACAAACACATGAAAGACCTGCTTCTTGTGGCAGACCATTAAACGGAAAAGCCTAGAAAATACCAACATTGCAAACTGAATTGCTTTGCAATTCTCTCTAATTCTGCCTTCACCTAGCTGGAAAAATGGAATAAAGAGCCAAAATCAACAATAGCAGTATAGATGCAAATAATAACTAAAAAAAAATTTTTTAATAGTTTACAAAGCCCCTTCATAAGTAGTCTTTGCACAGCAATCAGGTGAGCTAGGCAGAACAGATAAAGTGACTCCCATTCTACAAATACAGAAAGTGAGGCTTGGAGAGCTGGCCAGACCTGCCAAACAGAACAGCTTCCAAGGGCTGAACCCAGAACTCGAGCCCGGGCTGGATCCCTTGGAGTCACGCCCTCCGCTCTTTCTGTGGCAAGGCGCCTCAAGAAACCAGACAAACCCTAACTATAAAAGAAATGTCAAATCACACGGAATTCACATAAAATTACTTGAAAGAGCTGCTGCCTTTCATCCCGGCTGTCTTCCTTGCTGCTGGCCTATCCACCAAATGTCATGGCCTCAGCACCTAAGGCTCTGCCAGAGAAAACATGCTGCCTTCTGCCAAACGGAGGGTGCGACTTGAGAAGTGGCAGGATTTGGGGAGGCACAGTGGAGTTCTCCTTCTAGGGGGTGGGGTCAGTGACCATAGTTCTCAGGGGGCAGTGATTAGACAGGGCCTTTGTATCTGTTCAGGAGTGGTATCCGAGACTTCACTTATTTTTGCTTTCCAAATAAATAAATATCAGAAAGGATAGCTGAGGTCAGTCTAGAAAATTAGAATTTGCTTGGGGGAAAAATATGTTCTGGAAAAGATAAACAGTAGCTTGCAGTTTCACTGTTGGAACATTTGTTACAAGGTCCTGGTATTGATCTTTTATCACCCAATTTCCACTGGGAGCCATGATGTATTACCACGCTGGGAAGCACTAATGCAAGTGCGTGAATCAAGGGGGACCCTAGACGGTATCTGCGGTGAGGTAGCATCCATCTGAGGGAGGGCAGCTTGGGAAGGGGATCTTGCTAGCTGCAAAATTCCAAGGGGAGTTTTGCATTGTGCTGTGCGCAAATGCATATCCGTGCCGGGGAGTGTTATGGGTTTATGAGGAGAGTGATTAAAATTGTATCAAAGAGGCTTGTGAAGCTTATGGTTCAAGTTAACTGTATGAAGTAAACAGCCTTTAACGGCCTCCTGGGAGTGTGACAGATAGTCTGTGGGTGTTACAGCAACATGGTACTGGTGAATGTTCTGGCCATCCCAAACTAATCACCATCTGTGAGCATGGGTCTCTGGGGAGCGTCTGGTGGTTGGACAATCAGGGTAGTTAGCATTTTTAATCAGCTTCTGTGCAGCACAGATAGAAACCTTATGCTCAAGCCTTTATTTTTCTATCCGTGTAGAATTACTTACGATGATGACAGCAGAGCAGACAAGGATTTGGGATGTGCCTGTGCAAGATGCATTTTGTGGTTCTCTCCACTCCCTTTTCCCCAGCCCCCAGCCTGACCATGAAAAGTAGCCTGACTACTTGCTTATGGTCACTGCTCTTACTGCTTCTCTGTGCTGCTGGCAGAAAGAATGTTGGAGGGAGGGGAGGTTGTTTCTGTATTCAGTGGAACATGCTGTCTCAGGCCAGTGCCTTGAGTTTGATGTTCTTCTCTCCCCTTCTTTCCGCTCTGACTGCCCTTTTCCTCCTCACCACCTCTAACCCTGCCCAACACCCACTTACCCATAAGGCACTGACTTCTTTTTTCTTGTTATCACATAGCATCACATAAGGTCTACAGTTAGAGCCCCTCTAAGGGATCAAGGCAAGAGGGAAGGTCAGCGGTACCTACTTCCTTAGAGGTAGGCAGGCCTGCAGACAGCTGGAGCCTCTGACTGAGGGTAAAAGGAGAGGGTATCAGTGAGCTTTTGTTATATGAAAAACCACGCCCAAACTTGGTGACTTGAAATAACTATTTTATATAGCTCGTAATTCTGTGGGTCAGGTGACTGATTGTGCTTGCCTGGACCAGCTTGTTCGTCTCTGCTGGACTCTCAGTCATCTGTGGCCAGCTGAGGTTGGCTGCTACAGGAGGGCTTCACTTATGTCTGGCAAATAACAAACTGATTGGGCTGGGGCTGGGGCTGGGCTCAGCTAGGACAGTTCATCTCTGCTCCAGTGGGGAATCCCAGTGGGGTTCCTCATCCTTCTGTAGGCTAACCCGTGCTTCATTGCATGGCGATCTCGGGGTTCCAAGGAGCAGCAAGAGAGGAGGCCCCAGTGAACAAGCACCTTTCAAGCTTCAGCTTGTATTGCCTTGCTGATGGGCCACTGGCCAGTGTAAGTCACAAGGCTGGCCCAAGAGTCAGTGTGAGAAGGACCCCAAGGGTTTGGATACGGGGCAGCATGACCAAATTGGGGGCCATTACTTCAACAATCTACTGCAAGGAAGCTAGGTTTCCTTCTCCTCATAACACGTCTGTACCACCTCTTATGGTGCCTATAGTTTCACCTTACTGATTTGTTCCTTTGGGTCTTAAAGATTCCTCAGTCTTCAAGAAGTCCCCTATTATAAGAAAGTGTAGTTGCTCAACCACAGCCTACCCAGAGCTTAGCTGAGAGCTGAGGGCAAGGTGGACACCAGGGTAGCAGACACCAGAGGAAGAATGTGAAAGAGGAGGTGAAAAGGCACCAGAAAAAGGAAATGTTCCCATATTCACATACCCAGCTACCTATGAGAAATCTCTACATGGCTATTCTGGGGGCACATCAAATCCCAAATGTCCCAAACTGGTCCCATCGCCTCCCCTTCTTCCTACTCCCCAGCATGTTCTTTTATTCTTGCAGCAATCAGCAGGCAAATGCTGTGCCTACTCATGACCATTGGAGAGGGAAATGAGGGGAGGTGGAGATAGAAGATTGTACAACAGAACAGGGAAAAAAGGGAATGACAGAGAGGAAGATTATTTCAGTCTGAGTATTGAGGGTTTAACGTGGTAATTGATTCCATCCAAGTTTAAGACAGTGGGCACACTCCTCCTTTTTGGTTCCTTATCCTTTTACTGGCAATCTTGAATGGATTAAAATTCCTGTTCTTGTAGCTGTGGATGGTTATGGCCAAAGAAGACCAAAGGGCTAGTCGTCAAGGAGAGCAGACGCTCTCAGGGCACGCCTCAGCATCTTACAGCCTTCGCAGGAAACAGCCCACACGCTGGAGCAGCCAGAAAGGAACCCGCCTCTGTTCTGATAGGCGTCTGCCTGAAACCTGAACTCTGCCTCACTGCCACAGCTGCCCCTGGGAGAACCCTGGCTCTGTGCCTCTCCGTCCCCCTTGCTTTTCTCACAAAAGGTGTGTTCCAGACTGCTCTTAGAATGCTTTCTCCCTTGGCAGAACAGTTCCTTTCTGTCCAGCTGTCTCTCGCACTGTAGCTCTGTGCTGGAACTAGCTCCTATTTAATGCTCTCTTATGAGCATAGGTGATGCTAATGTTAATAGAACTGTAGAAGAGATCAAACGTAGAATCTCTGCAGATCCAAATCTCACAGTCGGAAAGAAAGCCGGCTGCTTCCATTGTTCTCCTAGCTTAGGCTGGATCTGGAATTCACGCAGACCAGCAGGGAGCTGGGTCAGGATGGCTACTGCATCCTGCTAGACCAAGATTAGGCGTCAGTAGCAGTGACATGTGGGGGTGGTGAGCAAGCTCGTCACCGTGCAGCAGTGGGCTTCCTGGAGTGGTGGAAGGAGAGAGCCCTTGTTCTGTTCCGGTCTGCCCACACAATGGTTGCCTTCAGTCTGGAGAATAGCGACTGGCAGTGAGTAAAGTGGGACACTCTTCATAATGCCAAGGACCGGAAGCCCTGTAAAATGAATACCTTGTGGCTCTCAAAGAGATGGCCCACTGAAAGGAAGCTCTCGTCTCCCCTGCCCCCCTGCCTCCAAGGTGACGAGCTTCCAGCACCCACGACTCTGGATCAGCAGTCCTGGGCGGGTTTACTCGCGTTCCAGCGGAGGCTTGGCTGAGTGGCCTCATGGTGACCTTTGTCTGCTGCTGTTTAACATGCTCAGGAGTTGATTTCTCATGGCCAGAAGAGAAAGACCAGTGAGGAGATTTTTATAGTTGAGATTTTTCAGCAAGGCAAACAGGCAAGATGGAATATCGGGAGATTGTTGGGAATATGAATTTTTCATTGTTTTTTAAATTGGAACCGGGAGAGCAACACTTCCACGTTTTGTCGTCTGTGAACACCTACCACAGGACCTTCCAGTGATAGTAATGGTTATTATGGTGACGACAGTAACGGTGACAGTGACAGTGACGGTGACAAGTACTGACGCTGCTTGAGCTCAGTGCGGGCCAGGCACACGGACCGGGCCAGGCACTGTTCTAAGTCCTTTCCACGCTTTAACTCACTCAATTCTTACGACAACGGTATGAGGTAGTTACTGTTATCATCTCCATTTTTACATATGAGAAAACGGAGCAACCAGGAAATTAAATGATACAGCCAGGGTCACATGGCTAACAAGTGGCAGGACCGGATTCGCGGCGGTTTGACTCCAACGCCTGCGCTCTTTACTGTACTTTTTTAATATATTCAGTAGAATCTCATTAAATGATGCTGTATAGTTGGTAGGACTTGTTCTGTTTGTTTGTTTTTTTTAAACAACTCAATTGGTCTCTTGATGGTTTGATCACATGATTTGATATCAGATGACTTTACCTAATTAAGATTTAGTATGATTCACCAAGAGGCTGGATTTCACAAACTGGTTAAAAAAAATTTTTTTTTAATTGTAGGAGGCCTGCATAGAGTTGAATTGCTAGCTTTGTGTATTACCAAGTAAGAATTTTTTTAAAAATACATGATTACCATGTACTATCACTATTATTTCATAAAAAACAAAGATATAATGTAGTGGTTAAGAGTTCTGTAGTCAAACAAATTCTGATGATCCCACTGACTAGTAATCTCTGTGACCTTGGGAAATTTAAATAACTTCTCTGCCTCAGTTCCCTCATTGTGAAATGGAGATGATTGTAACAGTACCTGCCTAACAGGATTATTGGCAGAATTAAATGAAATAATGTACGTAAGGCTCTGAGTGCTTGGCACAAAGAAGCACTTGATGCCACTCATATTTTTATTATTACTGTTAACACCAAAAAAGCAAGAGACAGGTAGTATTAGAATAAGTAACAATTCTGTACATTGAAATTGAAAATTCACTGCTTTTTGTTGTGTTTTCCCATCTTCCTTGGTCATAGGCCAACAGTGATCTTGAAGCCATTGGTTGGGCCATACTGGCTTAGTCTGTTTCCATCCTCTACCAACAAAACGCGCACAAAGCATTAGGGTGACTGGTAGATGAGAAAAGAAAGGGCTGCACTGTAAGCAGAGCAATTCAGTTTCAAGGCAGGGTACGTGAAGCAAGTGACGTCAGCATGGGAGTTTTCCAAGGTTGACAAAGTAGTTAAGAGCCAAAGGGTACCCCTAAAAAGAGGCATAAAATGAAATTCAGTGTCATAGATGCACCTTTGCCCTAGTTTAGACCTTCTCGACGTAGGGGAGCCCCAATAGCCTGACCACGGTAGAAGAGAGGATTTCGTGGCCTGCCTTCTTGGCTTGCACCACAGACATGCAGAGTGGGCGTGCCTGTCTGGAGAACCCCTCTAAGATCCCACTGCTGCTGATAGCCTAGAAGTCAAGGCTTTTTTTAGTAGAAGATTCAAAAATAATAACAGGAAGGAAATGTTTGGAACTGTGGAGCATTAAATGCATGTCCAGCCCTCTAACCAGCTAGCCCTCCGGTCCCCAGGCCCTCTCCATACCTCCTCAGTATCCCAGTTTGTACCCAAGCTCAGCACACATTCAGCATGTTATGCCTCTTTCAGTCATTTGTCTGGCGCTCATGCCCAGCCGCCCTGGAAAACAAGGACAAGTTATGTTCCCCTCTTCCTGACCACCAGTACTTAGCATGCAGTTTGCACATAGTAGGTCCTCCATAAATCTGGTGTAGGACAAAATAAAAGCATGACCTTCTGTAACCAAGATCTGTGCAGCTACGTTTTTCCACTCCCAAGTACGACAGTGCCTTCTTTTTGTTGCTGTTGTTTGCTCAAATTTTTAGTCTTTCGGAATTAATTCTCTTTTCTTAAAATTAATAATGACAGGTTGTGTTTTTACACACTGCTGAAATGTGTAAAGCAGTTGGGGAGAAGAGGGCTTCCTTTCCTGAGTTGATTTATGTTATATATGCAAACTCTATTAAAGTTAAACCATGCTTTTCAATGAAATTAAGACTTTCCAGCAAGCAACACTCTCCATTTTATTTAAAGATCATAGTGACTGGTGCAAATTGTGCCAGTGTTGCTGTGACAGGAATGGAGGGCTCCGGGTCTGAGAGATCTCACACTCAGCCCTTGAGTGAGATGCGGCGTTGTGTGGGGAAGGTGATGCAGCTCCCTCTCATGAGCAGGAATCAAAGGGTTGTCTATTGAGAGCCGTTTTATTACTTTCAGAGAACCCTAAAGGTTAAATGAAAGAGAAAATGAAGGCAGATGGAAATTAAAGAGAGAGAAACAAAAATTGAAGTAAGAGAAGAATGTAAATATTTCAATAGCTTGCGAAACCTAAGACTGCCGAACAGAATGTTTGGGTTGGGAAGACCAAGGATACCCAGATGCCTGCAAGAATGTGGAACAGCCGTGACACGTGGGCTTTGTTCTTCCAAAGAGATAAAATCTCTGCTGCTTGAAGCAGTAATGGTATGATCTTTAATATAAGGAAACGTTTTATGTTTTACTTAGAGGTTGTTGGTTGACAAATGTTTTACCTATCTGTTACGGACCTGTTCTTGCCTTGTTAGAATGTATAAACTTTTAAAATTTGTGCTTCTCATGCTTAAAGCAAGATACGCAGTTTTCTAACACCAAACCTTTCCCTTAAGAAGCCCCTTCCTAGAACATTTATTCACTCATTCATTCATTCATCAAACATGGATTGAGCACCTGTAGTGTGCCAGGTATAGTGACAGGTTCTGAGTGAACAAAAGAGAGTAAAAACAAAAAAGTCCCTGAATCCTTGGAATTTACCACGTAGCGAATTCCACTGGCATCCTTAGTAGCACAGCCCCCTCTGGAGAGCAGAGCTCAGTGTGACAGACAGAGAGGACTGAGTAGTGAGATGACTAGTGTGTGAGAAATGCCACTGTGGGCCAGCCCGTTCCTGAGGCTTCTGCCTCTGGGATGCTGTCAGAGGAATTCAGGCATCCCATAAAGGTGGGCATTCCCTGGGACTCTATGCTTCTAGGCTCCTGAGGTTTGGGGGGTGGGGGAGTTGGCTGCTGTCCTTTGAGGTAGAGTCATAACGTGGTACAGCACTAAGAATTCACATCCTTCTTCTAGATGACTCACTTCCCACCATCTTCAGTTTGTCTTTGGTCATAGCTACCGTGCTGTTGTTTGCCAACAGAAGGTAGTGTGGGGCTTTCTGTCAACTTGAAAGACTTCCTTTTCTCTAGCCAGTTTGGTCTTGCAGAGTTTGTTGCGAGGCCAGCAGCCAAGCTGTGAACTGCCTAAGCCCAGCCAGCCCTTCTTTCAAAAGCCCTGTGGAACTAGGTCATCAGGTTGTCAGATGGTTCTTACACAGACTGTGCTGTGCTGCAACTTTTAATATATACTGCCTATGGAATACTAAACTTGTTTCCAAACTAAATAGTTTCCAATGAGGATTTAATGGGAGTTTTTCATTTGAAATAGATTGAAAACAAACCATTTCCCACTCCCATTTCAAACAAATTTTGGTCCAATTATTTTCCTTTTTTTAACATAAAGTTAAATGGACTATTCTGCCCATCCCTGACTGAGCTGAACCATGATTTCTCTTGATTATGCTTTTATGCTGCGAATCGTAAGGCTCCGGAGACATAATGGATGCCTGTGGGAGAGTGGCAGCAATTTTTAAAATTCTGCCAGTGCTTGTCAGCTTTCACTCTGGTGCCTGCTGTGCGGGAAGAAAGCGCCCCACCAAAAGAAAAAAATCTGCCAACAAAACCAGTACTGTCCGCCTGTCCCGTAGGGGGCTGGCAAGGGCTGGGCCCGCTCTCTGCAAGTCTATGTAGGGCACACACTCAGCCACCAACGAAGTCCGCTTGCTAACCTCCCAGCCCTGCTCCTCCCTCTGCTTTCCAGCCATTAGTTTTTTGTGGTGTTGAAGGTTTCTTTCTTTCTTTTTTTTTTTTTCTAGTCTCATTTTTCTTAGTTTTACTTGGACCAGGGCCTCAGGGAAAGGGCACTCCTGGCACCCCACCTTCCACTCGGTCCTTTACCTCTAGCAGCCTAGCAACACAGGAAATCAAATGTCTCGCAGTCCTTCTTCTTGGGTGGTGGTGTTATTTGTTGTTGCGATTTTTTTGATGGAGGTCGTAGTTGTCATCCTAGATTTGCAAAAGTTTCCAGAAAATCTGGGAGAAGAAAGTGCTTCTTGCTACCATCTTCTGTCTGTGGTAAGGGCAGCTACCCCACTAGCAGGTATGTGAGGAGCTTACTGGACAATGCCTTCTAATGGCATCAGTCTCTTTGCTGTCACCCAGTAGTACAAAGAATTTAGCCCCACTGAAGGAAAAAAGCCCTTCAACCCAGCTACCAAGCAGAGCGGCTCACAGTGCTTTCTCGGTTTTTTGTGAAAGCATATTAGGCCTGCCCAGGTGTCTGGTGCAGGAGCAGTCAAGGCTTCAGGAAGAGGTTGAAGATCACAGGTTGTTTGATGTCTCCTCTCGTGGGTTCCTATCGATTCAGCGCTGGTTTGGGAGGTGCTAAGTGTTGCTCTTCACACACGTCGTGGGGCTCACATCCTCCTGCAAGTGCCCTGCAGAGAGGCAGCACCTGCTTACTCTGGTGATGCAGACAGATGTCAAATCAAAACACCACTCAACCTCTCCCTGCAAAATCGTGGTTGTGGCACAAATGCCAGCCTCTCCCTTTGACCTTGAGAAAGGTAAAGCACAGAGGTGGTAGATGATGTCGTTAGCACGACAGAATGTCAGAGTTGATTAGCACTCAGGAGAGGCAGTCTAATGCCAGCCTCTGCCTTTGCAAATGTCTTCAACGTCACCAGGGAGAGGTTGATCTGGCCTCTGCCTGAACCTTTGCTGGAAAACAGTCCTGAGTTAGTACCCCAAGGAAACTTCTAATTCGTATAAAATTCCCTCCATACAAAGTGAAGTCTGTTTCTGTTGCCTTCTCCCATTGGTTCTGCCCCTCCTGCATTCACAAAAACTAAATCCAGTCTCTTTACTGTCTGTTATCCCTCCAGACATTACGAAGCAGGTACACATTCCTAACTAAGCTCTTCTCTAGGCCTGTGTTCAGTTCTTTCAGCCGTTTCTCATATTTTTTGGTTTCCCAACTCTACATCATTCTAGTTACCTTCTAACTAGACATGCTCTGGTTTGTTAATTCTGAGGTCTGAGCTGCCCGGAATGGGCTAAGAGGCTGTCAAAGCCCTTGACAGAGACCCAGGCTGTATTTTAGTGGAACTGGCTTTTTTTTTTTTTTTTTTTTTTGGTAGTCTTATAAGGATCACTCATTTATGCTACACTTAGTTGAGTCTTTCTTCACATATATAACTGTTCAGCATATCTGCTCCATCTGTATGTGTGATTTGTTAGTACTGAACCTACGTGCAAACTACATTTATTCCTAACTAAAGGTCATCTTATCAGGGTAAGAGGGAATATGTCCATTCCTTTAGTCTGGTAAGATATTTTGGATCTGTGTTTTACGATTTAGTATATTACCAATTACAGCTTCATGCCATATGCAAATTCAGCTCAACCACGTGGCCTGGGACACAATAGGAAATAAGGCAGGCACAGTTGCTTCCCTCACAGAGTTGATTGGGAGGGACAGAAAATTTTGCATTCCCAATCCAGGGTGACAACACGTGAGAGGGAAACTGCAGAAGCACAGAGGAAAGGTGTTTAAGAGACTCGCTTTCTGGAAATGTGTTACTTGTGAGTAGAAGTTGGCCAGGGAAAGAGCTAAGAATTAATGTTCAAGGTAGAAGAAACTACATATGCAGAATTTAAAAGGTGACAAAAAGTATGGTGTTTGCGACGACTTGTCATCAGTAATACTCCTGATCCTCCTCAGGTGCTGATACAAATGTGGAACCTACTAGAGTGAATGAAATTACCATCAGAGACCTTAATAGTCTCCCCTGGGGCACATCAAACATTTATGAACTCATGTAATTGTATTTTTGTCCCAGCCACATTTCTCTGTCTTGACCACTTGAATTGCAGGTGAAAGCTCATTTATGTCTCACTGAATACAGATCTGCCCTGTCACTATCATTGCCCAAGTTTATCAATCTCATAGCCCTGTGAAAAAAATTCTTGTTCTTATGACTTGTTCTTCATAACCCAGGTTATCTTTGAATGATCACCATTTTCCTTCCTAAGAGTTCACTAGCTCTCTTCTTGATAATCTGTTTTATTTTCCAAGTCTTTGGTTAGCATAGTAGGTTACTGGCAGAATTGTACCTAGAACCCAAGTGTCTGAACTCCTAGTCCAGTGATCTTTCCTTTCTACTATTCTGCTCTCCTATAGCCTATCTTTCAGGAGCAGACACTATACAAGGGTCTTTTAAGAGCAGCTGGTCAGTCTCTGCAGTCCAGCGTAGGAGCCAGCAAGCCAGGCAAGAAGTTACCCCACTACCCCATGGGAAGTGAGGTGTCCTGTGTCCAGGCATGTTCACATGGCATTTCATCTCCTTAGCAGGCCTTTGGGGTAAACAGCCAGCGTTATGCTTTATGGTTAGCAGAACACCCTGCCGTTCATCTCCTCTTTTGTTTCTCCATCAACCCCCTGAAGTCAGTGGGGAAATATTTTTGTTCCTGTTTAGCAAGTGAGGCTCAAAGAGTAGAAGAGGCTTGGCCAAAGTCACCCAACTATACTAAGTAGCTCACCTGGGTCCTAAATCCAGGTTGTCTGACTCTGATACACCACACTGACCTCATATTTTTTTCCTCTCCTTCTTGTATCTATGATGACATCAACTCCCTGACCTCTCCCCTCTCCAGAATGCTGGCTGGGCGATTGGGTAAGAGAATATAAATAGAAGGAAAGGAAAAAAATAGATTAGACTGGGTTCCAAGCACTAAGGAATTGAGACAACTGGACACTGAGTCAACGCTACAGACCTTTAGATCATATTCCTGACACTCTAGCTGAAAAGGAACATGGACAAGCGACACCCAACAGTCCTTGGCTTAAACCAACTCTCAGAGAAACAAGCCTAGTATGAGCTATTCTGAGCAGGATGACAAGATTGGAATTCAGTAATGTTTTAGATGTACTTTTAGGTCCAAATAGGGAAAGGAGACCAGTTGTGGTGGCTCACGATTGTAATCCTAGCGCTTTGGGAGGCTGAGGCAGGAGGATCACTTGAGGCCAGGAGTTCAAAAACAGCCTGAGCAACATCGTGAGACTTCATCTCTTCAGAAAACACAAAAATTAGCCGGGCATGGTGGCACGCGCCTGTAGTCCAGATACTCGAGAGGCTGAGGCAGAGGATCTCTTGAGCCCAGGAGTTTGAGGTTGCTGTGAGCTTTAATGACACCACTGCACTCTAGCCTGGGTGACAGAAAGAGACCCTGTCTCAAAAAAAATAAATAAATAAAAATAAAAACAGAAAACAAATAGGGGAGGAGTATTGAAAAGGAGCTCTATGAAAGTGATTTAAGATACCGTGCTGGAGGAGGGAGGGGTTCGGAAGCACAAACCCAAGTGTTGCTCTGGCCTGGACATGCTCACCACTGCTTGACTGAGGCTTGTGGAGTGCCCGTTGCGCTAGGCCTAGCAATGCCTTTGATTGCTCCCAGGCTCAGGAATCATGGGCCTCCCCTCTTGAGGGGTGTTAATTGTCTAAATCCCTTACATGTGTATTAAAAATCAGCAAAGGTAAAAGGCAGGAGTTTTCCTAACAGGTATTGGAGTGCTGTGGTAGACCAGTGACAGAGACCGTCAACATTTTTCTGGTCTGGTCTACTGAAAGTCCAGAGTCTAGGGCTCCTTGATTTCTTAGCAAGAGCAAAGGGATATGTACTCTCTCTCTTTCAGTCTTTGGTGAATTAGACCTTGAGACTTCATAATTAAAATGGATTTAATAGAGGCGGGAAGCTGGGATGTCTGCCCCAGTAAGCAGGCATCTTCTGTCAGTAGGAGAGTGTGTCCTTTTGTATTTAAACGGTTTCTCCAAAAGGCTCTAAATGAGATTTGGGACTTAAACAAGATTTGGTGTGATTTGCTAATTACCCAAGTTACTATTACCTGATTAACACAGGAATCCTAATAGTCTGTTGCAGTGCCTTCCTTCCGGGTGCCAGGAGGCTTGACATCTGTCACCTGTTCACTTGGAGGCATTTTAATTAACCCAAATTATGTATGTCTTTTCTGCTTTAGGATTTGGTGCCTGGATTTTATATTTAAAAGTGAATAACTACCTAAAGGAGGTTTGCTGCCAAAATATAAGAGTGAAATCCTAACCAATCTGTTGCTGAGAGTCAGGTGGAGGTCTTGGTTTATTCCAAGTAGTTAGCCTGGGAAATGATATGGAAGGCTTCCTGGTGACCAGTCACAGCCATTGAGAATAAATCCCAAGTTTCACTTTGCCCTACAGGCCATAATTAAGGCCTCTGACTGAGTAATGATGTAACTGGAAGGGTTGGAATCAGAGAAGCTAAGTTTCTGTCTCAAAATCACACAGGAAGGCAGGCCTGCAGTTAGGATTTATTAAAAAAAAAAAAAGAATTATAAAGGTTTTCCTCTTTGACCACCAAGAGGCTATGTTGACTTTCATTTCAGAGGTGGGGTTTCAGTGTGATAAAGTTATCTAGGTTAGAGTCTTAGCAGGTCTCCCTGGAGATCTGAGTGGCTTCAGGGGATGCTAGGGGGCTCTGTATAACAGCTGGTAACAGTGTTCTCCCTCACATACAGATGGCTTATTTACCTGGTTCCGAGCTCTGAAGCTCATTTCCAGACATGCTGCATACTAAAAGGGCTGAGCACAATGCGAGGAGCCGGGGACCTACGTGCTTGCTGACCGGACTCCTCTCCAAAAGCAGGGACCCAAGTGACCTTGTCTAGTATCCCTAGAAGCTAGGTTTAGTCAGGCCTGAAATTTCCCTTCCTTGGTGGCTTCATTCTAGCTTTTTCATCCAAGACAGTGATTCAGAAAATAGCATTCTGAGGAGGCCCTGAATTTCAACTCTAGAAGAACTGTCCAAATCATCGGTGGGAAAGGGTTTGGAGGAAAGGGAAAGTCCAGGGATAATGCGGAAGGGGCCAGGTCAGGTCTGGCCTGCACCCAGACAGGAACACAGGTCAGAAGATGGAAAGCTGACAGCTATTCCCTAAGCTCTGACCTGGCTTTTAGATGCAAAGCAGCTGGGGCTGGAGCATGCCCTGAGGACAGAGGACCCTCCAGGGTTTGCTTATTCCTTCTCTTTGGAGGGAAGTTCCCGAGCTGTTCACGTTCACTGGATATTTAAGGGGAATAACCGCCTGGGGCACAAGCTGCTCATCCAGGTAAAGTGATTACTTCCTCCAGGGCTCAAGGAGACCACTTGGTAAATTCCTTCATCCAGCTGCTCTAAGTGGTATTCGTGTGCACTGGGAAAGTTGACCTCATTCACCTTCTGTGGTTGAGTAGATTATTCCTAGAAAATTGTCCGTTCATGTTTGACCAGATACAGCCCAATGTGAATGACAAAGTTCTTTTAGGTTACTCCCAAGGTTAACCTCCCAAGTTAACCATGATCTTTCTCTCTTTCTGTCTCAGCCAAGCCTTTCTTCTGGAAAGAGATATTATCTTTTGGCTAGAGGATCAGTCTCAGAGGATTTACCTCTGCCTCCCCTCGCCTGGACATCTCAGGATCTCAAAGCTGTTTATATTTCCACTTCTGCATCTCAACAGAATAGGTAGCTCAGTTCTTCTAAGCCTTCATAGAAGTAGGTAAAAGTAGAGATGAAAGAAGATTGGCCATGGGTTGATCATTGTTGAAGTTTAGAAATGGTTACGTGGGAGTTTATTAAACTATTTTGTCTACTTTTATATTTGTTTGAAATTTTCCATAATAAAAAGTTAAATAGTAAAGGATATCAAGTGCTTTTGGCAATAGTCTCCCCATGCCAGAAGATAATGTGATGAATGAATATTATCTGCCTGGAATAGTAGCCAAAATTAAAATTTAGTTATAGATGAGTGAAAACAATGGTACAGAGTTAATTTTTAATTTTTAAAATTTGAACATAATACATGCTTATTATAAAAATTATTCAAATACAGCCCAGGAGAGCCACCGTAGATAGTTTGACATCCAGAGTCCTTCTGCGTGGGCATTATTCATTCACAAATGTGCATACCTGTGCAATTTAAGTTTAGCTTTTGTTTTCTTTTGTGGTTTTGTGTTTTGATTTATTTTCAAACCAGATTATATTATACTTATTACTGCTTGCTCTTTTTTTTTTTTCTTTTCTTTTTTTCTTTCTTTTTTTTTTTTAAAGAGACCGAGTCTTGCTCTGTCGCCCAGGCTGGAGAGCAGTGGTATTATCATAGCTCACTGGAGCCTCCAACTCCTAGGGTCAACTCCTTCATGCCCAGTTGCAGTTAATCTCCATTACTACTCCCAGGCCAAGGCAACCACTAATCTACTTTCTGTCTCTACAGATTTGCCTCTTCTGGATATTTCATATAAGGAAATCATAGAATATGTGTTTTTTAATATCTGACTTGTTTCACTTACCATAATGTTTTAAGGTTCATCTATGTTGTAGCATATATCAGTAATTTGTTTCCTTTTATTGCTGAATGGTATTCCATTGTATGGATATACCACATTTTATCTACTTATCAATTGATGGACATTTTGATTATTTCCACGTTTTAGCTTTTTTTTTTTTTTTTTTTTCTGGGATAAGTTCTTACTCTGTCGCTCCAGCTAGAGTGCAGTGGCACTCATAGCTCAATGCAACCTCCAACTCCTGGGCTCAAGCAATCCTTCTGCCTTAGCCTCCTAAGTCTCTAGGACTACAGGCATGAGCCACCACACCTGGCTATTTTTAAAATATTTTTTGTAGAGGTGGGGTCCTTGCTGTGTTGCTCAGGCTGGTTTTGAACTCCTGGCCTCAAGCGATCCTCCCGCCTTGGCCTCACAAAGTTTTAGGATTACAGGCTTGAGCCACTGCACCTAGCCTTGGCTGTTATTAATAATGCTGCTATGAACCTTGACATACAACTCTTTGAGTGAACATGTGTTTTCATTTCTCCTAGTAGATACCTAGAAATGAAATTGCTGGGTCATACAATAAATTTCTGTTTAACTTTTCTTAAGATATTGCCAAACTGTTATCCCAAGTGGCTGTTCCATTTTACATTTCCCCAGTAATGATGTATGGGGGTTCCAATTTCTCCATATCCTCACCAACATTTGTTGTTGTCTGGCTTTTTGGTTATCACTTTTTCAAGTGATATCTCATTGTGGTGTTAGTTTGCATTTCTGAGGACTGATGATGTCAAGCATCTTTTCATTTGTAATTAGATATTTTTATATTTTCTTTGATGAAATGCTATTCAAGTCTTTTGCCCATTTTTTAAGTGGGTTGTTTGTCTTCTTATAATACACTTCTAAATGTTCTTTATATATTCTGGATATAAGTCCTTTATCAGGTATATGACTTGTAGATATTTCCTCCTAGGCAGTGGCTTGACTTTCATGTTCATAATGGTGTCTTTTGAGGGACAAAAGTTTTTAATTTTGATGAAGTCCAATTTATCATTTTTTTGCCTTTTGTGGATCATACTTTTGTTGTTGTATCTAAGAACTCTTTGCCTAACCTAGGATCACAAAGACTTTCTTCCATGTTTTCTTCTAAAAAGTTTTATAATTTTAGCTCTCACATTTAGATCTGTGTGACCCAGTTAACTATTACATATGGTGTGAAGCAAGCATCTGAATCCACCTTCTTGCATGTGGATATCCAGTTGTCCCAGCACTGTTCATTGAAAAGACTGTCCTTTCCTCTTGAAATGCCTTGGCACTTTTGTAAAAAATCAGTAGACCATAAATATAGAGGTTTATTTCTGGACTCTTCATTTCTGTTCCTTTGATCTGTATGTCTATCCTTATGTC
This sequence comes from Varecia variegata, assembly GCA_028533085.1. Classification (NCBI taxonomy): domain Eukaryota; kingdom Metazoa; phylum Chordata; class Mammalia; order Primates; family Lemuridae; genus Varecia; species Varecia variegata. Next base: position 28,663,721 of record CM052448.1, read on the forward strand.
ATTACCAAACTATCTTTATTACTATAGCTTTATAGGTTGTTTCGAATTGGGGAACTGTGAGTGTTCCAACTTTGTTCTTCTCTTTCAAGATTGTTTTAGCTATTTTGTGTCCTTTGCATTTTCATATAAATTTTAGGATCATCTTGTCAATTTCTGCCAAAAAAAAAAAAAAATGTCTGCTGAGATTTTAATAGGGATTGTATTTAATCTACAGATCAATTTGGGCAGAATTGTCATCTTAACAATATTGAGTCTTCTAACATGAATTTGGAATGTCTCTTCATCTATCAAGATCTTTGCTTTCTCTCAACCATGTTTTGTAGTTTTCAGTGTACAAATATTATTGTTTTATTAAATTAATTCTTAAGTATTTAAGTCTTTTTGGTGTGATTATAGATGAAATTGTTTAAAATTGATTTTCATACATTGATCTTATGACTGTCCAATTTTTAAACTAGTTCTAGTATCTGTTTTGTGGATCCCTTCAGATTTTCTATATAGGATCATACTATCTTTGAATAAAGACAGTTTTGCTTCTTCCTTACCCATATGGACAACTTTTATTTCTTTTACTTGCCTGATAGAGAATTTTAAGGATTAAAACTAAACCAAAGTTCTAGCAAACTTCCATGATTATACTTACGATGTGGATGAAGAGACAAAATAGACAACTTTTGCAATTCCAAATAAGCCTTACAGAGGCAAAGAGAAGAATTGTTGACTGCTCTAGCAGGGGAGTAAAAATGCCACTTTGCACAGACTTGGGTTTCATCATGCTCTTCCAAGTGGGTGGTTCTTTCAGCAACCTGACCAGACAGAGACAACAGCTCCTGAAACAAGCACGAAGGAGCCCGGAGTAGGCAAAAACAGCTTCCATACATCCTCCAGCGTCCTTACGTAACCCACCGGAAGATCTCCGGGTCCTCACAGTGCCTTCTCTCCAAGCCTCCTGTTGTTTTAACAAGCATGTGTATTTGGTTTTGATATCTTTGTACTTGTTTTATTTTTGCAGCTATGCTTTAGGAAGGGTGTGAGAGATGAGAGAAACTAAGAGTTGGACACAAAGGATACCAAAAAATGAAATAATGATCACTGACGGGGTTGGAGAGGACTGAAAAGGCATTTAAACATCCCGTATATATTTCCCAGACACGTACAAGCCTTGATACAAGCCTTGTGCTCAGAACTTGAGCACCACTGGCAAGCTGACTGAATGCAACTCCCCAGCCTCAGCAGGCTCCGAGGGCGTTGGCTGAGCAAGCCAAAACCCTAGGGACCCCATACGTTTCCTTTGTGGCTGGTGAATCAGATTCAAGTGCAATAATTTATTATAATTATGCCTATGAAATTCTAGCTTGTTAGTGTCAACCCATTTTTTTTAGTCCTTCAGGATCTCCTTGAATTCTGATTCTGGTTTCTACACTGAAGATTAATAAGTAAGCTGAACAGTGATTTTTTTCACAGTGTAACTCTGTGTCTTCCCAAAAGTTAAATCCCATTTGTCTCAGAATGAACACATTACCTCCTATAGCTTCTTAAAAAGATCCCTATCAAAGAATGTTAGAAAAAAATACACAGTAACAAAATACATCCCACCATCTCCCTGCTGGAGTGAGAATTTACAGAGAACCAAGGGAGGAGGCTGGACTGATCCATGTGGTAATGGATCAGCGCTGCAGATATCAGTATGAACTTGTGTTTAGCTTAATATAGATACAAATGATTGTATATAGAAATATGTATAGATCTGTTTGTATAAAAGTATTAGTACACACACATATATTTCTGTGCCCTGTCAACTGAGATGACCTAAAAGAAATGGACGCCTCAGTATCAACAAGCACATTGTCACCCAGATCTTGGTTTCTAATACCATTCTCCAGTAACAGGAACCAGGGCTCCTGACAGAAAGGGTTGATTCTACGACTCAAGCAGGAGTTATACAAGGTGAGCCTGGAGTGTGGGGCTGTGTCAGAGGAACATAGGAGCCAACTGAAAGAGCAAATGGCCAAACCTAAACAATTTGAGCAAAACAACAAAGTAGTATTGGGTTATAACCCAAAGTATGAAATAAATACCTTTGATTCCATACTGATATAAATAAAGTAATAAATGGGGGAGAAGAGACGAACTTCCCATGCAGAAGAATTCCCAGTAATTTACACAGATACCCCACTCTCAAGAAGGGGGAGCATAATTCTTGCCCACTATTCAGACGTGAGCTGCACACAGTGACTCCTTTCCAAAGAGTGCAGTATGTAAGGGAGAGGGCAGTAAGCTTACGGCAGACACACCTGACAAATGCTGCTTTAGCTTGGTGATCAAGGTCAATATCAACAGTCATGAATCATGTTGATAAAATATACCCTTGATATGATGTGAAGAATATGGCACTTTAACTTGGTGATCTTCCTCCAAAAACCTGTAAACCCAGTCTTCTCATGAGAAAAACATTAAACAAATTCTGGTAGTGGGGCATCCTACAAAATAGCTCAGTACTTCTGTAAAATGTCAAGGTCATCAAAAATAGGGAAATTGGGAGAAAGTGCCAAGAGGAACTCTAGGGGCCATGACGACTAAACGTAATGTGGCATCCTGGATGGGGTCCTGGAAAAATAATGTTACATCAATATTGGCTCATTAATTATAACTAATGTGCCATACTAATGTAAGATGTTAAAAATAGGGGAACACTGGATAGGGACATGGGAACATCATACTGTCTTCTCAATTTTGCTGTAAGTTGAAAACTGTTCTAAAAAATAAAGCCTATTTAAAAGAAAAACCACCATTACTACCAATTTTGATAACTTCTTAAAGGGTTAGCATCAATTATCTGGAAAATTTATTTGTGAGGAAACCTTATTCCTTTATGATCATGGCTAAGTGAAGCATTGCTGAATTATCTCTGCCTCTCCGAGCAAGTTAATACTGTATTTCTAAGAGAAGAGGAGAAGGAAGAGAGGGGGAGGGAGTAGGGGAAAAGAGTGTGTGTGTGTGTGTGTGTGTGTGTGTGTGTTTAAACAAGAGAAAAAGTGAATTCTAAATTGTTAAAACCTTGGAGTGGAACTTAATCTAATTTATAAGCAGTTCCACTAGAGATGCGCAAGGATTTTTTTGTTGTTGTTAAAGAGAAAAACTAGTTTCAAGCATTATTAAGCTTTTTTCCCTCCCAGAAGCTAAGAAAACCATCTGTGAGAACCTGTTTGCATGTTTGTTTTCTACAATAAAATGCAAAATACTTCTTCCTGTTAGCGGATTATACCATATGTCTCTCCCTGTAACAAAATCAGCATGTTTATTAATGAACCCAATCAGAGGCAAAGATTTAGAAAGATTTAAGGAACTGAATTTTCCATTCAATATTTCAGCAAAAGAAACTTCTGGTTAGACATCATTGTGCTTGGAAAATAGAAGCTTTGTTTTTGCTTTGAAATCAATTTACTTGGCAGGGGACAGAGAGCAGGAGTAGAGGCCTTTGAAAATTTTTGTAAAAAAGGCCCACATTTAAAAACGGCCCTTCCTGCCTGATGATTCCCCTACTGATTCAGATCTACAGTTTATATGTGATTAATATTTAATTTGATCAGTTTCATTTTTCCAGACAGACTAATTAAAGTGCTTGATGGCCCAAATCCCCCATATCTGAAAGCAAGTGACAGGCCTGTGGGCTTCCTGGTGTGACAGAAGCAAATGAAGTAGTTTCAGCCATGTTGGCAAAGCAGCCCCTGGTACCCATAACGGAAATGTCTGAATTTTCCAACATGAACACTTCCCTAGCAGTCCTGTTGACCATCTGAATACTCGGGTGGATTGGTGGCACCAGATGTGGCACAGTGTATGAGAAAGAAATACGTCTGACCTAGCACTCACAGGACTGTAGGTCAAGGACTTGTGCTGTCGTGAACCAAGCAGAAGGCCTGGAGCAAATGACTTCCTCTGTCTCGGCCCAGTTTGCCCATCTGTTAAATGAGGGTATCAGCTCTGCTGTTCTTTTATTTCTCAACTTCTGGAGGAATGGACTTGTCAGCAGAGACTGCAAGCAGTAGAAATCTCAAAAGCCAGACACGGACAGATTTCAGGGTATATGTTGGGTTCTGGTCATTTAGCCTCTCCCAAGTCTTCTTTCTTTCCCAGCAAACCTAGTTCTTATTTCATTATGTTCATTTTTCATGTGCTGTGGTTTCCTAGAAATCTTATTTTAAAAAATGAAGCACCTATTATGAGGGCACCACTTCGAGGGGAAAAAGTAACTGATGGGCACTTAGAAGGGCAATGGCAGGCAGTGGAGGCACCATGGGGCTGGCCCAGAGTTACCCTTTGCATTTGGGCTGGTGTCTCTTGGCAGTGTTTTCGAGCTATGGTCCGTGCAGATCTTAATAAGGCAGCTAACCAAGTGTTGACTGTGGCCTTGTAGGCAACACAAAAAAGTGTCTATTTGTTCTGACGAGCTAGATCAAGTGAGAACAGGAAGGAGGTTTGTGCAACTTTAGTAACTATAGAAAGAACCATTTTAAATGTGGGGACATGCAGGTAAAGCTAAATATATTTGCAAGCTAATGATTTTTTTTAAAGGATTTTTAAGGTTGTATTGGAGACCTCATTAAAAAGCCTTTTGACTATTCAACTACCCTGTCTCTGGGATGGCACTTATCAATAACCCCCACCCCAACCAAGTCCCCCAAACACCCTGCCATCCAAGGAAAAGCATACCACACCAACAAACCGCATGTCCTCAAAGGGCACTCTTTGCCCCCGGTATTCAGGCTTCTCAGACTTCTCTCCTACCTCTGTGGCTTTCTTTCGTCAGAGGAGCCGGCCTGGAGGTCGAGGGATAAGAGGCTTAGCCGCAAAGTGGGCTGCTCTGCGCAGCCGGGCCAGAGGGAAGTCAGGGACTGCAGAGTCTGAGAAGCTGTCCAGGATCCTGCCCACTCACTGAAGGTCTGAACACTGGGTTTCTAAGTGGCTGCCCAGAATGTCAGGGATCAGCTGTCACACTGGACACTTAGCCTCTGGTGATGAGAGCACTGCGCCAAGGAGACCTGGGTTGAGGCGTTGAGCTCATGTTAATTGACTTTCCTCTGTGTTACCACTATGGAATTTTGTAATGCAATTCAGCAAATATTAACTAGATTCCTATTCTGTGCCAGGTAGGGGAGCTAGGCACTGTGAATGCAGAGATGGATAAAATACGTCCCTTACCTGATGGAGAGAAAAACATGAACAAATGCACATCATTCATTATGACAGATACTAGAGTGTCTGGAAAGAACCGTGGAGACAGACAGGGATGGGTGGTTGACAGTGTGTGGTTAGAACAGTGCCCTTCTGTCTTCCGTGGTCACAAGCCACTCAAAACCAAGACCTCGTTGGAGGAAGCGTTCCTTCCAGTTCGTTAGAGCAGCATTTCCTTAATGTTGGCTAGGAATGTTAAAAGGTGTAACTTGAAAAAAGGATTCCACAAACAAATATATTTGGGAAATAGCTACATAACATCAGACATGATGTTTTCATTGGTCGGTCATATTTAACTGCAGAACTTCTCAAAGCCTTGAGTATGCTAAGCACACTTTGTGAATACCTGAGAGGAGGATGTGGTATTGAGAGTTTTGACTTGGGAGCCTTCTTCCCGCAGGTATCTCCTTGGACCTGGGACCTTCATATCCTTGGACCCTGGCGCCATGCCTTGTCTGGAGCTAAGAGTTTGCAGAGTGGAGTTCCACGCCCAGCTCTCCCACTGTGGCTGTAACTGTGTGGCTTTGGGACATCTTCTAATCCTCTCTAACCCTGTTTCCTCATCTAGGAAATGTGGTGGTTACATCTGCCTGTCATACAGGATTGTTATGAAATAACATGTGTGAAAGCAGTTTGTACTAACAAGGACTAGGATAATGGCAATAATGGTTATGATACAATCTTTCAGGCTTTAATTACTCGACTGCTCTGAGACTTGTGACCCTTCCCTTATGCATGAAATTCGCCTTTCCTTGTCTTCCTTGCCCATCTCTCCAGGGTATTTCTCGTAACCATTTCTTAAGTTAAATGTTGGTATCCCTGAGGATTCTGCTAGATCCTTTCCCCCTAGACCTTTTCTCTCAGAATTTCCATGTGTCAGCATTTCCTGTGTACTGATGAGCACCCATCTTTCCATCCCTAGCTTTAAGTTCTCCCTTAAACGGTGGACCCAAATTTCCAACTTCTCACCAGATATCTCCATGGAATTTTCTCAAACTGAATGCTCATACCTCTGTTTACCACTCCCCGCATATCATGTTCCTTCATAACTGAGTGTCATCTTAAGTGCTGCTGGTAAACTCCTGCCCATCCTTCAAAACCCACCTTAAATCCCTCCTCCTTGCTGACTTCTTCCTCCATGCTCCCCGAGAACTCTGTACCTACATCTAACATATTGCTTCTCATATTGGCGTTGTGGTTGTTGGTGTGGGTTTTACGAAGTCAATGATTGTACCTTATGTGTCTTTAAATTCTCGTCATTGAGCAGAGTGCAGGGCATGTGCCGGGTCTGTTAAGTTGGATGCGTGTGCCTCATTCTAGTCCTGCCTGTGCAGCAGAGGGGAGTTTCATCTTTAACGCCACATCTGGCTTTACACCAGAGGCCTGAACCTGCCGGATGCACAGTTTTGTTCTTTTCCCTGCTGGCTAGGGCTTGCAGGCACCCAGAAGCTGAAGACCCTCAGGGTCTCCAGAGGAGGCCACAAATGCCTCTGCCTGTGGCCACCCGTTGGCTCTCAGCTGGCCAGTGTGCCCAGCCCACAGCCCTTGACTGGTGGAGGTGAGCAGGAGTCCCACCCCCACCTCCCCCGCTTGGCCGAGTCATGTTGATATTCTGGCAGCATAGTCAGGCTTGTTATTGAGCACATGCTTTGCAGATTAGCCTGTTTGTATAGCCAATCGAACATGTGCTCCATTAAAAATTAAAGCATCCTGTTTTAAGGATGGAGCAGGAGACATCAGCTGCCACTGTGTAGCAGACATGCAAAGCCCCAGAGCCCATTACCATAGGTTACAGCAAATGTTAATCAGTGCCAGCGCAGTTAAATAATGCAGTTTGTGCAGATGGCAGCTACTACATCTCCTCACAGATGTGTCCTCCAGTCCCGGAGGTTGCTGTATCACAGGAGCTGTCGGGAGCAGTCAGATCTGATGCTGACTGTCAATATCACCTTTTGTGTTTGTGCACATCCGCCAGCCAGCTGAGAGGCGGCGATAGGATGACTCCAGGCCCCGGGCCCTACTTCCAGCAGCCCTTCCAGGGCTGGAGCAGGGAGTTTGTGTGAGGCTCGTAGGAAAGGAGAAATATTTCACTAAGTAGCCGAGAACACCCAAAGCCCTGCAGTCTGCTGGGTGAAACCTTACCCAGCTGCGCCCTGCGACAGGCCTGCCAGCCAGGTGGAGTGGGGGCGGTGTTCCCACTTTCACTCTTTACTGCCTTCTGGATGCTGTCGGGCAAGAATTGCACAAGTATTCTTCCTTGGCCTCAGTAGGTGCAGGGACACCTCACTGTGTCAGAAGTTGGAGTTCCTGCAGCGCCTGCCGCACAAACACTGCCTGACTCTGAGCCACCATGTGTTGTTCCCAAAGCCCAGGCACTTGGTTCTCTGCTCCAGGTGTCCCTACTCCTGGGCCCTTGAGCAGACACCGTGTAAAATTAAGGAGCAAATCACCATTTATGTTGCCAGTAGTAAGAAGCAACCGTCATAGTAAGAAAAGACCAAACTGTGACAACTGTACCAGCTCCTCACTCTCCTGATAGTCCTCTGCTAGCAGCTGTCGGGGACCCTGCCAGTGAAGGGGCACAGAGACTGCTGACGTCCACAGGTGAGCACCTGGGGGCGCTACATCGCAGTCCTCGTCAGCGACAGGTACAATTACTGATCCGCAGATGAAATTTAGCTCAAGATAATCAAGTGTGGGAAATTTGTAAACAGAAAAGCAGGGAAGATTTCCCTTTGTGTAGTTAAATATTTTACTTAAACGTGTAAGCTTCGCCTTTCTGAAGAATATACTATTGTAGAACAACCCTTTCCTGAATATTATCAAATAGTGTGAGATGAAAATGTAGTTATGAGAAAAACAGTAAAAAGTTTATTCATCTTATTTCCTTCTAGATTGTCAAACTCTGCTGTATCCTTCATCCCTAGGTTGCATGTTGTGAGGATAACGTGTTGCTATTTATGAATGCACTAGTAGAAATGAGGCACGGGCACAAGGGTCTTCCTGCTTTTCTTTCTCTTACCCTTCTCCCTCCCAAACATACATACCGTGTTCCTCCTTCATCTGAAAAAATGCTGCTTTGAAGGCCATGCCATCTGATTAGATCACCTCAACCTTTTTTATCTCCATTCTTCCCTTCATTGGTGGAAGATTTTGACACCTGACTCACTCCTCTCCCTCCACTGGGACCCGGCATTGACACGGGCAGCCCGTCTGAGCCTGAGGCCTCTCGACTCCTGCCCTCCCCTCCTCTAGTGGCCTTTCCTTCATCCACCTCGTCCCCCATTCCCATTGTCACATCCTGCATCTTGTCACCACCAGTAGCAATTTCAGTTTCAAAACTGAGATTTCCAAATCAGTGGAGGCAAGGAGGTCAAGGAACTGGAGAGTCCAGGATGCCCAGGACCCTCCACTGGCTTCAAGTCACACTTAGAACAAAGGTCCTTTTTGTGGTGTGGCCCCTGCCTACTGCTCTGAATTCATTTCCCACCACTCTGCTCCAGTCACACTGGCCCCTGGTCTGGCCTTTCAACAGCTGAGCTAATTTGCACCTCGGAGATTTGTTCCATCACCTGAATGCTCTATCCCCTTATGGGGTCACTTGGCTTGTTTCCTCACTTCATTCAAATGTCATCTCCTTCGAGAGGCTTCCCTGACTACCCAATCAAAACAACAGTACCTTCTCTATCCCAAATCACTCTACTTACCCAGCTTTGCTTTTCTTCATAGCACTCAGCCAGCGTTTATATACACACACATCCATCACATACTCACTTATTTGTTGCCTGTCTCCTCCATTGCAAAGTTAATGCTGTGAGGACAGGATTTTTTCTGTAGTGTTCACCACTGTGTCCCTTGTGTCTCCAATGGTCTTTCATGGCAAAATGAATTGAACGCAGGAATATGTTTGGGCTGGAAGCAAATTTTGGAAGTGGAGTTTTAAGAAGACAGGGTTATTTTTGAAGCTTTCTAATAAACTTTCTTTCAAAAGTACTTTTTAAATTATTAGCCTTCATAAATGAGCAGATTTCAGCTCCTGAAATAGGCACTTAGGTGCCAATTTGAGAAGACAGAAGAAATCATTTTTCTAATATTTTGTGAAATCCAGATAGACTGTTTCAAGCTGTGAGACTCCTAGCATTAGCTTTGGAAGTTTACCCCATCTTTACTTTACTTCACTGGTAGGTTCCTTTCCTCTTTTTTTCCCCCAGAACTTTTGCTTGACTTCTAATCTTGCCCTGTGACTGAGGACTAAAACAATGTTGTATAATCCCACACCAGGCAAACATAGTTGATGTTTTTAGTGGCTTTGGGTATGTACTTGAAAGCAGCGGAACCAAGTAAAAGCAGATAGGATGAAGGATTGAAAGCCTTGGCTTAGAATCATTTTCTTTACTTTTTAGAATGTAAGTCATAGTGTTGGTCCCCTCTGCTTGAGACAAATATGACTCGAAAGTTTTAAAAGTTTGTGTCTGTGAACAAAAGTGAGATGAGATGGTTGTTTTTCATTACCCTGGTTTGGAAGAAAAGTTCAAAAGCAGGGCAGGACCATCATTGTCATCTAATAATTTAATTTTCCTTTAGTCTTTATTTTCCTTTCTAAATCTTAGCATGTGAGGTCATAGATTCCCTCTCCAGATTCTCCAATTGGCCTCTTTCTTGTTTTTCAGATAAGAACTTACTCCCTCATCTCAGCTGGTATGGCACGAAGGCACTTACTCTAAAGACTGTGTATGCTTCTATGCCAGTTGAGATGCTTTTGGCTGCAAGTAACAGAATACCTAATCAAAAGTAGTCATAAAAAGGGGATATTCCGTTAATTACCTTGCATGGTGAGATGTCCAGAAGTGGCCAGATGAGTGTTGGGCTGGCTTCTCTGAGGCTTTATCTTAAGTTGATAAGATGGCTGCCATAGCTACAAGCATTGTGTCCCCACACTGCATGCCCAAGGAAGGAAGGAAGAGGGAAGACCTACTCCTTAATGTTTTTTTTAAGGAAGAAAAATCCTCTCCAGAGGTCCCTTCAGCAGACTCCCCCTTACATCTCAATGGCCAGAACTAGGTCACATGTCTACCACAAACCAGTCATGAGCAGACACAACTTAGTTTATGCCTGCAGTCCCCAACCCCTGGGCCACAGACTGGTACTGGTCCATGGCCTGTTAGAGACCAGGCCACAGAGCTCTACCACCCTCCCCATCGCCCCACCGCCATCCATGGAAAAATTATCTTCCAGGAAACTATTCCCTGGTGCCAAAAAGGTTGGGGACTGCTGGTTCACACTACTTAATTATCTCCTGGCCTGGGCACGTGGCAGTTTGATACCTGAACGAAGCTGGGGTTTTCTAATAACAGAGAAGAGGGGAACAAGCTATCGGCTAGACAATTAAGTGTCTGCTACATCAGTACAACCTGTCACTCTATTGAAAAAACTCACTTCAAGTGGAGTAGTAGCTTAGGTTGGGTTCTGTGTTGATAGGCTGGCAGATTATAAAGCATGTAGAAGTGATCTTAGCATCCTTACTCATTAAGTCACCGTCATTCCATTTTCATACCCCTAGGATAGCACTTAACCACACAGCATCGTGATCCTATGTCTGCATGTCTGACTTCCCCTACTAGATTGTCACCAGGGACCTCTCATTTCTTGTGTCCAGAGCACCCAAGATAGTACCTGGAACTTAATGAGAGTAGGGGCCCACTCATTGTTTGCTGAATGAAGGAATGAATGAACAAACAAATAAGCAAATAAGATATTCTTGAAGCCGTGTGTTACAAAGAACACTTGGAATAATTATAGGTGTTTACCTGGAGAATGAATGAATGAACAAACAAACGAATGAATAAGCAAATGATGACAAAGATGTTTTTAAAGCAGTGTCCTATGAAGTATTGAAATGACTATAAATGTTTACCTGGGGAAGAGATTTGAGGAATACAATGACTTTTTGAAATGCAGTATTTAAAATCCTTTCAAGTGAAAGAGAGATTAAATTCACCTTGTGGGATCTCTAAAGATAGAGCTAGGAAACATGAGTTTAAACTACAAGGAGACAGAAAACTTTTCCTTGTATTGAACCAAAGTCTAAAAGTGGAGCTATGGAAAGATGGAATTGGCCGCCTTAGGAGCGAGTGAGCTCGCCATCGGCAAACAGAGAGTGACTAGCTGCGTGGTAGGATATTGTAAGGGGGGTTCCTCTTATCATTGTAGATTGGACTAAAGGATGCTTATTCCCTGGTATAACCATGGGGGCTCCCTAGCAGGGAGGGAATTTCTCTGAAATTTTAAGAAACTAAACGCTTAACAGTAAATGTTGAAATTAAGTACAGTAGCTCTTTCCAAAGCAGCTGGAGATTTTATGTTGCTATGAGACACGCTATTCCCAATTATACGTGCTGTTTCCTTGTTAAGCTCAGTTTTTTGATAGAAAAAAAATTTTAAAAGAAAAAGATGTCATTAGATCTTACTGGTTTTGTCTATCTTAATGGGACATTGTCCTGTGTGTATATTATTCGAATTTGCCTTGTGCCCTCTTGGGGTATTTGTGTGGAGAATGAAGAGAAGCGCTCAACTTCCAGAGGAGGAAGGAGTGGGATTGGGTCCACGGTGTATTCCTTCAAATGGGCCGTCTGGCTGCCCACCTGCAGAACTGAAGATCCAGGAAAAGAGATGGGAATTGAGAAACTGTGGGACATCTTTCACTCACGTAATTGTAGTGAGGCAGTGTACTGCATGTGTATGTTCCCTCAGTAAAACAGGTGTTCTGCCCTTAAAATGGTAATTATAGACTATTTCAGATCAATGATCTTCACTTATTTCATATCACTGCTGCATGTTTTTCCCCAAATTCAACTACCCTGTGATATGGAAAGCTTGCTCACCCTTGAAAAAATCAAAATGCGTATGGATTTTCTGGAAGTATTTTGTGGTTAGGTTCAAAATGTAATATCCTGAAGAAGGTTTAGGTTGGCTTTTTATTTTAATATAAAAAAGTAAAATCACTATGCAATGAGTGATTTTACTTCCATTAGCCTAATGTCTTTGTGGTTTTATTTGAGGTCACTAGTAGATTATTTTTCTTGCATTATTTCATCAGCTGTCAGTGCTATTAAAATCATGTAATTCATTCAGTGCCGTGATTTGTAAAAGATGTAACTGTAAGCATAGAAGACAGTTTTTTGGAAGTTTATTTAGATGATTGTAAGGTGTCGGGCTGCCTCAGTCTTCTCCATGCCCAGTGTCTGAAGGGTCACTTACGGATTGCACATGATCTTGGATGCTCAAATAGTTACCACTGTGTTTTTATGCCCAGCACATAAAAATGTATGTGTACTTTACTGTCTTCTTTTGAAAGACTGTGGCTTGCCTGTGGGATGTGTAATTATGTTTACTACTTAGATTACAGGATACATGATATATCTCTTATTTAACACTAACAGTAACCCTTTTCAGGTGGTTTTGTTTTAAGCTTGCTCTATAAATATATTCACTATTGGGCTTTGATTACAATAACGCAGTGTATTTATGTTTCCGTATATAGTTACAATCTTTCAGGAAATCATTTAGAAAATCATTCATTAAACACTAACTACACACATCTTGTTAGTTTCTGGTGGCTGTAAAGAAATTAGACATTCTCTGCTTTTGAATTTGACCAAACGATTGAGATCCATGGAAGCATCTAACAAAGTGGCTCTTTAGTTGTTGTTTTTTTTTTTTCTTGAGCATGAGGATAATTTTTAAATATTAGAAACAATTACAGCCCTTCCTGGTAATAGTTATACCTTTATCATCTTGTAATCTAAAAGATACAAAATTTATGTGTTGAAATACATATGGATAAAATGATAAGACGTCTGGGTGGGATTTGTTTTAAAATTATCTGGGAAGACGGGAGTAGCAGAAATGGGTAGGGTATGCATGAAACAAGACTGGTCATGAGTTGACAATAATTGAAACTGGATGATGGTAGGTGGGAGCTTATTATACCATTCTCTCTCCTTTTATGGAAATAGTCCATAAAAAATATGTAAAGAATAAAAGGTTACTATGAATTCAGCTCTGCTTTTAAAAGGAAAATGTATTTTAATAATCACTTAAGAATCTCTATATATTTGAAAAATATGATAATTATATGAAAGTAGCATATAATTTACTGAGCTGCAGACAGAGCTTTGTGTTCACGGACTCTGGAACCCTTTTGTTGTAACTAGTAGAATACAATAGATAAGCAAGTTCACGGCAGCTTGATACATACTGTACACAAACATTGAGTATAGTCCAAGTGATGGGAACCTTGACTATAGAAGCATGTATGTATTAATAGTTGTGTTTCATGTACTATGTTGCTTAGAAAAGGTAGTACCTACCCTACAGAAGAAGACAGTGCTGCCACTTAAGTAGAATAACATTTAATGCAGTGTATGTAAGGTTGAGGCAGGTTGGAAAGTCTAGAACTGGAAGCAAATAATCTGATCCATTTAGAAACTAAGAAGCCTCCCAATAATAGCACTTTTACTCTAATTCAGCCTCTGCCAAATATGCCCTTGACCAACTGTCAGCGGTGCCAGATTACCAGTGGTCTGGCACCACCTTTTCTGGTCATGTTGAACTCTTCCTTCTGTCTCCTAGTCAAGTAAACTTTAAAACTTCTACATTGTATTTTGATTTCTATGAAGCTTAGAGAGGAAAAATATGTTTCTTGTCTTTTGTCCCTGGCCAGTTTTATTTCCTTGAAATGGGAAAAACATGCAGGTGAAATTATCTTTAATTTATAATTACACATATATATGTAATCTTAAATTACATGGGAATTGAATATCTAGAATGGATCCACCTTAGGAAAATGTTTCTTTTTAAAAACTATTCAATAGTGGAACATTATATAAAAATAACATTGAAATATTTAATTCATGGTTCATCTCTGTTGTTCATTTAAAGGTTTAAGTGTTTTCCACTGTTCAGATATCTTTATCTGATCTTTCGTGCTAAGTTAGCGTGTCCAAAATATTGAAAAACAGATACATGATCAAGGAACTTAAGGAATACTCCCCCAGTGAAGCCAGAAGGATATTCTTGAGGAGAAAAAAAGAATGCATGAAACTTATTTAACAAGAAAGATTTGAGTCGGGTAATCTACATAATATATCCACTGGCATTAAGGCTGTCATCTTGGTATTGCATTTCTGGTACGAATTTCGCAATAGCTGTCTTTCACTGTCGGTTCTAATAAAGAGTGTTGGTCAGCTTAAATTCCCTGGGAGCTCAGAGTTATGTTTTGTGAACTGCATGTGCCTGAGGCCTCTCATGCATGATTTAAACTGCTTTGTAAATGTCAATAGGTGGAAAAGCATTGGATCCCTTGTAGATTTCTCCAAATCCTCAAAGATGTGTATGCCATGTATAAACCATGCTGCACTCTCAAGGCCATTGCCGTTTTTTATACTTGCCTAACTGGGGGTTTAAGGTATTGCCAGAAGCAAAATATGCGTGTGTGTATGTCTCGATCCAACTGGCCAATGAAACCCTTTATTAAGAAAACCTTTGCACCAGAGAAATGTCTCCAGTGACCCGAAATGGGTATACCTCATGAATGTTGAATGTTCTTCAAACTCTATTTCTTCATTCTTGACTTTTTTCAAAACACACATTTGACTTGATTGAATTTACTGATTTCACAGTACTGCATCCATTCCCATGGACAGCTATATGAGGTTGTAACAAAATATTTCCATTGAGAGTTCCCAGGCCTGGGGATCCTGCCACTCTCTGGTTCTATGTCCTTGGGCATGCCACTTAACCTTTTCTGGGGCCCTGCATTCTGATCCATTAAATAAAGGAAGTCAAATTAAAGGATTTCCAGTTACCCCTCACAGCTCCAGCATCAGGGATTCCAAGAGATAGTGACAGAAAGCCAGTGCGACACTTTTAAAGCCAGGGAACACACGTGACTTTTTAATTGGGCTTACTCTGCTCTCTGGGCAGCAGAGAGTGCCAGCGGGAGCTCCAAAATGCCCAGCAGCAATTGTGTGGGGAGGCCTGAATGCCAGCCTGAAGGTTTATCAACTGATTGTTATTCAAAGCACTTCCTTGTGGCTGTTTTCCCCTCTCCTGGGAACAGTGCTGTGGGCGCCCCTCCCTGCTGTCCTGCCCCACAGTGTGCCCTGACCCCAGCTGGAACCCAGCTTAGGTAAAGGTGTGTTCTGATGCTGGCAGAGGGCAAAGCAAATGATGCTGAGGGGACAGCATTCCAGGATAGAGGCCACTTATGAGCAAAAACCCTAGAGTGGGTTTCTCGGAGGCTGTTTCTTACTCATTTTTGTACCCCACAGCCCAACGTGGTACCTGGAGATAGAGGTGCTTAGGAAATGTGTGCTGAATAAATGTTGCAGAATGAATTTATTCAGAATCAGAGAGCCATCAGAACAGATGGTCATTTAGTTCTTCCTCTTTATTTTTTGATTCCTACATAGTTCTGAATGAGTCACTTTGATCTTTTCTTTGCACATGTTCACTTTCTAATATAGTATCTTCTGGAGAGGCCTATTTCTGGGGAGTAAGGAAGAACACATGTAGTATTCCTGCCTGACTTTGAATCCTGACTTTTCTTCTCACTAACTGTGTGACCTTGAGTGGTTTGGTTAGCCTTTCTGTGCCTCCGGTTTTAATCTGTAAAATAGGGATAGTAATAGTACCTGTCTGATCAGGTTGTGAGGATTGAATGGGTTATACCCATAAAGCTCTTAGTGCCTGGCATATGGAAGTGTTAGCTGTCGTGGATATTGGCTTTTTTTTTTTTTTTTGATATTTTTATTACTTTTGAAATTTAGTATTTAAGTTGAACTTTTTCTAGAAGAGGCAGGGCAGTTGGACCCACCTTGGAAAAAAAAATCACTTGCTTAATTCCCACTTCCTCCACCCCGGTGAGAAGTGGTCTGAAGTGGGCAGACTAAGGACGCCTGTCTGCTTCGTCCTGCAGGGCCCAGCACAGGTCTCCCACACTGAGGCCAGGTCTGCGATGGCTCGGTTATTACATACTGCTCCTAAATCCACCATTTCCACATCCACATCCTGGCAGCTAGACCAAGGCTGACTGGGGACTCTGCAACCTGGAGAAACCTTTGAAACACTGTCGCCACCAGTGTTCCATTTGCGTATTTGTAGAATGCCAAGTAAGCACATTGTTTTTCACCCTCTGACGTGACCTCAGGGTTACTTTCTGTGGTTGTTGACAAATTTTTAGACATCCCAGTTTTATCAGCGGAAACCTTGAAGAGTGACAAATGGTTCTTGGAAGAGTTGGTACATGCTATAAAATGTCAGCTGGCTCATTTATAACCCGGTGATGTCCAGTGTCTAAGCCGAGCTATCAGCATGGTCTGCAGATAACTCACCCTCATGATGCTCCGCTCTCCCCAAGTACTTTGTGCAGCTGTTCTGGTTGAAGACCCAGTTGACATCTATAATAGATATCAAATGGAGAGCCTCTTATTTTATCACTCTCTGTGTTTCAACACTGGCGGTCCCCATGGACTGTCAGAAACAGGCAGCCAGCACATTATGGGAAAGGTGACTTGCTGAGTCCCTGTGCCCTGAGGACATTATTAAGTGCTAGGGAACCTTGTTAGCTCATAAAGTTGGTTCAAACCAATTATTGCTCTGTGGCTATTACCATTGCCAAGAATGTAACTCTTTTAAATTCTTGCCCATAAAGCCAGTCTTTCCATTACATTATATCATAGAGCAAGACTTCTGATCTGGCCGCAGTTGTATCCCACTGGCTGCAAAGACTAAACATTGCATTTGCTGCTCAATATTGGTTACCCTTCAGTGCTTCATGGAGGCAGCAAGACTGCTATTTATAGATTTACTTTCTGTCTCCTTAGTTCAGCGCAGTCAGTTTTGACACACTGTCCCAGTAATCTGATCAGCCATGCTGCTTTTAAATGAAGGTCTAGGCCTTGGCCTCTGCAGAGAGGGTGACAGCTGTCAGATACAGATAGTAGGCTGCAGATCCTGGCTGCTAAAACCCTCTCATTCATTCCTGTTACAGATCATTGACCACAGCTTGAAGCCGTGCTTTACAGCCGCAGATTAGTTGGCAAGAGATCTACATACTGTATTAGCAAGGTCAGCCACTGAGATAAAGGCAAAAACTTAAACCCCCGCACTATTTTTAAACTAGTAGCCATTTGTTAAAGCTGGTTATTTCGGTGCATGTCTCTGTTTCATTTTTTCTCTCTCTCTCAAAACAAACTAAAGAAACTTGTTAAAATTCTTTGGCAGTTAATGAAGATGGTTCAGATAATGAGATGGTTCAAATCTGAGAAGGATGTGAGGTCTTTCTCAGAAACTCATTCAGGCATCTCAAAGTAGAAAACAGTGTTGGCCATGCTCATTCCTTGTTTTACTAAGAATGTGTTTGGAGATCTCAGCCCAGGGATACCTGGATGAAAGTTCAACCTGGTCGAGTACTCTGGCTATGAAATGGATTAGGCAGGTCTGGCCTGGAGAGAGAGCTAAGTTATAGTTTACACAAGTTTAAATCCTTGCTCACTCCTAAATGAGGTGGTTGGCCTCAGTGTCAGCTCAGATAATTGGGCCTGTTTTGTAGGTGTTTCCTTCTGCAGGGCCCTCCCTTGCCCCAGCACCTTGTCTGTGGCTGTTATTCAGCATACCGTACTGGACTTGTATGAGGAGAACTTGTGTCCTGGGAAACCTCATATTTAAAGTGATATAACTGAGTTCTTCATATTCAGTGAATATCCCTGCTGTTCCAGAATTGACACAAATGACCAAATCTTCAATCTTATTTTTATTCAGGAGGTTGTCCACTTACAAGATCTTGAACTCTACCTTGCCATCTGACCACCCTCCTCTCTGCTGTCACCTCTCCTGTGCCTTCACTCCCACTTGAACATTCTTTTAACTTTATGACAACCACCTTCCTTTCACCCTTCTCTGTTTTCTGCTACAACTGTGTGGACCCTGCTGGGGTCCCCATTCTTTATCAAGGTTGTACTTTTTTAGTCTTTATTTTATATCCCCTTCCCTCTCTTCTGCGGACTTACTGCATCTTCTTGTTGCACTCCTGTCTTCTATCTGATC
>CM052448.1:28687062-28860749 GCA_028533085.1 Varecia variegata
AACTTTGCAGATAATTCTGCCTTGGCTCTCATTAAGGGTTTGGTTTGTTGATATCAGGTAGATACTTTATTTTTAAATTTCAAATTGGGGAGTAGTAATTACTTCTGGAAGATAGCATGGCTATCCCCAGTTAGTTGTAGGTGGTTGTTCTTCACATATATGGTTGTTGCCTCATGGATTTAGAAGACTACTGTTAGTTGGGTTTCCAAGAGAAGGTGTGTCTTGGCATCCAAATCTCTAATTGGCCTCCTAGGTTTCAAAGGGTACTCTAGGCAGATGTACATTTTTTATTACAATTTGGGACTTGGGCCCCGAATTCTGGTCTAATCACCAACTCAGATACACTGGGCTGGACTATGAGTGAGCCTCAGTGGCACCTTTGCCCCAAGGCTAAAGGCCTGGACTAGAGACCAGCTTGAGTGGCCCACTCTCCTCTGGGCCCCCTGAGATAAAAAGAAGGGGCTCAAAGAGAGGGTCTGAGAGATCCAGAGCAACTACTGCCCCTGCTCAGCTGTGATTATAACCTCTCACTCCTCCCACCAGCAGTTTCACCCTTACCACTGTGACTCCTTGGTCTGTCCTTGAAGACTCCACTTTGTCCTTGGCCCATATCAGCACTTCCATGTTGGCAACCTAAACACTTAGAAGGTTGGTCTCACAGTTTTTGGAGTCTTGATTTGTCATCCATACAAGCTGACTTTCTGTTAAGGCTCACACTTCCAATCCTAACCAGCAACTGAGAATTAGTCTTCAGTGTAATTTCCAGGAAATATCTTTCAAACTCAATGCCATCCGGTCGCTCTCAAAACTCCACTGGGAAGAACAGTGTTTTAGAAGGATTCCAAAAATATATGCCATCCTTTTTCTCGACATTGGCATCTTCTGAAATGTTGCCTTGAATACTCTTCCCATAAATACATATTAATAGATGTTTCTAGGATAAAGGATTTTGTTTGAAAATTGTTTGGTTAGATCAAATTAAGTAAATTTATTTGGAGAGATGGAGGGGGAAAGAATATGCTGTGTTTACCAAACAGGTTTAAACACAGAAAACCCATTAACATTTCACAGGTCCCGTGGAACATAGTTTGAGAGTAAGCCAAACCAGCAGAGAACCGGAAGGTTAGCCTTTACTACATCTGCTCTGGAACGGCATCAGAAGTTCAGATAGAAATTCTAGCAGCCTTGTGAAACTCATTGCTCGGACTTCTGAATGAATGAGTAGAAAAAATACTATTTAGTACATTGTATATTGTTTTCTTTCTGTAGATTCTTTCTGTGGATCCTTGGGAAAAATAACACTCTGGTTGTAGAGTTAGGCATAATTGAACTTCTTCTGAAGAGCTGGTTTCTTATCTTGAGGCCCCCATGAACTGTGCACTGATTAGGTTCACCTCCTCCCCCTGGCTGCTAGAGGCCTAGGGCCAGCTTTGTGACCCACCTGTTAAAAATAAGTGGTTAAGTGATGGACAAACTTCATTCCTGTCTCCACTGTGCATACCTACCTTGTTTATTTTTCCTTGTCTTCTAACAATAATTTTTAAAAATCTTTCCCCTCATTATCTTTTAAAGCTACCTTTAATCCTTTTCAGTCCAGGGCAGGGAGTGTGTAAGTGGTACACAACATTACCTATTACCAGTCTTAGCTACCTAACTGATAAATTGATACTGACTTGTCTGAGACTGTTGGCATTTTGGGCTGATCAACAAGTTGACATGCAGTTGATGTACAGCCACACCTGTAGTAAGTGTTAGTTACTTGGTTCCAGGGCATACAGTGATTTTAGCTCTGGAAATTCCCAAGTGTGGCAGTCTTTGTTTTTCAGTTTCCCTAATCATTGAAACATGAACCATGAAAACAATTTACAAAGCCGTGTTTTCTATTTTTTCCCCACTATGGCAAAGTCATAAGACACTTTTGTCTATATATGTTTTGTCCTCAGTAGATTCTTAGTAGGGTATGAAAATAATTTATAGAAGATATCCTAAAAAGTTAGAGCTAAAAGGGACCTTAAAGATCATCTATTATAGGGATGGTAAATGGGTTTCAGTTGTCATGCTGTCTCTAGGCTATTCGGTGGCTACCTGGAGTCTTTTGTTGAGGATTCTGGGCCAAGAAGGCGTACAAGGCTGCATCAGTCGGTGATGTCTGCCATGCGCATGGCACGAGGGAGAGGAAGTGTGCACACTGCACATTTGCTAGCCCTAGTCTCTCCCTCTTGACTGGTGAAATTCCCTGAGACAAAGATGGCACTAGATATAAGTATCCTTATTCTGAGTCCAGGACTCTTTCTAACCCCATCTTACTGAAGTTATCATTTTTCTTCCATCTATTAATATAGGCTGAGCATGGTAGCTCATGCCTGTAATCCCAGCACTTTGGAAGGCTGAGGCAGGAGGATCACTGGAGCCCAGGAGTTGGACGTTGCAGTGAGCTATGATCGTGCCACTGCACTGCAGCCTAGGCAACAGAGTGAGTCCCTGTCTCAAAAAAAAAAAAAAAAAAAGTAAACTTACGCTGCTTCTAGATTTGCCATTGAGTTTATTATAAAATAAACAGCAGAACCTAGAATGTCTCTTCTTCTTCATCCTTTTTCCCAATTTCTGATACAGTTAAGAAACAAGGCCTGTTCCATACTTAGACCTACCCATATTGTTCTTGTCTACATTTAGTGATATTATCATGATTCAATTTCTTAAAATAAATCCTATCTGTTTTATTGAGACATACTTTCTAGTAAGTTCATTTCCCCCAGGTACTTCCTTGGTAAAGGATGTTGCTAGCCAAAGCCCAACCAACACGTTTAAGACTCCTAAGTTACATTCTCTTGTCTTTAAAAAGATAAAATGGAAGAGTTTCTCCACTTTTGCCTAATTTGATTTTCTAGAACAGCTTGGCTCTTAAGAATTTTTTTTCCCTGAGACAATGGGATTCTTTTCCCTAAGCAATTAATTTGCTAATAAAAAAATTGGTACTGTCCTGTTTCTTCTTTGCTTTGATTCATCAGAAATCAGGTTAGCCGTCTTGTTCACATATTTACTGATGGAACATTCCATTATATCTTCTTTAAATGTTGCAGACATGAGTTTCAAGCCTACCCTGCCCAGGGATAGGATAGAGTAGATACAATTAATAAATCATTTTTTCAAGCTTTTCTTCCAGTAATTTGTAGACTGCTTTCTCCTGACATGAGTCAAGCTATTTAATGTGATGGAATCCATCTTGTAGGGCTCTCTCCATTCGGGCTAAGTGATTGAATTCACAATTCCTCTGATTTAGTGCCTCGTTTGTCACTTTCTTGAAGAGAGGTTTCTGGACCCATTTAGTTGGGAGATTGGCCGGAGTGAGAACTATGGGAGAACTTGCCCCTAAGCCACCATTTCTTTCCACTTCAAACATGATTCATAATCAGCCTGGAAGAAGCAGGAAGATGACAGAGGATGGCCAACTGCTCCGAAGGCAGGCTGCTGTGAAGTTGATTGTGTTAGCAGGATAGACCGAGACGTCTTCGTGATCAGGATGCAAGCCCCTGAGAAACATCTCAGCGACTCGAGTATCCACCACACAATGCCTTCGAAAATTACCAGCACTGACTGGGTGGAATCACAGTTCTCTAAAATGCATTGAGCCTCAAAGCAAATATCCATCTTTTATCATCCAGTGGCTCAGTGCCAATTAGAGTAGATGTATTAATACTTGACACTTTTACTCTTGCAACCCTGAAACTGTAAAATTTCAGGGCTGGAAGCCAGTCTGGCTTCACACTGACCTTAAGCTATGCAGATGTGCCCTGTGCAGTCGCTCTGCTGCCTGCTGAATGGGAATGGGCAGATGCACGTGTCCCCACGTCATTGACATTCCAGGAGGGTGCTTCCCGCCCATCCTCCCCCTTGCCAGGTACCCATTTCCTATTAGTTCTTCAGGAAGGAAGGCAGGTCAAAAGGGTGGATGCAGTAGGTCAGAACGAGGGCAGTCTCTAATAGGAGGGGGCACACAGACTTATTTGCTGGTAGGAATTCTCTCCTATGGAAAAAGGGTTCTGAATTAAATCTCAGGATACAAGGCCTGCCTCTGAAGATGCTAAGGCCATTAGGGCTACAGCTGCAGGTCTTCTCTTTGCTCTCTAGCCGAACACATCAGACTCCCTGCAGAATAGCTCGGGTGTACAGGGAGAGTCAGGTTATTTTTAAATTGAAAAATAAATTTTTTCTTGAGAAAATGGGAGCATTACAAGCCTTCAAGGCAAATAGAAGAACAAGTGGATGTTCCAATGTCTAGGTCTAGAACAAGGGGTTTATCTTGTGATTAATAGGTATCATAGGATCTGCAGATAAGCTTTAAGGAGTCCAGGAATGCCCTGAGAGTGAATTTAAAGTTTTGTTTATTTGTGTGTTTGTACATTTGCTTCAGAAGAAAGTTCATAGCTTTCACCAGATTTTCAAGTAGAATCTGTAACCAGAAAAAGAAAAAGTTGAGATTGACTAGGCTGTAGCAGAGACTAATACGCACAAGTCATCTTTGAAAACACACCACACGCACTTTCAGCCTCCAACCCCTTCTCCCACCTAACCTCAGCTTAGCGGAGCCCCTGGTCCCCGGCCAGCCCCACCTTCACTCACCAAAGCCTCAGGGGACCTTTCGCTAGCGTGAAAGTATAAAAGAGACTATATTATCACTTTTATTTCGTCATCATTCAGACATTTTTTTATGTGGTATGGTTAACTTTTTTTTAAGTTCTTATGTTTTATATTATTCATACAGTGAAAATGTGTCTATTTTACAATTCTCCATTCTAATTTTTTTATCACTTGGTCAAATGTGGGGCCAAAATTGAGCTTTGGCCTGTGTGTGTAGCAAGGTTTTTTATTCCCCCTGAATAATGAAATCAGAATTTTAGAGCTTGTCTTACACAACCCGCCTTTTTATTTTTTTACCAGAGATGTTAAGTAGCTTTTCAAGGCCATACATCTAGTTGGTAGTAGAGGTGATGAGTTATCTTATGTTTTGCTCTTATCAAAGAAAAGAAATTATAGAATTAATGAAATTTTATGAAGTTGGGGGTTTTCTTTATTGTTATCATGAAAAGAAGGCACAGTGTGGTTCTATGAGATCTCAGCCCTTTTCAGATCTGCATTCTTCCCTCCATCCCCTTCTTCTACCTTCTCCCCTTCCACACCGCTTCCTTCCTTATCAAACTGAGTGTGCAGAGCATCCTCGGTTTCCCGCTCAGCCCTGCAGAGTGTTCCCGCTGGGCCCTCCAGGCGCGTGCATGCTCGGACTCGTGTGGCTGCACGGGGAGTACATATATTTGTTCAGAGCTCTCGCTTTAAATCATCCAGCCTTCCCACCATGTTGCCAAAGAAACAGGAAGGTCAGGGGAAGGGAAAGGAAAAATACCACGGGTATTTCCCCTCTCGGGAAGCTTGGGACCTGCCACCTCACAGAGTTCCAGATACAGAAGCATCTTTTCACTTGGCAGAAAGCTGCTGAGTGTGGGTAGGATTGGTGAGTTTTGTTAATGAATTGCCGTTAGCTTCCTTCTTCATCCTTCTGAGGAGCTTTTAGAAAATGTGTCTGCTTCTGACTTGAACCTTCTACAAGGCCAGAGAGGTTTCCACAGAGAGCCCCCTTTCTTGCGAATAAGAACTCCTTTCACTTTTGTTCACATTGTCCCACCATGTTGCTGCCTTAAAAAAAAAAAGTGTTGTATATATAACCTAGATTATGTCCCTATAAAGTGAGTTTGTAATGACTCCCTCATGAGCTTAGCAAAAGTATGTCTAGACAATTTTTTTTGGCCTTCCCTCCCAAACTTCTTTGGGTTAAAAATAGGGAAGGATTTGTTTTAATACAGTATAGTTTTGTATCTTTAACCTTTTGTGCAAATGCATATTGCCTGTTTAAGTTTTATTTAGAGAAAGTGTGTAACTTATAAACCAGCTCACTCAGACCTTGAGACTGCCCCTGGCTGGCCTTCCTGCTGCCAGTGGATTAGCCAAGTCTTCAGAACTGTTTTACAGGAAGCTTAGACGGAGGGAAGCACTTAATTATTATCCAAATTTTTCCCTTTAGTTAAGTCTTACAGTAAGATATCCCAGAGATTATATTTTTAACAACCACTTTAAAGAGACTGGGGAGATTAATTTAAAATTGATAATCGTATGGCAGCACCACAGCCTAACAAGCTCAAGGTCTGCCTTGTGGAGCTCGCTGCTCTCAGGGGACTCCAGTTCAATTCTCTTTGCTGCCAGTTGAAATCAGAAATCACAACCGCAGTGATTAGCAGTGAATTCCCTGATCTCCCTGCCCCGGGCAGAGGGAGAGAGGCCTGCTTCCCAGATAGCCAGTGGTTAACCCTTTCGTGGGAGGGGTGGGAAGCAGAGGAAGTGATTCACAGGTGTGAGGTGGGGCTTGGTAATCTATATCTTTACCAAAATTGCCCAGGTAATTCTGATAGTCACCAGCTTTGGGACCTGCTGCTTTGAGGGGAGGGGTGGTGAGTGATAGAAGAAGGTGCCCTTTGGCCCATCCAGAGCCGTCCTCTAGCTGCCATGACTGCTGAAGCCTGCAGTTCAGGCCCCATGGGCCCCCACGTGCACTTCCACAGCTGCCTAGTGGCTTTGTCCAGTTGGGCAAGCCTTTCTTTGTGGAAGAAGCACAAAAGCCTGTCCCTCTTCTAGCTTTTTCTTTTAAAAATGGCCTCTGGCTACCAAGTGGCCGATTATGGATAGTATTATAGAGCAGCAGTAAGCAGTGTTAATGAGCTGCAGGATATCAGAAACAAAAACGAAAATATTTTCCCTGTGGGCCAAACAAAATTAATTTTAAAAATTAATGTAAACCACTAATGCTGCAAGTGTCTTCATTAAATTACGGGACTGTGACATGTACAATGCTATATTTTTGCCGTTGAATTTGTTATCTAAGAGGTGTTCATTGTTTGTTACGGTGTGAAAAGCTGTTTTCCTCCAGATAAGCTTGTTCATTAGTAAACTGGATCCCTGCCACCACCCTGTTTCTCTGCGCTGAAGTGATGCCCTGTAGCATAAATGCAGACAGCCGCTCTGCATTTAATATCAGAAATGTAAATCAAAAGCGTCCAGTCTGGTTTTAAATGGCTTCAGTCTTTCCCAGGGTGAAATCTGGAGGAAAAATTCTTCTCTGTGCAGCTCTGACACCACTGCTTTGGCAGACAGGCCCTGAAAGCAGGCTGATAATTATTAAACAAAGTATCTTGTTTCCCACTGAGGTCTCGGGATCGCTCTGTCATTAGACTGGATTTATTTCTAGGGTTTCATTCACGCTGTGACAGTTTGGGATTTATAAGTTCTGTGTTTTAATTTCAGGCAGAAATGAAACTGGTCAAATGCAATTTGGGAGGGGAACAACCCTTGATAAAATGGCTGTGCATCTGAATGCCTAAATACAGAGACAGAATACAGAAGGCATCTTGGGTGGCATGCTGAGACTTCAGCCAAAGCAGACAGCTTACCAGAGCCAGGCTTGGAGGCAGTACACAGCAGGCCTGGAAAGCCATGTGTCGTGCAGGCCCAGAGCACCCCCTGCAAATGGCATGTCCCCTTTTGCAGGTTTGTGAACCCTGAAGAAGGGAGAACAAACAGGAGTCCTGGGTCCTGCCAGCAAAGGCAAGCGAGGGTTGCGTGCTGTGGCAGTGACCGAACACTTCGGTGTTTCCGTGGCTCTGTCGTCATGTCAAATGCTCTGGCATAGAGGCTGCTGCACTGGGTGGGGTGTCACCCTGGCCTAGCCCAGCGAAGAGCATGTCAGTTCTCACTGTACCTCCACACCCTGCGTTTCAAGGTGTCAAGTAGGCTCAGGCTCTGATTTTTTTTTTTTTTTTTTTTTTTTTTTCCAGTAAGGGAAACCAAAATTACTGACTCCTCTGATACTTTTTGGCTTCTATTTACTTACTTAGCAGGCATCTAACTCAGCACTATTTGAAGTCTAAGGGGTGTATGAGTATCTGGTTGGGAGCTAAGAGAAAACCTGATTAGCAAGAAGCTCATTTCCATAGAAACAGGCTAATTAAGCCATTGTGTGAAAAAGCAGTGGAGAGCCCCAACCGACCGGTCAGCTTTTGGGGGTCCTTCAGGGGACAGTCTGACCCTGATGTGGAGAAAGCTGGACTGACACACAGAAAGGCTGCTCTAGTCCTCTGGGGGTGCTGTGGCTTTCTGTGGGGCTACTGGTATTTTATAATGCTCTGAGCACTTTAGAACACAGGCCTGTGACACAGCAGCAACTAGGGGGTGGCTAAGCTATACTCCCCCTCCTCTTCCAAACTCCCCATTTTACAAATGAGGACACTGAGGCTCTCATTAATGACTTTCTGCTAAAAGAAGCACAAATGAATGGACTCCTTGTGAGAGGCCCATCAGACACTGCGATGCAGAAGGCTTCCAGTGGGTCATGCTAATCACAAACATTAAAGCAGGAACTCATCTGCCATCGCTAAGGTGACCAGATGTCCTGATTTGCCTCAGACAGTGCCTGCTGCTGTTCATCATGGATATCTTCACTCTTAAAAGTATCCTAGTTTGAATTCTACGGGATACGGTCACCCTAGCTACCACCCACAATCTAGCCAGTTTGTTCAAGGCAAACAGCACACTATAATGGCCCCAGTGAATTAGAATCTTTTGTTTAAAAGTTGCAGTAGGATACATACCTTCTGTAACAAAACCAAAGGAATAAAGTTTTAAAACACATAGAATGATACCACATAATGTTTGTATTTATGTACATATATAATAAAAGTATAAATACCACACTGTGCATGAATGATAAATACCAAATTTGTCAGGTGATAGTGTTTGCCCTGGGGAGATACCTGAAATGCTGAATGGTGGCTCTATAGGTTTTCCTTACATATATTATTGTATTATCCTATATATTTTTTCTGTACTCTAGAAATATTTAATAATTTAAAAAGACACAAACAGGCTTCCAGGATACTTATGATTATGTCAGCAGGGATCGATTTCATTAAAGTATAAGAATGTATGTTGGGGGGTGCAGGGGGTAATGAAGAGGGGATTATATTTAGGGTCAGGTATCTCAAGCATTGCTATTAGAAATGACGTGAGCATGAATGAAGCTCTGCATTTTACTTCTGGGAGAGCACTGGGAGCCAGGGGCTCCAGGAAGAGGAGTTAGGTATGACCTGGCCCAGGATGCCTGCCCAGTGCACTGATGTTTCTGGGAGCACTCGAAACTAAGGGTTGCATCCTAAACTCTGGTGTGGGAAAGCTGCTGCACGTTTGCATTATGGATGGATTTGCTTCCATGGACTCTGCTGTTCAGTCACATTCAGTTTCCTGGTTGACATTTACTATTTCTGTCCTTGAGGTCAGCACTTATCCATAGATTTTCATAATTCCTCTATTTCCCTCTCTTTCCAACAGTTACAATAACTCAGATCCTTTCTCTCCACCACTTGCAGTAGACAGAGGAAAGAGCCACAAAGAGAAGTATTATTTAGTCTTAGGGGAAGCCTTTGGTGAGAAGCCGGTGGTGGGGGCCACGGGTGACTCCTTAGCATCCCTTGGAGGACGTTCCGTGGAGCCAAAGCAGCATGATGTTGAAATCTGAGGGAATCCTTCTGGAATAAGCAAATCTTGAGGAAGCTTTATTTCTGCCCAGGAGACTGTACTTTTAAGCTTATAGCTTCCCTGCGAACACCGTAACTGCATCTAATCCTGACTTCGGTCCTGTACGGCTTCTAGAATGCTGTGGTTCTAAACAAAGAAAGTGGACCTAAAGAAACTTTTTTCCATTCTTTTTGCATCTTGATGGTTGATATGTATTTTCAAGTGTATGTTTGGAATCTCTATTTGAGTAAGTATGGGTCTAATTCCAGTCATACCAACTGGGTTTACCCATTCCTGACAATCAGGAATGGGTAAAATGGCCCCAGGATGGAAAGGAAGCATTCTACGTGGGAAGGGATTTTTCAAGAGGAAATAAGACAAAAGATGGAATCATGAGGACATAGAATTTGGACTAAGTGCACAATCGACTCATCCTTTTTTTTTTTTTTTTTTTTTTTTTGAGACAGAGTCTCGCTTTGTTGCCCGGGCTAGAATGAGTGCCGTGGTGTCAGCCTAGCTCACAGCAACCTCAAACTCCTGGGCTTAAGTGATCCTACTGCCTCAGCCTCCCAAGTAGCTGGGACTACAGGCATGCGCCACCATGCCCGGCTAATTTTGTGTGTGTGTGTGTGTATATATATATATATATATATTTTTAGTTGGCCAGATAATTTCTTTCTATTTAGTAGAGATGGGATCTCACTCTCGCTCAGGCTGGTCTCGAACTCCTGGCCTCGAGAGATCCACCCGCCTCGGCCTCCCAAAGTGCTAGGATTACAGGCGTGAGCCACCATGCCCGGCCGACTTATCCTTTATGGTGTTTGTTAGTGCTGCATCACCTGGGCAGGTGGTCCCTGGCAAGTAGGTGATTGCTTTTGAGTATTTTACTTTTGGGTACCTCGTACAGTGATCTGCATACAGCAAGGGATTACTGTAAGCCTCTTGACAATAACAGCAATAGCTAACCTTTATTGAGCATATACTGTGTCCCAGCACTTTGGTACAGCACTTTATATGGCTTTCTGCCTTTTATCCTCACAGTCACCTTTTGAGCTATTAGGATGAGCCACATGAAACTGCCACCTTTGTATGTCAAAAACAGTCAGATATCAGCAGTTCTATATAGTTCTGTCGAATAATCTTATTGTATTCGTTTTGCAAATGGAGAATTTCAGACATTGAAACTTGCTCAGGGTCAGCCCGCTAGCAGGTGGCAGAGCAGGAATTTGAACCAGGTAGTCCCCCTCCAGACCCTCACACAGATCTGCTGTACCATGCTGTCACCTCCTTAGGTGGAAGACAAAGACACATTTTCATGACCTAGGTGTTCAAATAGGTTCTTCAACACCTCAGCCAACTTTGAGATCAAAGATGGCTGTTCAAATGAATCAAATGTTTCCTAGAGTCTTGGGTTACACTTGTGATGCTCTGTTTAAAAGGAATGATATGTAGTGAGTATACCAGAAATCTGGAAGATGGAAAATCTCTCTTTAGGATCTCTGCTCTTCTCTCTAGCAAAGAAAGAAATCGGTGTGGTGCCAGCAGAGGTGTTCTCAGCAGGACCTGGCCCATTAAATGAAAGACTTCCATGCTGAGCCAATCAAGAGAGACCTGGACAAAAATCAGACTCTTTCCTGTCCTGGAAACCCATGCCTCGAATCTGTAATTCATCTGTTAAATCAAGTGTGCAGCCGGTGGTTTAGCACAGAGGGGGACGACAGGGAAGGGAAGAGAGAGGGGCAGGAGCTGCAGCACTTGAATTTCCAGCATCAGAGTCAAGTTCAGAAAAAGAAACAGGGCTGTGATAGCTTCTTG
Organism: Varecia variegata; assembly: GCA_028533085.1. Lineage (NCBI taxonomy): Eukaryota > Metazoa > Chordata > Mammalia > Primates > Lemuridae > Varecia > Varecia variegata. The sequence continues at coordinate 28,698,490 of CM052448.1, forward strand.
GACTTTATGTTTCCAGCACAGAGAAACCAGCAGGAAAGATTTTTGAAAACTGATGAGCTGGTGGAAGGCATTAGAACAATGGTAGAAGAGGCAGGGACCCCAGGGGCTGAACAAAACACAGTTCCACTGTTACCTTTCAACAAGACTGAATAAAGTTTAGGATTTTTTTTATGGGACTTGTAGCCATTTTTAAACTTTCATTTTTCATAATGTCACAGATAATCTTTTTATCTATTATCCACTGGCTCTTTGCTGTGAGGCATTTGCATCAAATGGTGCTGCACGGATGACTGTCTCCAGTGGGGAAAGCAGCTTGAAGTGAAAGGTTATTCACTCCCTCTGCTTTCGCTGGCTTTGTTCTTGATTCTCACACATTTTTTTTACATCTGAATTCAGGTATTTCTGGAGTTTTTCTTTAGAAACCCTTCTATTCTGAGATCTAAGCATATTCAGACTCCAATCTATATATCAGGGGTTACAAAGCTTATGTTCACTGAAAGTGAAGCATCTACTTTGAAACATTTGTTGGACACCCCATGTCCTCCAAAATCCCTTCAGAGCATTTCCTACAGAGGCGGCAGTCGTAAAAGCGCGGCCACTCACACAGTGGGGCCCCTTCCCCGGCGCTGGCGCCCCGTGGTAGTGGAGCAGCGGCCTTTCAAGCGTGCACTGCCAGACAGGAGCTGGGCGACACTCCTTCCACGGCAGGGGCGAATGCGGCTGCGGAGGGAATGTTCCTTCTCCGCTCCTCCCACGTGGGGAGTAGACGAGGGCTCTCCCAGGGGACAGAAGCGGCTGCGAGAGAGCGAGGTGGGGAACCGGGGAGCAGCCTGGGCTAACAGGGAGAGGAATCAAAAGCCGCCCTTTTGTGTGCAAAACCCCGTGGGAAAAAATGACCTAGAAAGTTGTGGGGATAGAACTGATAATTTCTGCTCGGCGTCTATTATAGTTCCTTAACTCGTCACCCCAAGCTCTAGGGGGACTGAGGGTCGGAGACCAGGGTTGCTCTCGGCCTCCCTGACAAAGCCTCGCATAAAGTGGTCCTCTTCTGCTCTAGCTTCCTTCCCTGCCACCGAAACACTCCCGCCATTCCCTCACACAAGGCGCAGAAGCCTTTCTTTTCCCTCCCAAAAAGGAGTGACAGCAATCTGCAGAGACAAAGCCTCGGTGGCCAGAGCGATTTATGTGTTCAAACTAGTTCTAAACTCGGTCTTGAACAACCTCGCTCAGGTTAATGGTGACCTCACAGAGCAGTGGCCAGGGCGTGTCTTGGCATTTGTGTATACAAATAAATGGCTCTAAAATAAGGGAACACTGGCCCCAAAGAAGTACTGACAACCTCTAGCTGGAGGGCAGTTTGCAGCTTGTGATGACTGTGTGGGGGACCACACTTAGTCCTCACTACGACCTGCAGCGAGGGGATGTGCCTCGCGGCGATTTAAGAAGCTGGAAGCAGGAGAGGCTGAGGCGATTTGCCGTGCAGGAGGCTAGTGACTGAAGGGGCCTCGGAACTGACACCCTTCTGACTCTAAATTCCTTGTTTTTACCGAACCTTGCCTCCCTAGAGGTTGTCAGAACTTCTCTGGGGCATACTGTTCCTTTATTTTAGGAACTTTTTAGAGACACAGTAGTGGTTGAAGCTGCTATGAGGATTTGTTTGGAAGAAAAGGGTAGCACTGTTGGACTAGTCAGGTAATTCTCTTTTGGTCTCTCCAGACCTTTGAGCCAGTTGTCATCATTTTATATTTTTATGACCGAAAAGAAACTTCTGTTAAATCATAAATACACTAAAAGCCCTGGTGACTCAATACATGAAAGTATTCTCTTCTTGGGCATGGAAATCTCCCAGTGATGTGGCAGGAATGTGGAAATAGTTTCTCAGTTGTCAACAAAACATAACAGATTTCCCAGTTGTAACAAACATACGTGTCGTTGTGTATGGAAAACTCTCCCAGTATGCAAAATAATGGCTTCTACCGTAGCGTCTTCCTCATTTACTTAGCTTTTCTGTGAGAGCTCTGTGAGTTTAGAAACATTTCATCATGTAGATATTTATAACACTTCTAATAAGGAGAATCCCTGCTAAATTATTTTTATTTAACTTGGTTAAAGGAAGTTGTAGGTAATGTTTCCTCATCTAGATGTACAAGTTTGCCTAGATTGGCAACATTAGGCGGCAAAAGAGCCCTGAAGTAAGACAGAAAATGTGGGTTCTAGTCCTGGCCTGCCTTTCGCTGTATGTGATTTGAGTTAGGCTCAGGAAGAGAGGCTGCAGATACCTGCCCTTCCCGCCCCCACCCCAGACTGGTAAAAGTTCCAAAGCAAATGAGAAAGATTAGGTGCTCTCGAATGTGACCTTGTGCCAGTTTTCACCAGATGTGGTGTGATAGACCCAATTTGTGGTTACCCATTTTGAAGCTTTTGGTTTGTAAGCCATGCTGCTTGCCTTTGCTGAAGGAAAAAAAGAAAGTTCTGAGAACCTACACTAGCCCACTCCTTCACAGGAAGCTTTGGTTCCTGGCAATACGTTTACCTTCTGTCTTCTTAAAATGCCCCATGCCTGTGTTCGTACTCCCCCCACCTGCAGCATACTTTGTAGCCCCACATGCCTCAAGGCTATGTGCGGGTCCCTCTTCTCTCCCCCGGCCTGGCTGCTGAGCACAGAGCCCCCCGCTGCTCCGTCTGGCACGTACTGTAGCGGGCATGGCTCTCAGCGCCATGCGGCCACCGAACACATAGACGCAAACCTCTAGGCTTCCCAGGAGGTTCAAGCAGGGCCCTCAACAGAGATGGCAGTCTATAAAGGTAATAACAATAAAAATTATGCTGGTTGTAATGGTACTACATGCTCATTTTGAAAATTTAGAAAATTCAACACATATTAAGAAAAAATATTCACATTTGCCATTGGCATATATTTTATATATTTGGTGTTTTTTAGTATGACACACCAAAGAAAAGGTAGAATCTTCTTTTTTCTCTTAACTTTTGTCATGAGCGATACAGTATTATATTTAGGGACTTGAGTTCTGGAGCCAAGCCACACAGATTTGAATCCAGCTCTGCCACTTGCTAGTTGTGTGACTTCAAACGAGTAATTTGACATGTTTACAATTCCATTTTCTTATCTGTAAAATAGGGATTATAATAGTACCTACCTCGTAGGGCTATTTTGAGCCATTAACACAAATAAAGCACTTAATGCCTCCTGGTGTGCAGTAAGCACTCGATAACCCAAGTTGGTAATATTCCTTTTTCTTTTAAACCCCGTTTTAATAAATGAGAACACAGCACTTTAAAAATCAAGGAGCTCTGATTCCATGCTCTGCCCACTGCCTCAGTCACATAAAGACGGGGACATCATCCCCCTCTGTTTTCCCCTCCCCTCAGTCCTCAGTCACATGCCCCTTCGGAGAGCAGGCACAGCAGAAGACCTGCATTTCAGTGCTGTTCAAGGCCAAGGGACCTGCCTTACCATTTGCATCAAGACAGATCCTAGTCTGGTGATTATGGAATCAGAGACCATTCACTGCACATCTTTTAATTAATGGAGATTATAAAGAGTTAACAAGCCCCATATATTCTCAGTGATGCTTTAATTCGTCCCCAAAACACAAAGTGCTATTTGGATCCGACAACAACCAGGGAAGCAAGTAAGGGACTATTCTTCCCATTGAGTGGATGGGAAAGCTGAGTCCCTTTGGTGGGGTTGGACTGCTGGTCCAGTGCCACCAAGGTGAGTACCCTAGTGCAAGGACTTGCTTCCCTCAAGCTGTCGTGATCTCTCCACAGTAACAGCCAGCCACCTGAACAGCTCCCAGATCCCCAGAATGAGTCTATGGAGACAGGAGAGCCCTGGCTTCAGCCCAGGGGCCAGCACGGCCAACAGAGCATAACAGAACGTCATAGAACTTAGAACATTATTCTCCCCAGGCAAAATAATGTGGACCGCAGAGTCTGGCCCAGGCAGCCCTCAGTTTTGTGCCTGCTAATGTTGAGATGACAGAAGGATGGAGTCTGGCCCGTGATCCTCAAAGTTAGAAGAGAGAAAGAATCCCATGCCCCAGTTCTTCCCATCTCCTTTCCGAATCCTCCCTGGAGGGGCTCCGGCTGTGGCTGAGCGAGGCAATTCTTGATGCACAGTGCTGGCTTGTCCACTCTCACCCTGGCCTTTGCTCTGTGGCCCTCATTTGACCACAGGAAGTAGCTTTTTAGAGCAGTGGTTCTCAAACTTGAGTGTACGCCAGAATCACCTGGAAGGCCCCTTAAAACACAGATGGCTGGGCCCCACCCTAGAGTTTCTGATTCAGTAGTCTAAGGTCGCACCCAAGAATTTGCATTTCTTTCTTTCTTTCTTTTTTTTTTTTTTTTTGAGACACAGTCTCACTCTGTTGCCTTGAGTAGAGTGCCATGGTGTCAGCCTAGCTCACAGCAACCTCAAACTCCTGGGTTTAAGCAATCCTCCTGCCTCAGCCTCCCGAGTAGCTGGGACTACAGGCGGGCGCCACAACACCCCACTAATTTTTCTATTTTTAGTAGAGACCGGGTCTTGGGTCTGGCTCTTGCTCAGACTGGTCTCGAGCTCCTGAGCTCAAGGGATCCTCCTGCCTTGGCCTCCCAGAGTGCTAGGATTTCAGGCGTGAGCCATGGCTCCTGCCAAGAATTTGCATTTCTAACAAGTTCTTGGATGATGCTCCTCGACAGAGACTGAAGTTTGAGAACCCATGATTTGGTAGCACTGGTTAGCAGGCTCAGTTCCTAGCTCAGGAAAGTGACAGGACAGGATGGTTCACAAACTGAGCTCTGCATATTCAGATTCCAGACACAAGGCAACTGAGGGAAGCCCTTTTTGACTCTGTGCATTCAATGACCAGGGAGAGGCTTGGCAGCTCTCAGGTCCTCGGCCCAAAGAGCACTCTCTACAGCTTACTGCTTCTCTCTACCCCACCTCGATAGTCTCCTCCATTTCTGTGAGTGAAGGTTGCTGAGGCCAGAATAGGCACCATGAGTGCAGTGGGAGGTCAAGGAGCCTGGAGGCGTTGTGGCTGGAACTCAGGATGTAGAAGCACTGAGTTTGCATGCCCACTTCATGGCTGACTAGCTTAGGGGCCAGGGGGCCTCTGAACAATTCCGAGCCTCAGTTTTTTAATGTACAGGATGCAGACATAATGCCCTCTGATTTACCGCCCTCAGGTTGTAGGCTGCACTGGCCTAAATGCATACACTCAGTGTTGCACAGTTCTCTGTACTGTGTGCATCCCTGGGACTGTCCCTGAGGCTGGAGCTCTCGGTAAGGAAGGCAGCCCCAGCGGCCCTGGTCCTCTTGAGAAAGACCGGCTGTGCCGACGCCTGAGGCCCAGGCCTGGCTTTTCCACCCACTCACCTTCATAAGCCACTTCATCCTTTCCCGTCAGTTTCCTCCTCTGTAATATGAAGTTGGAGTAAATACTTCATTAAGCACACCTTCTGGCTGTAAATGGCTTGAGCCCATTGTCAACTGGAAGCCTCAAACAGAGAGTGTGACGTCTAAAAACCCGAACAGCAAAGAGCATTTCTTCCAAACCACCCCGTCCGGATGGGTGGGGCGGCTTTGTGGAGCGGCCCTGCCAGCGCCCTTGCTCGCTGTCGCCTGCCACGCTGCTTCAGGGCGCCCTACCTGTCCCCGGCCGGCTGGCGGAGCGGGAGCGGCGCGCTCTGCCTGCACATTCTGCCGCCGCAGCCCGCGCCGCAGCCAATCCGCTGGTGCACTGCGGGTGACCTCCCCCGGGCCCGGGAATAAATTGTCAAGTTTCCCCACCGCGGGTGTCTTTGCTAGCCGGCGGGCTGCAGTCTTCTGAGCTAATTAGGAAGCCGGTCATGAGGAGCGAAGCGGGCCGGGGAGCTCCGCGGGCCGGGGCGGGGCGGGGGCGGGCGACGCGCTGCTCTGGGGCAGAGGTGGCCGTGGGTCGCGGGTAGATCGTTCTCGCCTGGTCGCCGCCCGGCTGCTGTCCCGGAGCCGGCTGCCAGGACTCGCGGAGGCCCGGGTGCGGGGCCGCCGGCAGCAAGTTTCCCCCGGCGCTGCGACGTCGGCGGACTGGGTGCCCGCAGGTGCCCGCGATCCCACCTTGGAGGGCAGACCCGGCCGGGGGCCGCACGGCTGCCACCCGCCGACCCCTTCGTTCTCTGGTGGCCCGGATGCAACAAATGCCGGACCTGCCCCCTGCCATGGACGTTCACCTCAAGACCTAAAATGCTCCTTTCCTGGAGACTGAACTTCGTCTTCTGGAAATCTGGAGGCCGTTTCAGGTGGTTTTGTGTTCGCATCCTCTTCGGCGAGGCTTTGGCTGTGGGGTTCTCTGGCTACCTGGATACGCCTTTCCTTTCTGGGTAAGTCTCCCGTGGATCGCAGCACATCAGCCTTTACGATCCCGAGCCTGGAGACGCCTGGGGCTGGAGAAAAGGACCCAACTCCTGACCACGTAAGGACTCCCTGATTCCACCTTTCCTGTGATGGAGAGAAATATAATTTCATGGCAGAATTTTCTTTAAGCACACTGTCTGATAGGATTGGCAATTACTAACCAGGAAAATGAGTAGCAATTAGGAGTTCAGTAATAAATGGAAGTCTATTGTCCTAATTGAGTGGAATTACTGACGGGTAATGGCAACACTGAATTCTTCAGTTTAATTAAGAGTTTATGTAATTATAGTGCACTTTTTATTTCTTGGGGGAGCCATGGGGTGGGAATTAAATAACCAGTGTGATGGTTAAGAAACCCATTTAATGGATAAGTAACCAGTGAGTTGAAATAACCAGTAACCAGTGGGTGCCTTGCTCAAGGAATGCAAACTTAGATGAATTCCTAATAAAAGGATGTGCCAGCTTGGGCCAAGCAAGATGTTCTTTCAGCTGCTAATTCCTGTCTGAGAAAATCTGAATAGTTTAGAAATTATTAGGTAATCTCTGAAACCGGCACACTGAAATCCGGCTATTTCAAAGACAGCAAAGCTCAGCGCTCCCCTACAGTGGTATTAACCCCGATTTGTACTCTCTATAACTGTGTTTTCCACATTCCTCAAGAATGAAATGAGCGGGTCATTTGAGAGTGTTTTTGCAGTCTGGGGTTTCTGTATCGAAAATCTGGTGATTGAGCTGTTAAGCTGGAAATGTTGATAGCTGAAGGGGATGGGCAAACTCCGCTGAAGTTATTCAGCTTCAAAGCAGAGTGAGTGTGTAGGTGTGTAATTTGTTTGGGAACTAATCTGTAATTATAAAGATGTTATTTTCCTCTTTGGTGGTGTTTTGTTTCCTTTACTATTATGTTCTCAAGAAATTGTTCCCCTTGTGGGAAGCAGTGAAACTGGAGAGAAATCACTGCTCAGAGGATAATTTACCTGTATTTTTGGTGTAGGTCTCTGGGAATCCTTTTAACCCTACATTGGGATGCATGTGTTTATTTCCATAAGAAGCTCCAGCAGGTTTGGAAATAACTAGGTTTTGAGTATACTGGTAGATAATTACCACTTCAAATAATAATATTTATGTCACTCTGTACGTTGACTTATTTTTCTTGCTTACACAAGGTCTAGATTTTCAACAGGATGATCAGGGACTACCTCCTTAAGAGAGCTTACATATCACAAGTGGGCTCACAGAGCACCATTAAAGTTGCATTTCACTTCGGAAGAGACAGCAAGTGGCAGTGATGGGGCAATGCATTTTTAATACTGCATGGGTTTTAAAGTTTGCAAAGCACTTTGGGAACTTACTCATAAATCTCCTTTATTAATGAGAGAAAAGCAGGTATGGAAAGATGTTTGCTATATGTGTGCCTCCCGTTCTCAGCCCTTCCAGGTGCTCTGCAGGTTCCCAAATACAGAGCATGGAAGTGACTTGATGTTGTGTCAGTGCTGCTGTCCAGAGTTTTAGGGACTTACCCACTCTGGTTTTCACTTTCCCCCCCAACCCTATTTTGTTATTACTACCATGAAAATCTAGCAAAACTATAGAAAACTCTGTCTCTCCAAGAACCATAGCTTCTCGGTGCAGGCTTACTTTGTGGGTGCCTGCTCCTTTTTCATATGTGTTCTGCCCAAGGCATAGCAGACACCCACTGCTTTTATTTTTCATGAAATTATGCAACAGGCAGATGATTGAACATACAATGTGAATGGAAATTTGAGACTTGTAACATTCAAAAATAACAAATTGCCAGGTTTCGTAACTTTTCATAAGAGTTCATTACTGAAGATCACAAGTGCATATTGCCCCTTTTTTCCTAAGCATCCACAGTCTTTCACACACCTGTGAACTGTTAGAATCGCTAGATGACATTAAAGAGTTAAGGGTTGCTGTCCTCTCAGAGACACTGCCCTAGGCTAACCCTAAGGTTCAGCCTACACCGAGATTATCTTTCTGAGGAGTGGGTGTTTGGTAGGATGGTGCGAAAGTTTCCTTCTGTGATAACATCTTTAAGGTTTGGTTCCAAATTCTCTTTTTTCTTTTTATAACCTGCTATGCGTCTATCACCTATGTTTTTATCTAAATCAGCCTGAGCAGATAGAAAATCTGAGAGACAAGTTATGGGGCTCTCAACAAGTTAGGAACAGATTCAGGTCAGAAACAGATTTCCAAACTCTTAATCAAATGACCTAGCTTGGAAACAAGAGACAAGCTGGGCTACCAGCTCTTGGCATGCACTGTTTGTCTGAGGGCAGAAGCACTGGAAAAGATGGAAGCCAACACCTTGCTTCTTCTCTTTTTTCATCTTCCTTCCCACTCAGTCTTAGGTTCCCTGAATAAGCTGTGCAGTGGGTATCAGTCACCACTTGTCTGCTGGTTGCACAATGCAGATTACTCACTTCTGCCCGAGTAACTCCCTGAAGCCACACTGTAACAATAGAGCATAGAACAAAGCAACACTCATGTTGGTCTTGGCCCCTGTCCAAGGGGATTAGCTAGGAAGTACTTGAAAGGCCTATGTTGAACACACTCACCTGTAACCCAGTTCCATGGCCTGGATCTCAAGGACACTGTAAAATCAGTACCTTTTTATGACCTATTAAACGTGATGTCTTTCTCCCTTTATACTTGATCCAATGGCTTATGGAGTCTTCCCATTATGAAATCAGAGGACTACTTCGAGGTCATCTAGGCCCTTGCTACTCCAAGTGTGAACCATGGATCAGCAGCATTGGTATCACCTCAGAGCTTATTAGAAATACTGAACCTTAGATCCGTCCCGATTTATAGAATCAGAATCTACATTTTAACAAGTTCCCCAGATTTTTTGTATACATTATGACAGGTTGAGCAAGCAGAATAGTCAAGAAGGAGTGCTCTTAGGATTAATACCTATGGGAAGGAGGAAGAAGGAGCAGGAATAGGTAGAGGGAAAAGTCTGGCTATAATATAGGCCCAGTGACAGTTGTCACTAACCATATGGGAAGTTGCATACCTAGGCTGGCCTTCAGAGTTGTCCCATGTTGGGCAGCGATGGCCAGGGCTTTCAACTCCCTACGGCCAGCACACGAGCCGTTGGGCAGTAAGTTCATTAGACAGGGATCTGGGTACTGCATCACAGTGTCTACCACACGCATTAAATTTGGGAGAAGCACCACTCTAGGCTAGTGGTTCTCAAACTGTGGCTCCAGACCAGCAGGACGTGCAGCACAGGGGACTGGTTAAAAGAGACTGAAATTCCTCACCCCGCCCAGACATACTGAGTCAGAAACTGTAGGGTGGGGCCCAGCACCCTGTGTTTTAACAAATTCTCTAGGTGACTGCTGCATGTGCAAGTTTGAGAACCACAGCTCCAAGGTAGCCTTTTTGTGTTTGGTTTGTTTTTTTAATAGTTTTATTGAAATATGATTCATATGCTATCTTGATAATAAAATTCACCATTTTAAAGTGTATAATTCAGTAATTTTTTACATATATTCACAAGGTTATACAACCATGACCACTAATTCTAGAACACTTTTATTACTCCCAAAAGATAACCCATGCCCATTAGCAGTCACACTCCATAGCCCCCTCCCAGAATCTGGCAACCACTAATCTTCTTTTCCTCTCTAGGAATTTGCCTATTTGTGGCATTTCATGTAAGTGGAATAATGCAATATGTGGCTTTTGTGTCTCAGTTCTTAATATTTTCAACATTCGTCTCCAAGTTGTAACATGTAATCAGTACTCTATTTTTTAATGGACAAATAATATTCCATTGTTTGGCTATACCACATTTTATTTATTTATTCATCAGTTGATGGACATGGAACCTACTTTTTGGCTTGTATCAATAATGCTGCTATGAACATTCATGTACAAATTTCTGCATGGATATATTTTTCCAGTTCTCTTGGGTAAATACCTAGGAGTATAACTGTTGGGTCACATGTTAACTCTGTTTAGCTTTGAAGAACTACCAGATTGTTTTCCAAAGCAACTGCACCATTTTACAGATCCGCCAGCAATGTATGAGAATTCCAACTTCTCCGTATCCTCAGCAACACTTGTTATTATCTGTCTTTTTTATCAGCCATTCTAGTGGATGTGGTCATATCTCATTGTGGTTTTGATTTATATTTCCTCAATGAGTAATGATGTTGAACATCTTTTCATGTTTTCATTGTCTGTTTTTACATCTGCTTTGGAGAAATGTCTGTTTAGATCTGTTTGGGGGCAGCCTTTTATTCCTTAAAGAATCCCTCAGGATGCCTGGTCCATGTCTTGTCCTCTGCAGGTGCTTTAGGATTTAAAAAAGAAAGCCTAGGACGTGGCCTTTACCCACTGGAAAGTTCTAATTAGATATGGGACAGTCTGAAAAAGAAAGAAGAGGACAGGAGAAGCCACTGTCAAGGGCTGGCAGGAAGAGATTCCCATTCTATTTTAATTCCTGCTACAGAAAGACATTGTATGAGTGGCAAGGATAGAGTGTGCATTAGGGACATGACAGCTGGAGACTACTGGAGTTATGGGGAGACCTTCCATGTAGCATTCTTGTTTTATGGGTTACACACACGTGTAAGAGGGGAATGCAGAAGCCCAGGATTTCTTTCAAGATTATGCCCTTTATCGGCCTCATAAAGGTAAAGGAATTTACCTGTTTCCTCATCTGGAAAAAAAATTATTTGCCTCCCCTCTTTAGCAGAGTGGTTGTAAAGATTGGTTATAACACTCTAGAAGCAAATGTTTGAAGAGCGTGATTTACCTGTATCACAGGTAAGAAAAAGGACTTTGCAAGTGTCCCTAAATAGTGTCTGATTCCCTATTGGCAGATCTCATGGAGGTGGTGCCACATCTCTCTCAACCCCCTAGGGCAGGTGCCCCTCTCAAGGTACCTGAGACCATCAGGGGAATCCTCAGGACATCGCAGGCAGCTTGCCTTTGTGGTTGCAGTACACCTTGAATATGGCATATTGGGGCAAAGAATTTCAAAACAGAGGTGTTTCAAGCAAAACCTTTGCCATGCTCTCACCTAGTGAGGGCTTCTGTGGTAACAAGACCATTTCCCTTACCCTCGCGTCATGCCATCTAACTTACCAAGTGCTCTCTCGGCCTTGCAGGGGAGGAAACCAAAGCTCCAAGAAGTGACTTGGCTAGTGTCATGAGTTAGACTGTGGCATGACCAGGACTTGACCCCTGGTCCATCAACACCTGACCCAGTGTCTTCATCAGGCAGTTTTACTTTACAGGTTGCTAAGGATTAATGATGGGATGTTTTGGTTCTTAGTCTATAAGTGGATCCTCTCCCAGGAGGTTCAGGGTCTCTTGATACCGTGCATTCATGTTTGTCTGGTGTTGCAGCTGTGTGGTTCATTATAGTGATGTAGCCTAATGCTGTGAGATCACCCTGACTCTCATTGAAGGAAAGCGTTTCAGGAGTATGTAGAGAGCATGAAGTATTAGGATATTTCTTGAATGTACTTAAATTTTCACTTTCTTCTAGGAGCCCTTCAGGAAGCTTGGTAGAGTATTTGAGTCACTGTTTCTTGGAACACAACACAAAACTGTGGCATTGCAGAATTCAAAGAGTAGGTCAGGACACATGTGTACTGAATAGTCTACATACGGGATCATGATTTTCTTTCTTCTGTCCCCAGCCAAGCTCTCTAACATGTACCCTGGGTAAGGATGTGTCCTAAAAAGTCATGTGTCGATCAGGTTGACACCGTTGGGGTCCTATTTTAAATTCACAGGGTGTACTTGCTCAGAAAAAGTGAATCTTCTTATAAAGCAAAGAACTGTGTTGTGGAACAAGTTATTCTACTGTAATCATTCATTTCTTTCATAAGTAAGGATTTCACATAGTTTTTTTAAAAAAAGCTAGTTATATCTACATAGACTATTTATGGATACTTCTTTTTTCATTTGTTTTGTTTTTTGAAGAACAGGGCTATAAAATCTTTTTGGAATCACAGACACAGCTTGGAGGTGGCAGGATGGGCAAAAGTGACATTTTATCCTATTAACACATTATCCTTTTTTTGTCGTTTTTAATACCAGGCAGGCAGGAGAGAGTTCTGCAAGTTTCTTGGTATTCTTTTGGATAAAAGTTGTACAATGAAAATTTCTTCATCTACACTCTTCTTAGTGTCTTTGTGCCAGATACTGGGTCAGTTTTGGTTGATGATCCTGATTGATGGAACTCTGTGCAGAGCCACACCTTTGCAGAGACTTACTGGCCATGTTAACATGCCAGGGAAGGTGCTGCAGTCTAGAAAATGCCCCCAGTGAGGGCTCCACGGCATCTCTGGGGTCTGGCACCTTGGCCTCTGCGGTGTGCCCTCCTGCAGCCTGTGCTGTGCTCCCCAGACTTAGGAAGGTCAAGTCAGTGGTTTGGTGACAGGTGCTTCAGAGAGAGTCAAAGTGCTGTCCTTGCGAGAAATTATTTGGCTGTCTTAACCAGCATATTCCAGATACCAAACATGCAAGACCCTGGCCCTACAAATGTTAATTCTCTTGCCAATAAAAGAAAAAGAGAAAGAGGGAGAGAGAAAGCACTTTATTGTTAGGGAGATGATTTTGCCAATAATTTAAATTGCTGCTTTCTTCTCTTAATTAAGAAATATGCATTTACTGTTACCTAGCCTCCCCCAGTTCCTCTGAAGCAGAGATAATAATAATTAATATTTATTGAGGACTAGCAGTCAGGTGCTTTAGCACTTTAATATTTTCTCCCACCAAAAAAACCTGTGAGATGGACATATAATGACACTAAAGCTTGGCGGGGTGATTTTTTCTGGGTTTGATCCTGAATCTCCCTAGCACAGAGGTTTAAAATGCGCCTGGCACACACTAGGAACACACTGGTACAAGGTGCAAGGTGTACTTTGTAGAACTCACCAAGTCCCTCAGTAAATATTGGCTGAATAAATGAATGGCTGAACCTCTGGGGGCAATTTTGTTCCTTTGATGGTTGTTTTACGTGGTATTCTTCTCCACAGAATGATAACTTATCACTTACCTTTTTATATATGCACAGAATAAAAGCTTTGGTGACTGTTTCTTGGTTCAGTTTTGTGCTCTGCCCCAGGCTGTTGATGGGCTGTGGGCCAAGAGCGAAGCGTCAGCACCAAGAGCCATGCACGAGTGACTGCATTTGAGCCAGGAAGCACTGGAGGTGTGCCTGACCCAGCTTCTCTTTTACTTGCTGTGGTGGGATAAAGTAGAAATTCCTCTGGGCTCTTCATCAACCATTGTGAATCGTGGTACCAGCCAAATTTGGGTTCAGTGTGCTTAATTACCAACATGGTGTTGAAAATGGAGATTTGAAAGCAGAGATGTTCATCTTATATGACAGATGACATTTGCTGCTAGGTCTGGTGCTAAGGATGTGGCTGTTCTCCAGTATAGAGTCATAGCATGTCAGAACTTGCAGGGAATTAGCATCTAGCACAGCCGCTGGCCCTCGCTCTTCTCTGCATTTTCCTTAGAGGGAAACCAGTTCCCAGAAGGGAGAACTGAACCCCCCAGGACACAGGACTGGTTGGTGGCCGGCCTCACGCTGGAGGTCGGAGCTCTGACTGTGGTGCCTTTCACCACGTGGCGTCTAGCTGCAAGGGAGGCTGGGAATTTAGGTTCTGTCTTCTGTAGAGGGGAAAGACTTAAACTGAACGTTTTCCAAAATATGGAAAATCTGATATAGATGGGCCTACTTAATTATTACCATTCTTAAAGGCTGAAATAAAAATAAAAGATGTTTTCAGGTTCCCTCGGGATACTAAGAGGTCTCCAGCTTTGTATACTTTCGATCTTTTCTTCTGGTAATCTTTTAGGGTGGTTCCGTTAAGCAGTAAATGGTCTGCATGATGTCTTTTAAGGCTCCTCCTGCCCTGTGAGTCCTCATTTTCAACACATGGGAAGAATTTAGTATAACATTTTCCATTTATCACTAAGGCTAAACTTATAGACAGTGACATATCCACTTTAAAACGTCATAAAACAGCATTTGCCCTGGCTCTATGCTCAATTTTATATACCTTGGAAATGCTGGGATGCCGTTGCCTATTCCTGGTTTTCAACGATGGCTAACTACCTATTGCTAAGTGAAATGAATTGAAATAATGATCTGAAAACTGGAATAATATGGCATTCCTGTTCACAGGTTGACTAAGGCAGCAGGTACAGGCATAGATGTCTTACATGGAAAAGATGTCTAACAACGCAACCATTTTAATCAAGTCATATTTACTACCAGATATTCCTGTTAGTATGCACTATGGGCATCAGTTCATTTCTTTCTTTCTTTCCTTCCTTCCTTCCTTCCTTCCTTCCTTCTTTCCTTTCTCTTTCTCTCTTGTATGTAAACATAAAACTCCCACTGAAACCTATGTCATATACCATATCTGAAACATTCGTAGTAGATAGTAGAAAATTAGAGTTTTTCTGAGATCATCTTTCTCATAAAAGATGTTGAAGTCAAAATAAAATACAGAGATGAATTTCTAAATGTTATGTGTGGGAATCTCAGAATTGCAATTCAGGGCATTTACATAGACTAGGGTAGTCTTTGGTATGTTGAAAGAACAAAGAGAGGTTTGGAGGTTTTATTAGAAAGAGAAATGTTACGTATTGTTTTGACAGAAAGCTCACTGGCATAGAGAAGCTCTGGGGAGCTGGCCAGCTCTGATTGGTGAGAGACGGCTGTAGGTAAAACTAGTTTTAGAGTCATAGCAGTCATTTGAGCAGCTTCTAGGTAAAACTGGTCTTAGGGCTATAGCCGGCTGTTTCAGCTGCTCGGCTTGTGGAAAATGCAATTCTTGGAGCTGGTGCTTTGCGCCCTGAGTGCTTTTTCCCTCTAGCCCCCTGACTCTGAGTTAGTTGGGTATGACAAGAACAACACAGTCCATATAATCAACTTTCACAAAGGTTATTGGATACGGGATAAGATTATCAGAGGAGATAATGACATCACCTCCAGACCTTTAAAAGTGAGGCTCATCTACTTCTGATAGCTATGAGGGGTTGTACTTGACGCCTTTGAGATTAACTAGATGATTTAGGATTTAGGAGGGTCCCTGCCACTCCAGTAATCTATGATTTTTTTTTATTTATTTTTTTTGAGATGGGGTCTCACTGTGTTGCGTGGCTAGAGTGCAGGAGCCTGATCATAGCTCACTACAGCCTCAAACTCCTGGGCTCTAGCAATCCTCCTGCCTCAGCCTCCCGAGAAGCTGGGACTACAGGCGACACCACCATGCCCATCTAATTTTTCTGTTTTTGTAGAGATGGTGTCTCACTATGTTGTCCAGGCTGGTCTCAAACTTGTGGCCTCAAGCTGTCCTCCAGCCTCCACCTCCCAAAGTGCTAGGCTTACAGGTTTGAGCCATGGTGCCTAGCCTAGTAATTTATGATTCTTAAAAGTAAAATTATTTTTGCAGCCCATCAATAATTACATTAGTGACATAACATACTTGGTTCTTAATTTTGAAACATCATTCATACATTCAGTCAACAAACCTTTGCTGAGTGCCTTCTCTGTGCAGGTAATGTGTTGGGAGAGTGGGGATACAGTGGTGAAAAATAGATACAGCTTATCCCTTCAGGAAGCTTAGGTTATAGTGCAGGGTACATAAGCTTTTCAAAATATTCAAGTACTTTAATACTTTCATAAGTCTTTCTTAAACAAGTATATGTGTGTGTGTGTGTGTGTGTGTGTGTGTGTGTGTGTGTGTGTGTGGAGAGAGAGAGAGATGGAGCACACTTCACAAACTTTATTATTATTTTAGTAATTGTGAGAAAACTAGGTGTGGAGATCTTTAATAAGCACTGGTGACAAAGAGCCTCAGTTCCTACCTAGGCAAAGTTAGATTTTTCCTGTGTACATGAAGGATGTGGAGTGATTTGGAGTGTTTCTCCTCTTGGTTAGGCCCAGGGGCCCATCTATACTTGGCCTACTTCTTAAAGCAAGGAAGCGCTGCTGTCAGTAATCCTCTGCTGGGGGCAGAGGAGTTATTAGGATTACAGTTCCCTTAGTAGCCGTGTAGAACTTGCCACATGTAAGAAAACCACAGAATGTAGTCATCAAATCTTCAGTGCTGCCAGAAATGCACTCTTTAAAATATGTATGTCTCTGTGTTGGGATGTATGATCCACTGAAGCCTTTGGGCACAATCCATAACAGAAAGCCTATGTAAAAAATGGACCTGGTAGAGGTGTGTGATACAGAAGATACAGTGCAGTGAGGAAGAAAGCAGTGAGGTCCCAGGTGTTGGAAAAGCCGAGTCTAGACAAGACGCAAGACAACTCATAATACAGTGGAGATGAATGGAAGAATCTGGGAACTCTGGGAGATTAAACCGTAGAGATGGTGGGTGTTGGGTGACTTCTGCCTATGAGCACGATTCCCACACCATCCTGGCAGTGTGCAGTGCCCAATCCAACTCCCCCACCGACGCAGCAGTGCAGTGTGTGACATACTACCATGCAGTTGAGATGGAGATGAACTTAACATATGATATTGGCCATATGATTAAGCTCATATGAAGTGTTAGACAATTGTTCTTTTAAAAATCTATTTCTTTCAACAGATATTTATATTTAGGGAAAAAAATGGGACTATCTAAAGCAAAGCTGTTGTGCATTATACAAGCTAAGTTGTAAAGGGTCTGCTGCTATTTGCATTTACTTAAAGCTAAAAGTTAATCTCTTCCAGCAAGGAATTCCACATGTAAAATGTTGGTGGTCAATGTGTTATGTTAAGAAATTTAAAACCGTTATTTCTGCAAATGGTCACATACTAAGACTTTTCAGGAAGACTGGAGCAGGAACACTGGCATCCCACAAGCACAGCACACGAGGCTGCCTGTCCGAGTGGACCTTTACCAGCTGTGCACGTTTTCTCTTTTGTTAGTTAGTCTTTGACAATTGGACAAAAACTAGTGTCCTGTTGTTTTGTCTGGAAAGTTTTAAAATGCTAGTCCCATAGTGTGGAAATGATTCTCTGAGACTATATGCTTTTTCTAGAAGAACGCTTTTCATTTTCTAGTTTCTTACTGGGATGACTTTTTCCAAGGAACCCCCCTCCCCTAGGAAAATTAAAGGTCATCAGTCGATGGAACACCCCAATGGAAGGAGGAAGCACTTAGAGCTTCCCTATTGCACACCACAGGTTGTATGTGGGATTGCGAGCCTCTGGTGTGGGTCCCAGTGATGGTATTGGGCCATTCCCTGTATTATTATCAGTGGGAAAGTGGACGTGGTACAGAATGTTAGTTGACTTCTAATATCCATTCTCCCCTTCTTCCTTATTAGTAGAACCACTGATTTTCAGTTGGGCCACTGGCCCAATTAGATGGAATAAAGACTATATTTCCTAGCCTCCGCTGCAGCAAGCTGCTGTCATATCACTAAGTTCTGGCCAATGATATTTTTAAATTTAAAGTTATTTATTTATTTATTCATTTTAGTTGACAGATAAAAAATTATATATTTTTATTGTGTACAAAATGATGTTTTGAAATATGTATACATTGTGAAAGGGCTAATTTGAGCTAATTAACATATGCATTTCCTCATATACTTATCACTTTTTGTGTTGAGAACACAAAATCTATTCTCTTAGTGATTTTCAAGAATATGATACATTGTTATTAACTATATTCATTATGTTGTACAATAGATCTCTAAAACATATTCCTTCTATCTAACTGAAATTGTGTATCCTTTGACTAACATCTGCCCACCCCCTACCCATCCCCTGCTAACCACCATTCTAATCTCTGCTTCTATGCGTTCAACTTTTTTAGATTTTACATAGAAGTGAGATCATGTGGTATTTGTTTTTCTGTGCCTGGCTCATTTCACTTAAAGTAATGTCCTCCAAATTTATCCATATTGTCACAAATGACAGGATCTTCTTTTTTAGGGCTGAATAGTATCCCATGGTGTGTGTATAACATTTTCTATATGTGTGTGTGTATATATATATATCACATTTTGTTTATTCATTCATCTGTCATTGGGCCCTTAGGTTGATTCTATATTTTGGCTAATGTGAATAATGCTACAATGAACATGGGTGTGCATATAGCTCTTCAACAAACTGATTTCATTTCCTGTGGATATATACCCTAAAGTGGGATTTCTGGATCATAGGGTAGTTCTATTTTTAATTTTTTGAGGAGCCTCCATATTATTTTTCATAATGGCTGTACTAATTTATATTCCCACCAACAGTGTGCAAGGGTTCCCTTTTCTCCACATTCTCACCAAAACTTATCTTTTATATTTTTGATAATAGCCATCCTAACAGATATGAGGTTATATCTCATTGTGGTTTTAATTTGTGTTTCCCTGATGATTAGTGCTGTTGAACATTTTCTTAATATATACTTACTGGCCATTTGCATGTCTTCTTTTAAGAAGTGTCTGTTCAGATCTTTTGTCCATTTTTTAATTGGATTATTTATTTTCTTGCTATTGACTTGAGTTTCTTATATATTTTGGATATTAACTCCATATCAGAGTGGTCCCCAACCTTTTTGGCACCAGGGACCGGTTTCATGGAAAACAAGTTTTCCATCGACTGGGGTGGGGAGGAGACGGTTTTGGGATGACTCAAGCACATTGCATTTATTATGCAGTCAAACCTCTCTGCTAATGATCGTCTGTATTTGCAGCCACTCCCCAGCACTAGCCTCACAGCTTCAGCTCCACCTCAGATCATCAGGCATTAGGTTCTCATAAGGAGCACACAGCCTAGATCCCTTGCATGCTGAGTTTACAGTAGGGTTCGGGCTCCTATGAGAATCTAATGCCACTGCTGATCTGACAGGAGGCGGAGCTTATGCGGTGATGCAAGTGATGGGGAGCAGCTATAAATACAGATGAAGCTTCACTTGCTCCCACTACTCACCTCTTGCTGTGCTGCCCGGTTCCTAACAGGCCACGGACTGGTACCAGTCCTCAGGCCGGGGCTTGGGGACCGAGGCCTTATCAGGTATATGGCTTGCAAATACCTTTGCCCAGTCCATGGGTTCTCTTTACTCTCTTGATTATTTTCTTTGCTATGCAGAAGCTTTTTAGTTTGATATAATCCCATTTGTCTAATTTTGCTTTTGTTGTCTGTGCTTTTGGGGTCATGTATAAAATATCATTGCCAATGTCATGAAGCATGTCCCCTATATTTTTTACTAGTAGCTTTACAATTTCAGGTACTATATTACATTTAAGTCTTTAATCCATTTTGAGTTGATTTTTTTTTTACGTGGTATGAGATAAGGGACTAATTTCATTCTTCTGCATGTGGATATATATCCACATATATACACGTATATATACACATATGTGGATATATATCCACATGCAGATGTATATACGCAGTTTTCCCAACACCAGTTATCAAAGAGATTGTCCTTTCTCCATTAGCCAATAGGTACTGATGAAAGAGTGAAGTGCTACTTGTGGGGTGTATCCTTAAAGGGCCAAGGACATGCCCATTTCATCCCTTTCTCCTTCTGCTGTCTAGAATGTGGACATATTGGTTGGACCATGATGTAACTTTGTGAGTGGAAGACACTAAAAGCAGAAACAGCAGCATATCTAGAAAAACCCTATGTCCCTGGCGTTATAGATACCACACCAGCCCTAGACTGCCTACCTTGGGACTTTGATGCAAGAACGAGAACTCTTGTTTAAGACACTGTTATTTTAGATTGTCTGTCACTTGCAGCCATACCTAATCCTAACTGATATGTGGGGGGAGGGGAGGAATGGCTTAAAAGGTGCTATCACTCACCCTCCTGAATTTCCAGCATTTGGAAGTCATTTCTTGTATCAAGTCTTTTTTGTTACAATTACACAGTCATGACGGATAACTATCTGCACTTAACTGTAGAATGTAGCAAGGTACAAAGCACAGAAGAATAAAAATCTCGCACTCCCTCACTAGAATGTGCTTTAACTAGCATTTACCAAAATGCCACTTATAGCCTTATGCATAATAAAAGAAAGTAATTACTAATTAGTCTGTCATGTGGGCAACCAAACTATGCTTGAATAGTGACTTCAATGTTGTGCTGAAAATCACATTCATTAGAGCAATAATATTTGCTACAAATGTTTCTACACCTTAGAAACAGTCTTACTTTCAGTATTTCTCTAAATATACAAATAATAAATTGGAAACCCTCTGGAGAGAGAGAGAGAGAGAGAGAGTGTGTGTGTGTGTGTGTGTGTGTGTGTGTGGTGTATGTATACATGCATACATGCGTTGGTTATTATCTTGAAGTAACAGAAATATCCACTCCTGACTGTAACAAGGGAAGAGATGGCCCAGGTTAGTTGGTAAAAGATCTTTCTAGTTTTGGGGAAAGGGAAAAGTACCACAGGCTTATTGTATAAAGGGTACATAATTAAAAAATTCCTATGTTTAAACCATCTCAACATCAGAATTTATTTGCATTTATTTAATAATTGGTCTTTAACTTGATGCAAAATATTGGCAGTCGTCTCCAGGCTTCTATCTTATGGGGAGCCCCTGCGGAGAGAGCCATTTGCCGCCTCTGACATCTGGAGCTGTGGTTGCTCAGACCTCTGGCCCAGGAAGTAGTAGGGTCAGCCTTTTCCTTAGCAGAATGGGAGTTTGGACATAGAGATCTGCTCTTCTAACGGGTCTTAGAGTCAAAGCATTTTACCACTAGGTGTGAACCTTGGAGATGATCTAGTATTGCCCTTTGAGCTGAAGAAACTGAGGCCCAGTAAGTCTAACAAGACCTTCCCGAGGTTACACGGGCCTGGACAGCACAGGGCTGAAACCCAGACCTCATTGTTCTTGCCATCACACGGTGTGAGCTTACATTTTGAGGAGACTGGCAAATATCGAGTTTGGCAGTGTATCCACCTTCATTTTTATTCAAGAGGTTAAAAAACAAACAAAATGGTATCTTAAACAAATGCGTTCTAAGCAAGTTAGGATTTATTTCTATTCCCCTGCCCCACCTTTTTTAATCAGAGGGTATATCCCCAAGAACAGGAACTAAAGGAACAGATTGCTTAGCCCCTCGTGACCCTGCCCTGGTGGTGGATCATTAATGGTGTGGAAAATGAGGGCAGTGCTGGGCGGGCAGTCCAGGGTGGGGTGCGTGCCTCTTTAAGAGATTTACGTGGAGGTCTGAGCTAGGGAGACAGCGCGGTGGTACATCATCATGCAGGCGACATCAGAGACTTTCTTCTTCGCTTGGGTGCATTATCATAAAAAGTGATTTAGACTGGAGCTGATTGATGCAAATGGCCCTGTGTTCTTTCCTATCATTAGCGGCCTCTTTCAGTGGCCAGAGGCAGTGATTAAAGCTGTCATTTGGAGCTGCTCATTAAAGACAAGCCCCAGAATAGCAAGAGGAAAAAAGGTGGAGAGGCGCATATATACATATACGTGCATGTGCATGCATGTGCGCGCGCACATGTGTGTGTGTGTGTGTGTGCATGTGTGTATTTTTTGCCTTAAAAGCACATCATCCCTTTCCAGATTGAGCCACTGAAATCAAGGCTGTAGAGACATTTCCACTGAGAATATAGAATGCTCTTTTGCAAGTAATATTAGATTTTCAGAGTGTCACAGTAGATTCTGATGACAGCTTGCCTACATATTATGAAAGGAGATGAGGAGGGTATTGTGTTAGGTGGGTTTTGTTAGGGATTGACCCTGGTGAGAACTCATTAAGTCTCCCTCCTCCCAGGCTGGGGACTTCAGAGGCGGGCCACGTGAGAGCAGGGGGGAGGGTTGCTGAGGGTGGCTGGCCTTGGTAAGTCCCATTGTGACAGTGTTGACCCCAGGGATGGACAGAAGAAGGACAGCAGGGAGGGGGTTCTTTGCTAAGCACAGAGGAGATAGATGCCTGGATGTCAGTCAGAGAGAGGTGGGCGAGAGCAGGCTCTCAGACAGGAGGAGAATGGAACAAAGCACGATCCACAGATGCGAGAAGAGAGATTAATCGGAACAGGATCTCTTTGGCTCTTTGGATTGTTCCAGTCAAAGCAACGTGCCTGGTTCATCACCTTTGTAGTAGAATTGGGCTTTTTGGGCACCTGCCTATGGATCCGTAAACATGCATCCACGTCCGTTTATCCACAGATTTTTAGGTTAGTGTTCAAATGGTGCCTAAAAGTGACCTCCAAAAGGTGCAACACATCCAAGATGAAGGCTGGGATAGTGGGTGACCAGCTGAATAGGGAGCCGTGGAAGTGAAGCTAGTGAGGGAGGCATCCTTGTTTTGGGGATAAGCCAGGTTTAAGTCAGAGATGCAACTGGTTGGATAATCCCACGTGTCCTCCCTGGCCAGTTGATGTTTACTGCCAGAATTCCACCAAACTTTGACATAAGCTGGTTGACAGCTCTCCTTAGAAATTCCTCTGAGAGAAAAAATAAATTATCAATTTAATTTCTCAGTCTAATGAACTGGTCTTATACATAAAATTTTAAATTACGTTTTTTTATGAAAGTGGGGACCAACATCAGTTATGCAACCACCACTGTCTCCATGACAACACCTTGGATGTGGCAGCTCATGTGACTTCGTAGTCACAGGCCCTTGAAATGAAGCAAAGGAAAGTTTTAGTTTCTCTTTTGTAATTTATTGGGCTCTAGGGACTCCCATGATTGGGCTAAATGGAGGTGTGGGGGTTACTTTTTGGTGTGGACAGTAAATAGTGGGAGAGTGAGGAAATTATTCCTTCATGCTGCAAGGCAGGTATTGGAATATGCTGCAGAGAGAGCTTTCTTGTCAGCTTCTGAGCTGGTTGATGGCTTTGGAGGTGTGGCCTTTGTCCTTCTTGCTGCTGCACTCGCCCACCTCCACACTGGCCTTCCCAGCTTGGGTCTGTGCATCAGGGCCTATTAGTACTGATGCTGGGCTGTGATGTTCCTCTCCTCGGGGAGCACGGCAGCCGAACTGAACAAAGTCACTGGTAATCTGTGCTTACAGCCTCCCCCTGGGGGGAAAGCCCGGCCAGCTGGCACTCTCGTGCTGAGCACATTCACTTCCCCTGGCAAGTCGGCAGCCTGGCAGGGGCCCAGAGACCAGGCGGCTGCAGGGCCAACCTGCACCAGCACCCCAGGCAGCCCAGCTCTGGTTCCGATGCGTTGTTCACTGCCTTCCAGACTGGACACTGGCTGCACTCACAGCTTAGACAGCGTGGCTCTCTGCTGGGGCCTTTCGAGCCAGTCGATGTGGCTTTCTAGAAATAAAAAACACGAGTGCTGGATGAAGAACAATTGGCTACCTACTTGGGGGTTAATATGGAACCATTTCCCTCCTTGTCTTTCTCTTTTCCCAGGCTCTAGGTCAGTGACACAAGGAAAATTTCTTGTGAGTTACATCCTCCGTAGTTGGAAAGGAGTTGGTACACCTGCCTTGGGTGACGAGATGGGGCAGTGGTGACAGGGATGACAGAGTAGAGTAAGGAGACACCAGGGAGCCTGAATGTGCTCACTCTTGTTAGCAAATGCCTGGAGGGAGCCAGCCATGGTGGTACATACCTGTATTCCCAGCTACTCAGGAAGCTGAGGTGGGAGGATTGCTTGAGCCCAAGTGTTCAAGACCACCCTGGGCAACATAGCAAGACCCCATCTCAAAACAAGAAAATGTCTGGAGGGAAAAAACAAATGGCTGGTCTTTGGATCCCAAACTTGATGGGTTTCCTGCCCAAGCACACCTTTCCAGCACACCCATTGCTGGCCACGATCTTACTTCCCTCCCTTGAACCAGACTCCAGGGGCAAGGGAGCCAGGGTCCTGAGAGGCCCCTCTGAGAATCAGCATCTTCAGTCACTGCCCTGATCATTAATGTTCAGGAAGAGCCCAGAGTTTTCTCAGTTGATCTGCCAGGCCCAGGATACTCCTATCCAGCCTACAAAAAATGTACTCTGCAAACTTTGTGCTTTTGTTTTTTAATTGTTTTTTTTTTAATATTTCTTACCACATCTAAAACTGCAACCAAGTGGCTTTTTAAGGAGGAAAAGCATTTCTTCTGCTTAGGAGCCATCTACACACCAACACGTATGTGGCCCCTAGTTGGCACAGGTAGAGGCCAACTGTGCTGCTTTCACCAGGTACACAGGTGTCCTGATGAGAGACTGGGGACAAGGCAAAAGGACAGTGTGTCTGTTCAGAAAGTTTTCTCTTACCAGAAGGTATTTCATGGAGGGATTTCACCAGAAAGGCATGAATACGTTGACTTCTGTTCATCTTCTTCACATTTTCCCTGTTCTATTAGCAAGTTCACCGAGCAATAGAACAGCAGTAGTGGAAACTGCTAACATTAAGCCCGCACATTGTGTGTGCTAAGCCCTGTGCTAAACTCCTACACGAGGGTCTTATCTCCTCCTGAAGATAGTGCAGGGAAGGAGCATAGTGACCAGCCCTGCGTGGCAGGCGAGGCCCCAGGCTCAGAGCCTTCTTAGCATCACATGGCACCACATAGAGGACCCAGGATCTGAACCCAAGCACTCACCTAAAGACCCTGTACTCTTATTCCTGACCGTTGAGGTGCCATTTGGCTCTCACGGCTAATCTGGCTGGCATGGCTGCCTGGTGGCCACCATGTGCCCTGCTGTGTACAGCAGTGGTAATATTGGGTTTATGGCGGGCTTATCTGATGACTCTAAGCTCCACAAGGGTAAGTTCCATGTCTGTTTTTACATACTGCTGAGTCCCCCTTGCCTGATACTGTGCCCTGCACACGTATTTGCCAAATGAAAAAGTGAATGAATGAATGGTCAGGGTTAAAATCACATATTTAAAGTAAGTAAATATGCTTCCCAAACCCAAAGAAATTCTCCTCAAAATACAGTATGAAATGGAATTTTTTAGAAATTTTTTTACAAATTTAGAAATTTTTAAGAAATTCTCCTTAAAATACAGTATGAAATGGAAGTAGGATCTCGCTCTGTCACCAAGGCTGGAGTGCAGTGGTACAATCCTAGCTCATTGCAGCCTCCAACTCCCATGCTCAAGTGATCCTCCTGCCTCAGCCTCCTGAGTAGCTAGGATAACGGGCTAATTTTTTAATTTTTTGTAAAGACAGGGTCTCACTATGTTGCCCAGGCTGGTTTTGAACCTCTAGCCCCAAGTGATCCTCCTGCTTTGGCCTTCCAAAATGCTGGGATTACAGGGATAAGCCACTACGCCCAGCCTAATATATAATTATTTTTTAAGATTGAAGAAACTTGAGCATGTTTTTAGGCCAAGCAGTAGAAATTATTAGAGAGAGAATGATGGGATTACTGATGGAACACAGTCCCGGAGGAGATCTTAGGAGACAGGGTTAAGAGCAGAGAAGAATTTTCATTAGCAGAAAGAGGGCACTTCATCCTTAGAGACCAGAGGTGAAAAGAGGAAGAAAAAAAAAAGGATGCAGTAGTCTTGGGCTATGTAGCTTAGGTGTGCTTTCAGCTGCAAGTAATAGAGAGCTTGACTAGCAGTGTCTGAAACAATTAAGGATTTGTTTTATTCTCACATGATCATAAGAAAGCAACAGCTAGGTGGCCACTAGCATTGGCTGCTGGCCAATATCTTTGAGACCTTCTTGGCCTTTCCCTCATGGCCACACCATAGCTGTTGCACCTTGTAGCATCACATCTGCATCCGAGGAAGAGTCCCTGCTATCCTTGCTTTGCGTGGCTTTGCGTGCTGCCTGCTCGCTGGCTGCGGAAGTGATGGGGACTAAGTGACCATTAGTTACTACTTCAGGTATGACATGGAGTAGTCATACCTGACAAGCTCGCCTCTGGTGAGCTTATTTCTCTTGAAAGAAGTTGTGAAGGCTTCCTAAGAAACTCAATGAAGGGAGGGAGGTAGGAAGAAGGGAGAGGAGAAAAGTTATTCACCTATGAGTTACTAGAACTTTAAGTTTGGGGACATTATCATTTTGTGAAATCTACTTTGCTTTCTGTTCTCCCCACTCCCCCAGGAAATTTAACCATTTACACATAACAAAAAGAATTTTCCTCAATATTAGGAAATATCCTAATCTGTCCAATATCTTCATTTAAAATGATTATCTTTCTGCTTCTGATCTCCAGAAAATTTATTTCTTGTAACAACTTAACTTTGAAAATGGGGAAACAAACCAAATCGAAAATAACTCCACCTGAGATTTATGAAGAACCTTCAAAGGAAGCTTTGAGATAAAAAAGTTTGTGTCTCTTTCTCTCTCTTAGACCAGCTTCTTAGCACTACCGTGTGCTCACTTGCCAGGCAGCAGTTACATCCTTGCAGGTTGAGAGAACAAGGCATTAGCAAGTCCAGCAGTGGCTGGGGCTCGTCCTGTGAAACCTTGGAAAAGCCAAGTGCTTGCCCTGGGCTTTTGCTATCTCTTTGGGCGAGTCACTTTTCCTCCATGGGGCTGTGAAACGAGGAGGCCTGGCTGATTTCAGAGGACCCTTCAGCTCCTAACATCCTCTCTAACCTTCTGTGATTCCAGCCACCCTCAGGGAAAGCCAGGACAGCCCTGGCCCCTCTCCAGCCATGTCTCTCTGGAGGATTCAGCCTCTTGGGCTTTGCTTAGCTCTCAGTTTATGCCTCCTTTCTCCTCTGACCCTCATTAGCCAAGAGGAAAAACCAATTCCAAAAAGGACTCCTTTTCCCCCCATATCGTACATTTCATTTCCGCAGAGCATGCTGTGCCCTATTAAGAATTAAACTGTGATCACTAACCTCATCTCATTTGTGCCAGGGGCCTTGTTCAAAACCTGCTTCCCCAGCAGAGCAGGGCCAGTGGATTAGGACCCCCCATGCTCGGTGGAGTGGTTCCCATCTCTTTTTAATGCCTTTGGCAAGGGACAGAGACAGGGAAAGAAAGAAAGACAAGGACAGAGAGCAAGAAAAGAAAAAAAAGAAAAACACAAAAGAAGAACGAGGGAAAGAAAGGCTCTGGAACAGCAGCCCTGCATTTTGTTAGAACATTGGCACTGCATTTATCAGGATTACTGGAGGGAGAGCAGGGTTTGATCCTCTTCTCCACTGGGAGAGGGAAAAGCTTTATTGTACCTGTTTTAACATCTCACAGTTAGATCAGAACAATACTGTGTGTGTGTGTGTGTGTGTGTGTGTGTGTGTGTACACACACTATACATACGTGCCTAAGGATGGTATTCTACTTGGGACACACCCTGATTTCAAAGCTTTGCTGCATTTCTTATAAAGGCCAGATACAGAGAGCCACCAGGCTCTCCCTGGATCTCCCTTTCCAACAGACCTTTTTTTCCCCTTGCCCTGACTTGGATCAGCGGGATTCGCTCCTGTCAAACAAATTAGAGCATCTATGAAATGGGGCTATCGACATGTGTGACTTGATCTGTTTTAATAGGGACCCGGTGGGAGTTTCCTCCCTGCCCCACTGAGCTTTGTGTTCTTCATGGAAAGGCAGACAGGGCGCTGGAGGATGCTGTGGGCTTAACCCTTTGCTGACAGCAGGTTGCCTGCCTCCTGCGTGTAGCCGCTTCCTTTTTGTGCCTGGCCATTGTCTCGGGAGTGCGTGCGGCCTGCCACGCTCTTCATGCTTTGTTATCTCACAGGAGACAAGCTCGCCCCGGGAGGAGGAAGAGAGAGCTGTGTTCTGAACCAGATCTTTTGATTTCCTTTCTTCCCTCTTCCCTCTAAAATAATTAGAAGAAGAAGAAGAAAGGTATAAAAAAAAAAAACAAAAAAACAGCCAAGAGGGGAAAAATATATTGTGTAACCCTGGCATTCTGTTTTTTAAGAGGTGTTGTCCCAGCTGCCATTTGACCTTTATGTGATAATTAGCATTGGGGGGGCAGCTGGTGAGGGAGAGAGCCTGTTGGGAGGAAGGACATGACCCCTGGCAAGTAGAGGAGGAGAAGAGGGAATCTGCCTGTGTCAGGTTTCAGAAATGCTCCTATCTCATCCCTTTTTCCCTTCCCCTCTGTCCCTCAGTTTCTAACGGCACAGCCTCCTGGTACCTGCTCAGACTGTGGGCTCCCCCGCACCATGAACACCAGGTAGCTGGGTCCCAGCTGCGGAGCGGGAAGGCAGGACGGCCTCTGCAGCCGCTCCAGGGTGTGGGGTGCCAGGCCGTGGGTGCCGCAGAGATTGCTGACTGTTCTTGGACTGGGAGTGTCTGGGGGAGGAGGGCAGGAACACGGCTCTTTCTTTGAGCCTTCTTTTTATCCTTCTCTACTTCTTAGCACATAGTACTGGTGTGCCTCAATTTATGGAACAGATACACTCTGGAAAAATTGCATGTAAATGAAATTTTTGACAGGTGGAATCCTGTAGTCCATAGACATACATTGTTTAGAGTCAGCTGAAATGAAGCTGAAAACGCAGTGGTACCCCAGGTACTTCCTGGTGCAGGAAGCTAAGCTCACAATGCCTTTCATAGCATAGCACGTGTCCACACCCTAAAGTACCTGTTCCCAGAGCCCTGCACCGGAGTCCGCACGCAGTAGGGGTGCATCAGCGCACGTGCACCAGGAGATGGGAAGGAAAGGAGGCAGCCCGGCGCTTTGGCCTCATGTGCAGCGGCCAGGTCCTGGGTGAGAGCTGTGAAACCACTGACCGGACTGCCTCCCCCTGAACTGTCACGAACCTTGACCCTCAGTGCCCTCAGGTTGCTGTCCTGTTCGGATTGGTGATTTCATTAGGCTTTTTCTCCCTATTCATTTATTTCATTTAGGCCCCGGGCAGAACTTCCAGGAGCTAGTTGATAGTACATCTGTCTTTTAATTTTCCTTTAGGGAGAAGAACTCCACTGGGCTCCATTTCTCCTACTTATTGCTTGCTGGCACCAGCTTCATGTCCTCTTAGCTGTGTTTTGTTTTGTTTTTTTGTTACTTGTCCCCTCTGGCACCAGATCAGGGGGCAGGGAGGGAAACCGGGGCATTCTGGAGGAGGATTGCCAGAAGAGTGAGTGCGGGGTGGGGGGGGGAGGGGAAGAGGCGTGGCCAGAAGACCAATCCAGCAGCTGAGCAGCAAGAGGAGAGTTTCCACGGTTAATCAGCACCTGAGCTGCGTGCCTGGGGGGCGGTGACACAGGAGAAGGTGTGGCGGCGGAGGGGTGATTATAGTGCCAAGAGAACGGAGACAGCACGGCAGCTTATTTAATTTGGAAAGACTAGGGAGAAGCTCCAGTCTTTCCCTCCCCTTCCCCGATGCGTATGAGCAGCACGTGGAGGGCTGGGTGGTTTTGCCCACAGCGCTCTGCAGTGAGCTGGGGGTGCGCGGTGCCTTCCCTTGTGTCTCCTGGCTTCGGGCTCCGGGGTGACTGAGCGCTCCGCGTACCGGGGAGCTCTTCCCTTCCTTCTCCACGTCTCAGTTGATTGTTCACTGCAAAATGACTACATCAGGGAGGAGACCTCTTGCCACCTAAACCATTTTTAAATCCCCTTCTCAGTGCTAAGCCCAGGTCTTTCCAGATTATTCCCAGCAACTTTCTCCTCATGTGTAGGTTCCTCTGGATTCACCCAGAGTACAACCCTTTCCTTCATAAAAATGACGAACACTTCAGTTTTTCTTTTTTTGAGACAGGGTCTCACTCTGTCACTCAGGCTAGAGTATATTGGCATCATCATAGCTCACACCAACCTCAAACTCCAGGGCTCAAGCTATCCTCCTGCCTCAGCCTCCCGAGTAGCTGGGATTACAGTTGTACATCACCATGCCCGGCTAATTTTTAAAAAATGTTTTTGTAGAGATGGGTCTCCCTATTGCCCAGGGTGGTCTCAAATGATCCTCCTGCGTTGGCCTCCCACAGTGCTGGGATTACAGGCATGAGCCACCGCACCTGGCCTAGGTTTTCTGATTACATTTTCTAAAACTTATGCCAGATTTTTGAAGGGTGGAGGATGTATGAGGTAAGAAACTGCTCCTTGTGTAGGATATTAGATTGAGAAACCCAGACCTACAAAAAATTTTAGCTGCAATTATTTTTAAACTGATAATTGTGTCAGAATTGGATGAGAGTGAATGCAAAGGGTAAGGGAGAGGCCCAGCACAAACTGTGGCAAACTCAGTAGACCGATTCAGAGGTTTGCTAACTGTTTTATAACACTTGGAGCAACTTCATTTCTATGCTGTCTCTCACAAAATTCCCTTTCTTGAAGTTCTTTTTAAAACTAATCTTTGACCTGTATCCCCTCGTTCCTCAAGGATCGGCCATTGTGCTCTGTTCCTGAATTATCAGCTCTTGCTGCCATCGAGACCTGTTTTGGTTGGTGCTCTGGTTGTTCTTTAAGCAGTACATTCTTGCTGAGCAGAACATGGTGTTCAGCCAGCTTCCATGGCTCCCAGCATCCCCACGGTTACTACCCAAGCCCTCGGTTATGCTGCACTCCCTCCTAACTCCCAGACTTCCCTGGAGTCGAAACTCCCTTCAGTCAGATCACCAGGCTTCTAGTCCATAATCCCTTCCTTCACTCTTGCCAAGAATGTTCTTTAGTAATCCAAAATTGTATTTGTTATTAAATATAAGACTTGAAAAGGGTTTGTAATTTTTTTCTGAAATCAGCTTTAATGAATTATGACAACATTTAACTCATGTTTCTAAACATTTTATGTAATGGTTGTGCTCTTTCGATTTATGGAAAAATGGATCCAGAACTATTGGCAGCTTCCAGACATCTTTCATCAGCCTTCTTCCTTATGGACTGAGTCAGCTAAGGGCCGGACTTAACCAAGATCATTGGCCATTGATACTCTTGCAAAGGCTGTATTTTATTACCACTGCAAGAGTTTAAGGTAGGCCAGAATGATATCCAGGCATGTCAGATCTTAATCACAGGTGTTGAAAACAGAGATGTTCTTTTTAATTCTCGACCATTAAAGGTGGGAGTTCATGACCACGTTCTGATGCACTCTCTGTGTGCCCTCCTGCCATAGCAATTAGCAAGAGAGTGGCTACTTGTGTTCTCCATGTGTTTTATGGCCCTGGATTATGTAGGAATTAGGAGTGCATTTGGAATTCAGGAAGCATTTGGTCCTCATAGTTACCCAACACCAGCATGGCCCAACCCCAGATATGTCAAAACTACAACTGTTGTATTTGGCAAACATTCTCCAAAATTACTTTGGTCGATACTAAATAGTTTCATTTAGCAGACCATTTTATTCAAGGGCCTGGGAGGAGTTTCTGGATTCTGACTTTCTGACTTATCCCGAGAGGCACTCACGAGCATCTCTGAGAGTTTATCGAAGCCAGAGTAGGTTATGAGTTATGCCTATTATGAAACTTTGCAAACCAAGGATGACTCCACTCAATTCCAGGGTGCAGCTCTTTAGGGTTGCTCTGTCCAGTACAATAGCCACGAGCCACATGTGGCTATTTAAATTTAAATTGTTAAACATTAAATAAAATTTAAACATCAGTTCCTCAGT
Source organism: Varecia variegata (assembly GCA_028533085.1). Classification (NCBI taxonomy): domain Eukaryota; kingdom Metazoa; phylum Chordata; class Mammalia; order Primates; family Lemuridae; genus Varecia; species Varecia variegata. The sequence goes on from CM052448.1 coordinate 28,730,301, forward strand.
GATACACTAGCCACATTTCAAGAGCACATAGCCACATGTGGCAGTGGCTACCCTGTTAGACAATGCAGAACATTTTCATCATCACAGAAAGTTCTGTTGGACAACAGTGCTCTAGGGTCTCAACATACCACTTGTTCAGGGGACAGTGGATCCAAACCCACTCCATATTGGAAATCTTGGCTTTCCTGAATGTACACCAGAGACTTGTCACCATGTGGAGAAGGGGTAGCCTTCAATTTGGTAAGAACGCTAGCTTCTTAGCTTTGTGTCTTATTACAATGTCAGCCATTCCGGATACCCAAAATATGGGGATCAACCTTTCGGCACCATCAGAAATGAGCAGCACCTCAGAGGGCTTCTGCTGTTTCTGTTCAACTGCTCATCTCCAGCTCTTCCCTGAAATGGCAAAGACAACTCACGTTCCCAGAAGATCAGCCAAGGGACTTACCCCCATCTCTGGGTAATCCTCGCTCTCTCCTTTCATCAAGTTAGGCTACAGGAAACCACACAAATAAATGGCATTAGCTTATCTTTCTCAATAGAATTGTCTTTGATAGATCATACTTAAATGTTTATACCTTGGGTTTATTGATAATTTTAAAAAATCAATACGAAGATAACTTGCACGTGCTGTGACAATCATTCATTACTGAAGATGTAGACCATTCATGTAAAGTATTGCATAATACTTAGAATGTATTGGTCTCTCTGGAAGAACTGTGGGACTGTCTTCCAGTGGGGAAATGCAAATGGGATGACTCATTACTTGCATGTTGCCCCATCTGCCCAGAACTTCAGAGTTAAGTTCGATGCTCATTTATATTGACTTTATTAACCCTCCTAGTTACATTTTTGCTTTCTCTTCCTTAACCATGTGCCACGTGTTTGATTTTCTATTTTAATTTTAATAACCTTATAGTGTGTTTTGGGTTTTTTTGGTTTGTTTGTTTTAGAGAGACAGAGTCTCGCTCTGTGACCCAGGCAGTGGTGTCATCATAGCTTACTGTAGCCTCAAACTCCTGGGATCAAGTGATCTTCCCACCTCAGCCTTCCAAGTAGCTGGAACTACAAGCACATGCCACCATGCCCGGCTAATTTTTTAAATTTTCTGTAGAGATGAGCTAGCACTATGTTGCCCAGGCTGATGTCAAACTCCTGGCCTCAAGTGATCCTCCCATCTCGGCCTCCCAAAGTGCTGGGATTACAGGCTGTATCTTTTTATTTTAATTCTCTTTAAATTTTTTTTCTTAAAGAAGTGAAATATAAACAAATTAATACAAACGTCATTGTCTGATCCTCACGCTTGATATTTCCTGTTTTGAGGTAGTCCCCATGCAAGCCCCAACCTCTGGCCCTGGCTTAAATGCCAGGATGGCCCAGGGACTTCTGACAATCTCATTTTTCTTTCATACCCTCCTGAGTATCTAGCACACTGCTAAACATATGCTGTTTTGAGTGATGTAGAGGTAGAGAAACACTGCACCACGTGTGGGAAGACATGACAGAATAAACTTAGGAAGGAGGGTCACCTCTCAAATTTAGTCAGATGACAAAGGCAGCACTGGCCTCCCTGGGGTGTAGAGATAGGAAAGAATTTGAATAATTATCATCATTATCATCACTACATTCATTAAACCCCATCTGCGCATGGCACTGTGTAAGTCCCCACAGGTTATTTCTCTGCCAGTGAAAGAGAATTTTGTCCAGCAGGGAGGCTAAGCCCGAGCTCTCCTCAGCTCACCAGCTTCCTCTCAGGGCTGTTCCTGACACTCCATTTTGCAGCCAGCAGCCCGGCTCACCGCTGAGGGTGAGCACGTTACCTCCTGTGTTCTTGGGAGAGCTCTGTGGTGCTTGAGCTATAATCATCTTTCATATCCCAGGACCCTAGACTTTCCTTTATGGCCCTAAGCACAGTGGCAATTAAGGACTTTGATGCATAATGAATTAGAGTCTCTTTTGTAACACATTTCATCAAACTAGGGGGTCATCTCTGTCTTCTGCACCCCTGTGTTTCTAGAACCCACCATCATGTGTTGTATATAGTTAAGAGTCTGATGCATATTTATTGCAATAAATATAAGGAATGAATGAATGAATGTGCAATGTGACTTTAGAGTTACTAGCTGTTGGAGTTGTTATTAATATTTCCTCCATGTGTTCAACATCTTGGGGTTCACAGGATACTCAACAGTCAGCTCTGACATCATTACACACAGCACTTACCACCAGCACTCGATGGTGGCACTTGATGAGCTACAAGCTTGTGAATCTTCTTTTACTATCAATTTATATTGTGCTTTGACCTAAAATATTATACACTCCATGAGGATAAGGGCCAAGTCTTACTTCTCTGTATTTGCAGTGAGTTCTTCGCACCACTCACTCACTGAGTGTTGTTGACTAAACCAATGAGAAAGTGAGAAAGTGCTGGGCCGTCTTGCCCCTCTGTACAAGCATTTAACAACGGGCTCCATTTGTCAGGACTAAATGGCATGAGAAATAATAGACCATGTACAGTGTGGCTACAGATAGGTTGGTGACTGTGACCATATCCAATTATGAGTAAAAAGATTTTAAATGATGGCTTTAGATTAATATGGGATTAGCCAAGACATTATTTTTCAACTCTAGAATCATCTGAAGAGCTTTTTAAAAGTACTGATAGGACTGGATCTCACCACAGAAAGACATAATCCCTGGGGCCAGGCAATGAAACATATTTTTTAAAATTCTTCAGATGTTTTGTGATGTATGAACATAGTTGAGAACTACTGACCCAGTCTTCAGGTAGTAATCAGTACCAGCTGATTATTCAATCCCTGCCAACCTTCAATCACAATTTTCTCTAGTTTGGTGGCTGCCCTGATTCTGAGAGAGCAGAGCTGGAATTTTATGGTGTAGGACTGGCTCCAGTGCCTGTCATACCCGTGCCATTCTAAGCTGTGTGTCCAGCCTTAGCAGGGATCCCACCTGGCAGTGGAAAAAGGGATGCTTTGATCTCAGATTTGCTTACTCCTTCATTAGACGTGTACTTAGCATCTGCTATGTACTCAGTGGGGGAAAAGACAGTTAATTTCTGTGTTGTATAATCAAGGCTGGGACAAAAGTGATTGGGATGTCATGGCAGCTTCAAAGAAAGGATACCAATTCCTGCCTGGAGTTTATGTTAGAACTGAGTCTAAAAGTTGCGTGGAGGTTTGCCTGGACACTCTTTTCCCTCATCCTTTGCCTGGCTGATGGAAGAGCACGTGCACAGGTACGAGGTGTGAAAGAAGGTGGCTCACTGGTCTAACTGTAAGTTGTGATGTGCTGAGGCACAGGGCATGGGTGTGGCCAAGCAGCGCCTTGGGGGGCCGGTGGGGCAGTGCGGAGAGGGAGCAAGACGTTTTAGGCAGTGGCCGGATCACAAACAACCTGCTTCTATGCTACGGTGGGACGGATTTTCCGTGAAGCTCTTGAAGCGTAAGCTGCAGGGCCCCTCCCTGCCACGGGCCCCTTCCCAAGCCCCTGTAGGGACTGTAACACTGTCTTCACATAACCACATAATGGGTTTTGTTGCTCTTTTAATTTGCAAAAATATATTTAAATCTTTATAATGGCTTTTTATTTTGTATTCTTTCCCTTAATGAGGGCCCCCTAAATTATATAAGCTTCTACAAAACCTGGATATGAACCTTAGGGACCTTCTCATTTTCCTGGTGGTAACAGGAGTTACTGAAGAAGAGAAGTGGTGTGAGTTTTAGCTAGGATTGTAATTTCTCATTGAAAATGGGACATTTGGGCCGGGCGCGGTGGCTCACGCCTGTAATCCTAGCACTTGGGAGGCCGAGGCGGGAGGATCGTTTGAGCTCAGGAGTTCGAGACCAGCCTGAGCAAGAGCGAGACCCCGTCTCTACTAAAAATAGAAAGAAATTATCTGGCCAACTAAAAATATATATAGAAAAATTAGCCGGGCATGGTGGCGCATGCCTGTAGTCCCATCTACTCGGGAGGCTGAGGCAGTAGGATTGCTTAAGCCCAGGAGTTTGAGGTTGCTGTGAGCTAGGCTGACGCCACGGCACTCACTCTAGCCTGGGCAACAAAGTGAGACTGTGTCTCAAAAAAAAAAAAAAAAAAAAGAAAATGGGACATTTGGGTGGTGAAAGACTATGTTATTAATAGTTATCCCCTCCCTTAAAAAATCTAATAGCCAGAAGTTTCCTGGACAAAATGTAGCATATGAAAACTCTCACTTTACCACACTTGGTCAGTAACCTTGAGAGGCAGTTAGAGGAGGCCAGTGAGGATGCCATTAAATTCAGATGAGATGATCGGGGTCAGAATTAAGACAGCAGGAGAGAAAACGGAGACAAGGAGGTGGGGTCCTCAGGACGGGATGGCAGGAGGAGAGGAGAAGGAGGCCTCTGGGCACAATTGCCGGATTTCTGACCTGGGCAGCTGGGTGGAGGGTGGCGTGTTCCCATGGCCCGGGAGGGATGGCAGGCATCAGGGCAGCAGGGCTCCAGTCGGGTGTAAGCAAGTGCCTGCAGGAGCACTGACAGAGGGTGGGATTCTGTGAATGCAGAGGTTCCCGTGGCAGGTTCCAGTCCACTGTGCGGCACTCAGGTTTGCTGTGCTGCCACAGACATCACCCCTCTGCAGATGCCCCTTTGAGATGGAAACCCCCTGACATAAGAAGAGGTCGGGTGGCAGCAGGGATGGCTCAGTGCAGACCAGCCCCTCTGTGTAAAGCGCAGCTGAGAGTTCGCATCGCTCTGGGCACAGCAGCCCGGGTAGACTACAGGGCCGACTCCCTTCCTTCGCTGCCTCACGCAGCAGTCTGAGTGGACGCCAGCGCCCCTGGGACCATGGCAGCTGGTGGCCAATGGTGCCCCTGACCTGGTGAGTTGCCCCGGGATTTACATCAGCTTCTCTGTCTCACCAGCCCCACGTAATTCCAAATCTGCTAAAGTTCTTTTTTTCTTTATTTTTTTAAGCTGTAGGTCTATATTTTGGAAAAAAAAAAAAAAAAGATCTGTTAGCTCCTGATCTCATACTTAAATAAAAATGCTCTCATGTTCTCCTTGATATATTTGCTTATTGGATTTGTTTAATGAAATATGGATTTATACCATAAATATTGGAGTTGGTGTAGTCCATATTTCAATTAATGGATCATTTATATGTCATGCTAACTTTGTAATTACTGAAATGTAGAAATATAGTGGACTGAAATGAATTTCTAGTCTTCTTTGCATTCCTGCCCCCATCCAACCATGTCTGAGCAGCTTGGAGCATAAAAGGAGAAGATTTATACATGGAGTTTTCAGGGGAAAGGGGCAGGGGGCTCAGAAAGACAACTTCCTCCACTTGTGCTGGGAGAGATTTGTATTCCACCGTGCTTTCTGGGTTCACTCAAACAGCGTTGTGCGACTGTCCTCAGAGGATCGGGAAGCTGGGCTCTGGCTGGAGAGCCTGGTCGTCAGTCTGCTGACAGACCTTCATCATCATTTCCGTCTCGGTTGTAAAGCACAGCCTATTTTCCCTCTTTGCCAAATCTCTGTTCTAAATGGCTCTAAATGTACATAAATACAGATTTCTCACTGAGCCCTGCTGCCAGAATCAACTAGAAACCCTCACCAGACCTATAGGACAGAGGACAAGTAAATTGTATTCTCTGAGCCCCGTGAATCAGGCCTGTCACTGTAACTGGCTTCTTCTCAGGCAGTGGGTACCGTCCTGGACACCCTGGTGAACTTCTCTCTCTCTCTTTCTCTCCCTCTCTCTCCTGCCTGCCGTTTGCTGACCAGAAAAATCTGGCTGGCTGGAGAGGCCCATGCAGTGAGTGAACATCACATACATAATTCTATCAGAATATATCCAAGGGTGGGGAATCATTGTTCTCGGAACTAGCTGAGCTGAAGCCCGAGCAGAAATACTAAAGTCAGTCGTGCCTTTGAGCTGCCTCTAACAGCGCCCTTTGGAGACCCATTTCATACAAAATTTGAAGCCTGTGTTTATTGCCCATTAAAGCAACCTTTATTTTATGGCAAATGTTGCAGTAATTGCCTTTTACGAAGAGCACTTTGTAACACACATGCACAGTTGAAAGAAAACCACTCTGGTATTGTCTATCGGGACTTAATGGCGCAATTAATTTTACTCCATCTGTTCCTGAGACTTTAAAGGAAAATGGATTTTTTTTTTGAGCGCACTTTAATGAAGAAGATAAAGCGGCCCGGCTGGTGTCCCACAGGCTCGGCGCAGTAAGTTCAGATTATTGCTCAGTCTGTCAGAATGGGCTGCTTCCCTCGGCAGCAGCCGCAGCCAGCAGCCCGCTCTGGCCCCTCGCCGCGCCATTCCTGATGACAAACTGCCAGCCAGCTCCCACAAAAGCACGATTAAAATGTCAGCACAGGATGACGAAGGGGCCAAGAGGGTCCTCGGAGACAAACTGTGTTCAGTATGAGTTAATACTTTACAGCAGGGCTGGGGCCCAGCTTGCTGCTGGCTGCTCGGAAAGAACGCCAGGGCAGGGGCCGGCGACGCGGCGCGTGCACGTGCGTGTCTGCCCGGCTGTGTGCAGCCGCACGCTGCTCTGTGTGGGAAGGGGCTTGTTTGGGAGGAAAAGTCTAATGGGGGGTTCAGATCAGGGAATTCAGAGAGCCACGGCGGTTTCTTAGCCATGGGGGAAGGGGGTCAACCTACGATGTTGGATGGAGAACACTGTGCGCGCAGTGGCCCTGGGGCCACAGGTTCTGTCCTGGATGATCTCGGCAGCATTTCAGGGACAAGGGCAGCTATGAAAATGCCCGAGCTGCAGAAAACCACTCCTCACAAAGAAATGGTTGTGCAGAGAATACAGTCACGTCCCAAACCTTAGCCCTTGCACAGTTGGCAGGGCCACAGCAAGGGGGTCGGCAGCAAAATAGGTTTGAGGCAGTGCTGCGCTTGGCAGTGTCTCAGCCCTGGGCTGACTTGCTGGGGGCAGGGCACGCGCTGCCTGCTTGGCTCAGTTCTCCTGCAGCCCTGGTTGGGCGACATGACCATGGGGGAGACTGCCTGGGAGGGAGGCCGTGATGAAAAGGACAAGGAGATTTGCATCTCTGGCCTCCTGTGGAGACCCGATCTGCCGTCCTAGTGGGCAGCAGGTGTGAGCGCCTGCCATTGTCCCTAATGGTTATTACAAGTGATAAGCAGGACAAATGTGAGGTCATCTCTCCTGCTGGCAGGTCAGAGGGGGCTGGATTTAGAGCCCCTAGGAGACTAGGAAATTAGATGGTCAGTATCCACAGTGGAGGCTGCAACCAACTCCAGGCTCCAGTGATACTGGCCAGGGGCAGAGGCAGGGTGGGCAGGGGTTGCTAGGTCAGTGATCCAAAATGTGCAGTCATACTTGGAAGCAATCACTAGCAGCCGTTGTCAGGATGGTGGGGAAGCAGTAATTAGTGCAAAGCCCTAATAGAGGAACAGAAGGCAGGAAGGAGGCCCCCGTGCAGGGCAACCAGGGGATTCGCTTTCCTCTTGGTCCATGACCGTGGGCTGAGGTTTCAGAGGGAAGCCCTGCTGGTTTCTAATTAAACCCCTTGGCCTTTGCCCATTCATCATGGGATGCAGTGGAGGGTGGACCTCTGGTTTCAGCTCTCTGACCTGTTTGGCCCCTTCCCTGCTCCCTTCCCCAGCCTTGTCCTGGGACTGCTGTCTGCTGGCACACGTGCTGCCCCGTGAGCCACACAGGTCCCTGTTAGTCTGAGTTTCTTACTCCCTCCTGCCCGCGTCCGCATCTCTGGCTTTTTCTCCCCTCCGCATGCCCAGGTCTCCCCCGCCTTACGCTCCTCTCCATTCCATCCATCAACCCTCCTCTCTCCTAAGAGCGCTCTCGAAATCCTATTGCCTTTTTATGTGTCTCTTGGGTTCTTCCTGATGCCCTCTCCCTGAGCACAGTTTTCCTGTGTTTTTGAGCAACCCGCGGCCTGTGCCATTAATGGAATCATAATAGCCACGGTTGGCTTTTACGGAGCAAAAAGATTTCTACGGGCTACCAAGGACACATAACCCCACTGGTGACCTGAAACACCCCTTCTTCAAGCAACCAGTGTTCCCCTGCCCCTGTAGGCTACTTACAAGCCGGACCTTTAAGGTTTCCACCAACTAGGCCACACATTTGTCCCTCTGTATTTGTATAAAAAGATGTGAGCCAAGAGCAGTAGAGAAAGCCCTATACCTTGAAAAAGAAAAGTCAGTACTGGAGGATAATGGAAACGCGCACGGGGCAAGGGCTCCAAGAGCAGCATCCCTCCCTACAGGGCGGACAGCAAGACAGTGACTGTCCAGGGACCTTTGCAGGGTGGGGGCAACGAAACACACCCTGCGTGAATGTGCCGGGGAACCTCATCTAGAAGAGAGGGATTAGACCAGAATCAGGGTGAGGTCCCACCACTCCTCCCTCTGGCTCTGGGAACAGATTGCTGGAAGGTTCTCCATAGCATAGTTAACTCACCCATTCATTCTTTCATCAAATATTCATCGAGCTGCTCTAAGGGCAGCTAAAGAGACACAGGAACAAATGCAACACCTGATTTTGACTGGGCCTGATATCTAAATTTTTTAAAAGCTTATCATAACGAATATTTTAGGGACAACTGGCAAAATTTGAATGTGGACTATATATTAGATAATGCATCAGTTGAATTCCTGGGTGTGGTAATGTACTTATTCTAGGATGTACATGCTTTCCCTAATTTTATGATGGTTTTATATAAAAAAATACACACATAGATACACAGACACAAATTAAGCAAATGTGTCAAAGTGGTAGTAATTATTGGCATGGGTGCCGGGACTGTTCTAGGTGCTAGACAAATCATTGAACCAAACAGGCGAAAGGTGCCTTCCCTCTCGGAGCTCACCTGCTCACAGTGAGGAGAGGCAATAAGCATAATCACTGGGTGCCGTGGGCTCCGTTGGGAGTCGTGAAGGGTGCCATTTGAAATAGGAGGTCGGGGGAAACTCCACTGCAAAAGGAACACACGAGCCAAGGCTTGAAGGTGAGGGACTGAGCCCTGCAGAGCACTCAGACAGAGGGAAGAGCCAGCACAAAGACCCCAAGGCACTGTGTGCCTGCCCAGCCACTGAGTAGGTTGCTTTGACCCAGAACGCTGAGCGTCCCACGAACTCCACTTGCCACAGATCCCCTTCTTCCCCCATTTGTGTTTGGTGAGCCCAGCCTTGGTGATGACTTTGTATGCTTGAGGAGAACCTTTGGCTTTAAGCTGCACAGGCAGGACCTGGGGCACCCCTGTGATCTGTAGAGCATGTGCATTTCGGAGCTGTCAGCCTAGCCCCATCACCTCTGTCAACCATCGTCATTCTGTTCACACACGAGATCTTTCCCGCCCCAGCGTCAATGGGGATGACCATGATGAGGAGAAAGAGCACCAGGCTAGGAATAAGAACAGACGGGTTTGGGCCCATATCCTCTGTCCCATCTCATTCAGCTCGCTGACCTGAGCCCACCGTGGCTTTTCTGAGCCTCGGGATTCCTCATCCGTAAAATGGGAGTAAATGCAACTTCCTCCCAAAGAGGTTGGGAGGATGATGAGATAAAAGTATGCAGTGGCAGGCTGGGCACAGTGGCTCACACCCGTAATCCCAGAACTTTGGGAGGCTGAGGCAGGAGGATCGCTTGAGACCAGGAGTTCCAGACCAGCCTGGGCAACATAGCGAGATGCCCTCTCCACAAAAAATTTGAAAAAAATTAGCTGCATGCAATGGCGCATACCTGTAGTCCCAGCTACTTCGGGAGACTGAGGCAGGAGGATCACTTGAGCCCAGAAGTTTGAGGTTGCTGTGAGCTTTGATCACATCACTACACTCCAGTCTGGGCAAAACAGTAAGACCCTGCCTCAAAAAAAAAAGTATGCAAAGGCAAAATGTGGGCCGCACATTACAGAAGCCCTGTTTGCTCTCTAGACATTCTTGGTCTCTGGGCAGCTGAGTGTGGTGGCTTAGGGTCAGCAGACTTGGCACCTGGCTGCTAATCTGCTGAATGACCAAACCGCCTCGAGTGAATCACCGAGCCATACATCGCTCCCTCCACCATCTGTAAAGAGTGAGTTAGGTCTTAGTGACCTTTGCAGTCTCATCCAGCTCTCAGAGAGCCTGATTCCAAGATCTAGAGTATTGAGTTCCTCATGATTCCATTTTCTAAAAGAATTAATAGTACTTTGGTGTCCTTCATGCTGCGTTACAGGTCGGCTTCTGCTGTGGGCTAGCCAGGCATTGCTCGACAGGGCATCTTGTTTGTGCTGTTCGTGTCTATACCACAAAGCATGAGCCCTTTCCCAGGATGTGACAGTCAGATATGCTTCTTCCATGTCCTCCCAACTTTGTGACTTATCTTCTTGGCTGCTAGTGAGGCCCTGTAGACATTATGAAGGCAGAGGGTTTTATAGCAATTAGGCTTCTCTTAGGGCATTGTTCTGGCTTTTAGAGGAGATAGGTTAGCTCCTGCATGTCCTCAGGGCCGTGGGAGAGACCAGCCCCTCCCCACAGCCTGTCTCAGACCTTCCAGGCCATTCATCTGAGGACTTTAAGGCCTGGTTTCTAAGCTCTCCCTGAGCATGTGTGGGAGAAAGATGAAATGGGTTTTGGAAGCTCTTCGCTGAGTCATTTCCCTTCCTAGGGTGGCCTGGCCTGGGGCTTTGAATGCAGGGAAAGGGTGGCAGCAGGTGTGTGTACACATCTCTGTGCACTGGGGGAGGAGGAAGGGGTAGGGTGGCTGGTATTAGGGAGAGGGAGATGAGAAGAGCGCTGTTTAACTTGTAGTTTCTCTTGGAGGTCTCCTACTGGAAGATATTTCTGAATCCTCTGGAAAGAGTGATCTGTGTTCTTTCAATATTGGCAGGTTTTAATTTCCCTGCCTAAAATGACTAAGGACGGAAGGGCCTATACGTGCTTTTAGATGACTCTGGCCCTAAGGTGGACCCTAGGAGAGACTTTCGATGAACAGTTGATGACGTGCCAGGTGGATGGAAGTTGAAGTGCAGGGCACCCAGCACTTTCCAGACAATTAGTCTGGAAATGACATCCAAGAAGCAGAGAGGTACTGGCTGTGCTGCCTCCAACAGTGTGTTTGCCTCTGGAGTGGAATCAGCCCGGGCCTCTCTCTGTAGGGATCATGCCAGGGAATTGGCAGCTCTCTGGAAGAAGTGAATTGACCAAGTAGACTGAGGTCTCGTATGTCCCAGTAGTTCTTCAAACTCAGACTTTTAAGGAAGAGACCAAACAATAATTTCTGGCCTAGGCTAGTAGGCAGCACCACTGCAGACAGGGGTGGATGAAGCTGTGTCATAAGGAGGTGGCCCAGGCAGGTGTGAGATGGTAGCTTCACCGCCTTCCACAGACTCTAAGGCAGTGTAGTCCCACGCCAGCAGCGTCAGCGTCACCTGGGAACTTGTCAGAAATGCACATTCTCAGGCCCCACCCAGGCCCTACTGAATCAAAAACTCTGGGAATGAGGCCCAGCGATCGGTGTTGTAACCAGCCTTCCCAGTGATGTTGATGTGCTGGGGGAACTCTAAGCAATACAGTCACGTTGGCCACCATTGGGACAGGTCACATCCACTGACAGTAGTTCATTCTGGCAGCCAAGGTGACGTGGAAACGGTGGGTATCAGAGACCTGGGTTTAAGTCCTCTTCTTCCATCTACCTCTTATGCAACCTTGGAAAAGCACTGAAGTGTTTTGAGCCAGTTTCCTCATTTACAAAGTGGGAATAATCATACATCATTTTCATGGTTTTTGTGAGGAGAAAGTTAAATTGATGCCTACAACAGAACTTTGTCAGCCCACAGTGTTTTTGTACATACGAGGGCATCATTATGTTCATTGGGCACCTACTGTTTTCCAGACAGAAGCGATCCCTCTATGTTATGTCTGGTAGCTTATCTTCTTATCCTGGTTCCACGCAAGATAAAACTGAGGCTCAGAGTTTAAATAATTTGGCGGAGCAGGACACCTAACCCAGTTCAGCCTGATTCCATATTGGCCTTGAAGTTTCACTGGGAGTCTGTGTTCTTCACTGTTACACTTTTTGCAGGTTCTCAACCTGGCTTTGCCATTACCTGTGGGACTTTCAAAGCTACAGAGATTCTGAGTCCATTGGTTTGATGTGGGGCTTGGGCACTGTTTCTTTAAAAACTCTCTGGATATGTGTAATGTGTAGATCGGGTTGAAAAACCATTGTGCATTGCATATATACTACCACCCTTGCATTTCAGAATAGATGCTGGAAATTCAGAGTCATATAAGAGCTAAGTAAGTGGCACCGAGCTTTGGCAAACCATGGGCACTCAATAAGTGCTTCTTAGATTTGTGAATTGAATTAAGTGTCTTAAAAATAGCACTCATTGCAATTTGAATAATTCAGATAACAGGTGTTCATTTTTAAAAAGTTGAAGAATATAGGAAACTAGAGGAATATAATGTTACCCATAATTCCAGAACTCCTTTTTGTGAGGCCTTAGGAGGGAGGAAGAGGTAGGCGTTGTTCTTCCCACGGTAGAGCAAGAAAAGCAGACCCCAGGGAGGCTAAGCGATTTCCCTAAGTGGAAGTATTTTGGGGGTCGGTTTGTAGGGATGGTGGGCAAGGGGATAATAATGTAAAGTTGGTACTTCGGGCTTTTGGGTAGACAGGCAGATTCTGAGACCATTGTGTTGCATCTGCTGATTACTACAAAGGCGTAAATTCAGGCTCTTTGATAACTCCCAGGTTGACTGAGTGCGTGCCTGCAAGTGCAGTTTCCCTCCTGACTTTCTGTAGAAATTCCCTTGAGCTGACAAGTGAGTTGGGCCCAGGTTGGCATGCAGGCATTTGCATTCTTAACGGGGAGTTGAGAGGTAGTTGTGACTTTGGTAACCTGCATTTTGGGGGTGTCTGTAGAACTGAAAATAAAGGCACACAAGTCTCACAAGTGCCCTGAAAGTGCTTTCCTGGAAGAAGGGTTCGGGGGAGAACTTCTAGAAAGCCAGACTTTCATTGCCAAGATTCCCCATCTTCTTCCCCTAATCCAAAGTCACGATAAGCCTTGGTGATCGCCTTCATTTTTAAAAAAACAAAGTATTCCCCCCCCGAGTCCTGCCCAAACTACAGAACTCTGCAGCTTTTATACGTGTCCCATCATAAAACCACTTTCCCATGACTTCCCGAGCAGTAAACCCCAGCTTGGGTACCAGGGAATGGAGCTTTCCGTTTTTAATGGACTGCAGCTGAAGCAAGTTCAAAAGTGCGAGGATTGTAAACTTCAGAACAACTCTGCAAACGCCGCACACCATGGCAGAATGATTCAGGAGGCCAAACTTTGCCTCATCAAGTCAGAGAATTTTCTGCAAATGAACTTTTCAAGAATTATGCCGTCGTTGGCATTACAGTATTACACACATGCCTGTTCCCGATCACTCACTGGAACTTATTTTGTAGTTAACCTCCATAAAGGACTGTGCGAGCGAGCACAGGCCTGTCACACACACATTATTTAGAAGCCCTTATTATTATTTTATTGCCAGTCCTTGACAGCTGAGGAAAAGCCAAGCGCTTTAATCTTTTTTTCCCTTTAGTTTACAGTGTAAGAGCTGCATGTAAGATGGATTTGATTAATATGTAACAGAGATGCAATTCTCTGTAAAATGTGCTGTACTTTAGCACCCTGGAAAACAAACTGCATCACAATGGCTTAAATCTCAGTCCATTGTATTATATAGACATCATAAATAATAGAGAGCAGGCAGATATTGCTGCAGGCTTCATCTGCATAACACATCTGAGCTCTCTATAATGTGTTCAACTTGTCACTTTTAGTGCAGAAGAGAGGCAGTAAAGCTAACAGCTGACTAACACACATCAGCCCTGCTTCTACTTCCAGGGGGGCGAATGCTCATTAAGCCATCTTAGCCCTGACTTTTAAAATCCATAACTCTTACAAATGTAAAAAAGTTGCCACAAAAGATTAAGCGCATAATATATGTCAAAGTATAATTTCTTATGCATCTCCCCCAACCGCCACTCCCTGCCGCCGCCACCACCACCACACCAAAATCCTTGTTTCTTTTATGGCCCTTTCACTAGAGGAAAGAAAATAAAAAACCTGTTTTTCAGATAAAACCAAATGAAATATTATTTTCTCAGCATCGATAAGGGACTAGGTAATTGCTTTTGAGTTTGGAGCAAATGAGCTGACCCCAGGAGGATTGAAATCTTTTCTCCTTTCCCTCTAAGACGAGCTCCAAGGAAGCAGGGAATCAGTCATCCCCACTTGGAATTTGCGGACAGGCCACTAGGTCAGTCTTAGCCACCGTAACATGCCCTGACATTGACTTGCCTCAGTTTCCCTGTTGGAAACTAGAAGGGAGGAAACCCCCCCATTCCATTTCTGATGGGACTGACAGGCTGAGTTCAGCACTGTTTGTGTGATCACATTAGACAGAGGTTTCAGAGTTCCTGTTGTGCTCTTCTGAAGAGCTTTCTTGTGTTTTAGAGGAAAATTTTGAAAACATTACAGTATGTCCTTTTCTGTAATGATGGCTGAGCTTTTTTAAGGGATTCAGGCTGTCAGGCAAAGAGGAAAAAAGGATGTTTATCCCCTAACTCAGAGCAGATTTAATCTCATGGGATGCATTTTGGTGGCTAGGGGAGCCTTGTGGTCGCTTTCTTGGGGAGTCTGTGATATATACAGTACGTGGATGTATATGTCTCATGACATTCATCTCTTTAGAAAATATACTTTAAAACATTTTTCTTGGTGATCATAAGAAAAATAAATGGTTGGCGGTGGCTGGATGGTAGGAAAACAGGTTCGGACGAAACAGGAAATTTTTCCTAGCAGTTATAATTCTCTCAAGGGAAAAAGTTAGAGCCTCAACACTTGACTCATTTAGAGTAAGTTGAACCAGCCTCTAAAAAATAAACTCACAGAGAATAAAAACAACTCTGCATAAAGTTTGGGAACTGTCATGCTAAGCTAATAGAAATTGGAAGTCAACGCAGAAATCCCAGGATGCACTAAAGTAAATACTATTTACTTCTCTGATTAGTTCAGAACTAATGGTGTGTGTGTGTGTGTGTGTGTGTGTGTGTGTGTGTGTGTAAGAGACAGACCGACTAACTGAGACAGAGGGGCTTTCATTGATACCAGCGGTGCTTGTGGGTGGGAATTGAAAGAAGGCTTGGTTCCCTTGGCTAGGAGTGTGGGCCTAGAACAGTAAAACACTTTTCCACTGGTCACAATGACAGTTTGTTGCTGGAAAAAGTCATCGTTAAACTCTGATGTGGGCTGTAGCACTGCTACCTCGGAATTTTGTTGGTGTCCCCCAGGCAGGCCCCGAAAGCTCAGCTTTCCACGGCTGGAGCCCAAGTTGCTGTCAGTTCTTGCCCATTTTCCTGTGGTAACTTCCAGTCTCTTCTCCCAGCTCCTGGGTTTCTGATCTTCCCCTGACGTGCTTCCCTAAGTGCGGCCACATCGTTCCTCGCCTCCCAGGCCTAGCATTCAAAGTCACCCACAACTGATTCTTCTTCTCCCTCACTCGACTAATCCCTGACCCACCGAGCACTCCTCCTAGCTCCAGCCATGCTCATCCATTGGGTGTTTCCAGGCATACCCTGTACTTTCCCATCTCCAGTCAAGCCTTACCCTGGCTCAGAATATTCTTTACCTTCCTAAACTGAAGCCCTATCCTTGTCCTTGAAGATGCAACATGAACCCCACCACCTCAGGAAGACTTACCTGACTCCTGCTTGAAATGAATCTTTCCCATATATCTTTTCTTATTATTATTTTACAAGTAAACATGAAGATTTGCTTTAGGACCAGATAACTGAGTTAATCAGACTCCTCAGTTAAGAGTACACTGTCACCCTGGATCCGTGGGAGACCTCTCCTAATTTTTCCCTGTTATCTGGTCTGCTCCCCACCCACAGACACCCAGCCTATGTGCTTGTCAAATAGTGTTATTCTGTGGGTGTGTTCAGTTTACATAAGTGGTAATGTGCTATAAATCTTAGTTCTGTTTCTTGTCACTCCATAGTACATTTTTAAGCTCTGTTGGTGCTGCTGGGTGCACATATAGTTTACTGTTTCTCAGTGATGCTGAGTGTTTTGTAGTATGCCTTCCCCAAGTAATGGACACCTAAGGTTGCCCTCAACTCACTGCTAAGACAAACACTATCGCCATAATCATCCTTGTAATGTGTCCATTTATGAAACTCTGCAATAACTCCTCTGCGGTGGATCCCAGGAGATGTTGCCAGGTCACAGGGCATATACAAATTAATTTCAATAAATATTGTAGATTGCTTTTCACAGTTGTTAGGAATTTTACCACTCACCTGCAGTGCATGTGAGTTCTAATTTCCAGATGTTCTTGCCCACACTTGCTGTTATCCACCTTTCTAGTTTTTGCCGCTTTGATAGGTATCAGTATTGTAATGAGTTGACCATTTTTCTGAGTTTCTGACTTCTTGTCGATTTGCATTGTTTTGTATAATCTGACTATAGGTCATTGGCTATTTTTAGAAACTCAAATATCTTCTTCTAATCAGTAATCCATTAGCTAACTATAGTGCCCTTTGTTAAGAGAACCTTAATTTTGCTATAATAAAACAAATATGTTTTCTGGTCTCACTTATGTTCTAGGGGGCTCTTGTTTAGTAAGTCTTTCTCTGTCTTTATTCCACAGATACAATTCCACATTTTCTTTTATACCTTCATAGTTTTATTTTTCACCTTAGGTCCTTAATTCGTCCCATAAAACTTTTTACCATTGCTGAAGTTTGTCTTGAATTTATTTCCAATTGTATCCTCAACCAGATGTAAATTTTTGGAAGCAAAACTAGATTATGTTCCCCATAGAAGCCTCAACTTTGCCTGGCCTTAACTTGGCTGGCCCACCTACCTTTGTCCATGTTGATGGCGGTCCTTCCCTTCATTCTCAGCAAAAGAGGAATCGCTCCTGTCCGAAGCCACACGTTTGTGCACCTGACTTTCACATCCCATCGCATCCTACCTCCTCAGTGATTTCTCCTCCCTCTTGTAGGCTCTGTCTCCCTCTCAGCACATAAACATGCTTCGGGCAGGCGCGGTGGCTCATGCCCGAAATCCTAGCACTCTGGGAGGCCGAGGTGGGTGGATTGTTTGAGCTCAGGAGTTCGAGACCAGCCTGAGCAAGAGCGAGACCCCGTCTCTATTAAAAATAGAAAGAAATTAGCTGAACAACTAAAAATATATAGAAAAAATTAGCTGGGCATGGTGGCACGTACCTGTAATCCCAGCTACTCGGGAGGCTGAGGCAGGAGGATCCCTTGAGCCCAGGAGTTTGAGGTTGCTGTGAGCTAGGCTGACGCCACAGCACTCTAGCCTGGGCAACAGAGTGAGACTCTGTCTCCAAAAAAAAAAAAAAAATATGCTTCAGTGTCTCCCACTAAATTTGGAAAAGTTATCCCACCTCCTACTCCTGCGTCTCCCTCCAGCTCCTTGTCTCTTTGCCCCATTCACTTGTCATCCCTTTCGCGGCAGCCGGCTTTGTCTCTGCCCATCCATGGCACTGACTTGTCCTCACAGGTCTCAGTGATCTCCGCTTGCCGGGTTCCACAGACCGTCCCCTGTGCTCAGACCCAGCCTGAAGGGCATTTGAAATGTTACGAATACCCTTCTTGATTTTTTTTTTTTTTTGTATTTATGATATTCTCCTCTCATCATCTTTATCCTGTGTCTCTAACAATTTCCAGATCTTCCACATAATTTAAGATTTGATTCTTACTCTGCCTAGGCGATTTCACCCACACCCGTGGTTCTCACAACCACTTTGAGATCACGATGATACTTGACTGTGTCTCCCTCCCGCATCTTTCCCTTGAGCTCCAGACCCATATGCCCCACGGCCAGCAAGACGCCCGTAACTCTCAGGCGCACCAGAATTCAAAGTGTGCCAAACTCAACTTACCTTCCCCGGTATATCTGTCGTCTACTGATTTCTTGATTTTTTTTTTTTTTTTTTTTTTTGAGACAGAGTCTCACTTTGTTGCCCAGGCTAGAGTGAGTGCCGTGGCGTCAGCCTAGCTCACAGCAACCTCAAACTCCTGGGCTTAAGCAATCCTCCTGCCTCAGCCTCCCGAGTAGCTGGGACTACAGGCATGCGCCACCATGCCCACCTAATTTTTTTCCTATATATTTTTAGTTGGCCAGATAATTTCTTTCTATTTTTAGTAGAGATGGGGGTCTCTCGCTCTTGCTCAGGCTGGTCTCGAACTCCTGACCTCGAGCGATCCACCCGCCTCGGCCTCCCAGAGTGCTAGGATTACAGGCGTGAGCCACCGTGCCCGGCCTGATTTCTTGATTTTTAAATGGAACCACCAGTACCTTAAGTCAGGTCCCTAAGAATTTTTCTAGATTGCCTTTAAAATCCAAAGAACTATTATCAATTACTAATTGAATTTATCATCTCTGATCGATCTCTTTCTCCAACTCTGCCCAAACCTTTTTCTGTATTCACATACTCAAAATAAAGTCCATTACCAAGCCAGAAATCAAGAGATCTCCCCAGACTCTTCCTTTGCTAAGTGCTGTGTATTTTCTCTCTCAAAAGATTGGCCCGGGTTATCTCTTCCTTTATATCAAAACAGCTCCTACTATAACCTCCTAACTTGTCTCTCTGTTTTGATTGTCCTCGGATTCAGTGGTTCTCAAACCTAAGTGTGCATCAATCAGAATCACCTGGAGAGTTTATTTAAAAAATGCAGATTGCTAGGCCCCACCCAGAGTGTCTGCTCCAGTGGATCCGGAGTACGGCTTGAGAACGCGCCCTCCTAACCATTCCCTGGGTGACGCTGAGGCCACTGGTCGGCACAGCGCTTTGAGAACCACCGCCTCCGTGGTTTCCCATCCACCCACTGGCTCGTTCAACGGCTAGTTGTTGAGCACCAGTGCCAAGCTCTGGAATTCAGCAGTGAGCAAAATAAAGTCACTTGTGGAAAAGGAGGTGAAGGGGACAGACAAGGAACAAATTAATGTATAATATAGTGTCTAGGGTGATAAATGCTAAGAAAAAAATAATGAAGGAGATTGAAGAGCTAGAAGGGTGATGTTGGAAGGGTAGTCAGGGAAGACTTTCTGTTTAGGAAACTTCTGAGAAGATTCTGAAGGGAAGAGAGTTCCAAACAGAGAGAACTGCAGGTTCTTCTAGTTTAATCGTCCTGAAAAACAGTCCTGACTATGTCACTTCCCTTATGGAGTAAGCGGCAGCCACGCCTGACTGTCATTCCAGGCTCTCCAAGAGCTGTCTCCTGCTCACTGTTCATCCATCTCTGACCAAGGCTGACCTGACTGCCCCCAAGGCCCGCTGCTGACACGGGCAGGTATTGGTGCCATCCTCCCACCCGCCCAAACCCTTCCCCTTGTTTGCCTCATGTGTGCATCCTGTCATTCATTCAAGATTTGCTTTAGTGGCCACCTCCTCCCTCCCTTTGGATGAAACTTTCTTGAGCTCTTCTATTTAAAAGTATCCTCTTCCTCCTCATCCCAGAAACATTTATCCCCAAAAGGGTTGCATAGCCCCTGCGCCACACCACCCTTGTACGTTCCTTGCCTGGCTCATGCCTGTAGTCCAGGGTGTGTGCAGTAGACCCTGGTTGGAGGATGGGTCAAAAGCATGTCTCTCGATCCCTGACCTCTCTAGCAGGCAGGTCTCTTGTAGTTCCTAAATGCTGGTGGCTTGAGTGATAGCTAGAGGAGAAAGTAAAGGACATGGCCTAAAATGGAGTATTTGAATTATCTCTGGATTTCTCTATTTATCCCAGCTTTCTCTCTGTGCCATTACCAAGATAATTGAGTTGGAAATAGTAGCAGCATTTCCTTCATCTTCCTTCAGGCTCACAAGCGTTCTTCACCCAAAGGGAGGGAGATTAATTGACTTCTTTTATCTTCCATTCAAATGAGGCTTTCATGTGAATCACTCCCACCCTCCCAACTGCCCCTCCTTCCTGAGGAGCTGGACACAGGAGAGCACCTCCACTCCGCAGAGCCCCCGGCCTCACCAGGCGCCCTCTTCCCTCTCTCCCCCCTTCCCCGACTCTCTGACCTGGCATCACAACAGTTCAAGTGAGAATGTCACACGGGGCAAAAGCAGATCCAACCGGAAGCTGCACCAGCCACTGAACTCCCCACCCGCTGCCAGATGGTCTGGTGCGCAACAGCCTTTCGGAATTAATAACCCTCCCTCCAGAGGGGCAGCTTCATTCAGGCACCGTTTCACATTTTCCAGCTAAGTGTGCTTTTTTCCCATAGTGTTTTCTGGCCGCTCTGCTCTGGGTAGACCGTGGGGCCTGCTCATGAAGGCGAGAGAGATGTCTCTTGCTCCCTCCACCTTTCTTTGCCTTTGGCTCTGACAGTGCAGCTTTTAATCTGGAAATTATGGTAACTTGTATGTGCATTTTGAGAGTATATCATTGCTGCATTTAATTAACGGTTATTAGTGTTAGCGTACTGTGCTGTATTCTATGTCACAAATCATCAAGTCTCCCAGAGCAGTTATAGCAATTAAGAACTCCATCACACCTTCTGTATAGTCATTTGGTACTTTTCCAGGTCTTTTCAAAACTGGAAATTACTAATCAAATCATTTCTGCTCTGTGCCTCAGTATCGTTTATTCCATTCCTAATGATGTGCGACTTTTTTTTCTTTGGCCGTTAACAGAGGCATCCGTGCATCTAACTCATTTCACACCACCGTCATGCTTTAGCGAGGCGATAATGAACTTGCAGAAGGAAATGCAGGCTTTGGTTCTCTTTTCAGAGCAGTGTCTTTCCTCTCCTGCTGTTGGGTGATTGAATTTTGAAACTGTAAAATGCATCGACAGACCTACAAACCTGACTTGCCAGAGCCACAGCCATCACAGTTTAGCTTCAATTCAGAGCTCAGTGCGACTCCTGCCTGATCAATTTGTCATCCCTCTAAATGGAAACTAATTACTTCCCAGGGAAAGATTGCAGGCAAATACCAGCCTTTGCATCAGCAGCCCTCTGCAGTGAGGTTAAGGCAAAGTCCATGGGGTTTCACCAAAGGGGCCATTTCCCTCTCTGCCTACATAATGTCAGGAAGAATTTTTATTATTTAGAGCAGCAGTGAGCTTGCCGTCACATCCACTAAGGTCAGCCGTCAAGAGTGCATCTCACTTAATAGGTCACCCGGATGGTCCCGAGTCAAATGTCAGGGGCCATTCAACTGCCAGATTTCAACAAAAACACCCTGGCAGGCTTTTGATGGTGTTTAGATGAAGAAGAGCCAGCCTGCTGGCAGTGTAGCCCACCGCCTCCGGCCCCCCAGGGGGATTCTCTTTTTCCTTATGCCCAAGAACACTGTTCTGGAAGCGTCCCCAGAATGACTGAATCATTGCCATTCGTGCGGCATCAAACAGACTGCGCCGCTGACAGCTGTAGGCGAGATTGACTTGGATGCGGTGCCAGGAGATCCGGGCTGTGCGAGGCTCTGCTCGAGGCCGGCGCTGGCGTGAAGGCCCTGGCTCGGGGCAGCGGGGCTGTGGCTGGGGCCGGGCCGGGGCCAGGGCCAGGCCAGCCAGCTCAGAGGCTGTTGAACAATCTGATCAGAGGAGGGCCTTGTCAGTCCCCTACCTTTGCCCATTTTGGATGCTGTGTGTTCTGGCCGTGTTGAGCTGTCAGGCTGGCGGAGCGGTTTGAGACTCAGGGCTCATCCTGCCACCTCTGTGTCTGGGCTGAGCTACAAGGTCTTTAGCCTGGCCCCAGCCTTGCCCGGTCCCAGACATTCTCCTGGCAGAAGTCAGACAGGACCCAGGAAGAGAGCAGTTGGTTTGGTTCAGCAGCTGATTGGATTCCCCACTATTTGACTTGTACTCCCTGTTGGGGAATGTGTGTTCAGGCCCCCTGAGCATATGTAAAGGAGCTGTCCTTTCTAATTTCCCTTCCACTTCAGGGCAGAGAGCTTTTCCTCACGTTCTCACCCATGTAACAGTGACACAGCAGGAAACACTGGACAGTTTAGGACCCGTCGGAGCTGGGCTGAACCACTGAACTCTCTAGGCCTCAGCCTGCTCTGCAAGTCCTGAGTGTGCCTGGACAAGATGACCCCTAAAGGCCATTCCAGCTCTCCATGCTGTGTCCTCAGTCCCTATGAAGAAGGGTTTGCTTTGAAAAACAATAAAATCCAGAAAAATAACTACTACAACTTGGCAAGCTCTGCTTTTAAGCAAGAAATAAAGTGATGGTTCCTTGAAAAGGATGCTGGCCTTCCTAATGTCTTCTGCCTCCCCCCGCCCTGCAACCCCAAGGCAAGGCATCTTGGGTCCCACTCTGGCTCTCTTCCACTTGGTGTGTTCTGGGGCTTGCATGTCGGTAACCAGGCAGTGACTACTAATTGAGAAAGCAGCTGATTTTCTCTATTATACCTGTTTCTTGATTCCTCTGCCACTGTTAGCATGCTAGGAAACCAGGCGACACAGGTGGTAGGTGTAAGGACTGTGCTTGCGTACATTTTGGAATGAAACAGTGGCCTCTCTTTGGAACTCAGACCATTCTGTGTACCCTGGATACAGACAGGATTGTGGAGAAAATCAGGATCTAAGAAATCCACTGTGCTTATTAATTTCATCCCAACTTAAGCCGCTGACCTACCAAGAGTAGCCATTCAGGAAATGTCACTGTCTGGC
Organism: Varecia variegata; assembly: GCA_028533085.1. Lineage (NCBI taxonomy): Eukaryota > Metazoa > Chordata > Mammalia > Primates > Lemuridae > Varecia > Varecia variegata. The sequence continues at coordinate 28,753,009 of CM052448.1, forward strand.
CTGGCGTAGTGGTAGGGGACTAGAAATGGCTGAATGATGACTGTGTGGGCATTTGGCATTGGTTAACCTTGGGCAAGTGCTTAACCTTCCTTTGCCTCAGTTTGTCATTTATAATATGGGAATAATGATAATACTTACCTCTTCTAGGATTCTGGTGAGAATTAGATGAATTAAAACACATAAAGAACCTAGATAGTGCTGCTCTTACAGTTATTGTCATTGTAATCACCTCCACCAGATTGCCACATTCCATGATGCCACCAGCTCACTGTGTCGCCTTCATCAAGGCCTTTCACCTCTCTGGACCTCAGGTGCCTCATCTGCAGCAGGAGGGAGGGGCATGGGCTGAGGCTGCCACAGTGCTTCCGGTGACCGACCGCCACTGGAGCACCTGCAGTGAGCTCACGGTTCTGTGTCATCTATGTCTGTCTGGACCAGTGAGAGTTTTGTGAGCTTGAATAGAATTTATGTATTCAGATCATGAAGCATAACTACAATATAATGTTAGGTATAGAAATATGATACACAAAATAGGAAATCATTAAAAGAAATGAAGGAACCTTTGTTAAGAGTCCATAGTAACAGTGTGATCAAGTGAGTTTACTGTAACAGTCCCACTGGATAAAGGACTAGAAGACCTCTTTTGAGGAAAATAGTTTAGATCTATTTTTAAATTAGGGAGGTGCCTTTTTCTATTAACCTAAATCTCTAATTATATATCTGTCAGCCTCAGTTGACAATGAGAAGCCAGCACATCAAAATAAGATGAGTAAACACTGATTACGTAGAAACATGAGTGGTGGTCTCTGGGGTCCCAGGGCCCAGCCAGTGCAGCATTTAATCTACAAGTGTCCCAGAGGTGACTCTGTGGATCATCAGAGATTATCTGTGTGCCTGCCACATTTCTCTGCAGCTTAACAAGGTGCCTTGATCATGTGGTGCTTGGGTTCTCAGAATGTTGGCAATCGAGAACATTTCAGTCACAAGTAACAGAAATAAAATGGCTTAAGCAATGGGGGAGATTACTCCCAAAATGGGCTGGTTAAGTATATTGGGGCGCTGCATTGGTTTCCCTGCCTCTTTCTTAGCTTTCTCCTCAGGATTTCAAGATGGCTGCCACAGCTGTCAAACACCATTTCCTCAAGAAGCCACACTTGCAAGAAAGAAGGGGTGTTTTTCCTCATGTTCCCTATCTTTTTATCAGGGGGAAATGCTTTTCCAAAAGCCCCACAGCAAACTTCCCTATCATATCTCAACCCAGAACTAGGTTACCTTCCTTCTCCTAAAACAGTCACCAGCAAAGGAGCTTGGGATCGCCAAGGTTGGTCTGACTCCCCTGTAACAGGGGAGGCCACCTGCCCAGAACATGGTGCCATGCACACCTGAACAAAATCTGGGTTCAGGGAACACGAAGACTCTTGACCGGGTAACCACACAGGGTTTGTCGGGGACATAAAAGGTCATTGATTCTGACCTCTCACTTTATAGATTAGGCATCTGGCAAGTGGTTTAACCTCTCGAATCTCAAAGAATGTGAACTTTTTAGTAGCAGATCTAGAGCCAGAATCTCTTTCCTGTTACTGTTACTCTCTTCCCCACTTAACTTTCTTCCTGGCATTATTTTCAGTTTTAAAGGTTTAAAGTCAAATATACAACAATTGCACATTTCAGTTGTTACTACTACCTTGTTGATTGCTGCCAAGAATGTTGTTTAAATATGAGAACCATGGGCGTTCACATCTGGATCTCACCACTGAGCTTCTACGACCATTAACCAACAGTTTTATCAGATTCATTCTACTTGCAAAGCAAACACATGGAATTCCTTGTCATCAAGAAGTTTCCAGGCTAGATGAGAAAACTATTCCTGTACCCGTGACAGTTGCACATAAATTAATAGTGCCAACTGATTGATTGATGACCTGGGTTCAAAACAGGGGAAGGAGGGATCATGTTGAATGTATGGCTGAGGCCTGAGGAAGGGATTTCAATTAACAGGAAAGAGCAAGATGTCCCCAGTGGGATGATAATAGTAATGATCACAACAATTATTGAGCACTTACTTTTGGAGACAAAGTCCTAAGTACTTTATGGATCTTCTTTCTCATAAAACCATTCTCACAAAAACTATTATGAGATGGGGCTTATTGTTTTTATTATTATTTCCACTTTACATATAAGGATAATGAAGACAAAGAGGTTAAATAGTTTACCCAAGGCCATAGAATCAGTAAGTGGTAAAGCCAGACTCAGATCATGTAGCTCTGTAGTCTGCTCTCTTCTCCTGTGCTCAGCCTCATTCAGAGTAAACAAACTCATGCAACAGGAAAGTTCAAGACTTTGTGAGGGGACTTTCTGTACAGATACTCCTCAATTTATGATGGGATTATATCCTGATAAACCCATCATAAGTGGAGAATATCGTAAGTTGAAAATGCATTTAATACGCCTCACCTACCGAACATCACAGCTTAGCCTAGCCTACCTTAAATGTACTCAGAACACTTAAGTTAGCATATAGTTGGGCAAAATCACCTAACACTAAGCCCATTTTACAATAAAGTAATGAATATCTCATGTAATTTATTGAATACTGTACTGATAGTGAAAAACCAAATGGTTGTATGGGTACTCAAAGTGCAATTTCTAGTGAATGCATATCGCTTTTGCATCATCATAAAGTCAAAAAATCATTAAGTCAAACCCCTGTAAGTTGGGGGCTGTCTGTACATTGATTTAGCTGATGGAAGGATTTATAGCAAAATGCAGTGGAAGATAAGATAGGGAAAGTTTTCACTAATTCAGAAGTGTTTAGAACTTGATCTGGTCATCTGAGTCCCAGAAAACACTGGCAAACACACGTAGAAAAAGAATACAATCAACATTAAATTTGCCTTCTCCCTCATTCGTTGATTCCTCCATTTTGGAAGTGAGATATGTTTATGTGTATCTGTAAACAGTGAAGACATTCCCAGATTATGATCACAAAATACATTCCATAATTCCATATGCATCATAATTGCATATTGCCCTGATCCCAGGTACATTGCTGTTATCAGTTGTATATTTGAAAAGCTTCAAGGCCCATTAAATTTTTTTTTAGAGACAGTATCTCTCTCTGTTGCCCAGGCTGGAGTGCAGTAGCTATCAGAGCTCACTGTAGCCTCAAATCCTGGGCTCAAACAATCTCCTCCTGCCTCAGCTATTTTTTTTTTTTTAGTTTTTTTTACAAACAGGTTCTTTCTATGTACCCAGGCTTGTCTTGAACTCCTGGCCTCAAGCAATCCTCCCACCTTAGCCTCCCAAAGTACTGGGATTACAGGTGTGAGCCACCACACCTGGCCTAATTTGTGATCAACCAAGTGATAGTTGACTGCCTTCAACATATCTCCTTGAGTTTCAGTAAGTAGGATTCCACACAGTATAACAGTTACCAGTATACTGAACCACCTTCATTTTGAGTACTGAAGGCCTTTAGTTACTCTGCAGTGTAAGTTTTATACTGAACAGAGAACTAAGCCACAGCATAATACCCTGCCTTCTTCCTCCACTATTTGACTCATCTTACTTAACACCAGAAAAGCACTTCTGTCAGGTTTCTTTTTTTTTTTTAGGGTTTAACAATTCATACCATTTAAAGTGTTAAAATGAAATTTACTTGGCAGTTAGAGGGAAAGGAATTGACATTATCTAAACACAAGGAGTTCATGAAGGTAAGGTCTTAGATCATCATTTCTGCTAAAGATTAAGTACTCAAGTAAATAAAAAGACTACACTGACAGAGACATCCCCAGCACATCCCATTTGGGGTAGCCCTGAATTTCAAGAATGGTTTTATTGGTGTATTTTCATTACTGTAAACTAATGGTAGACTACAATAATTTACTCTTACATATTCACATCTTTTTTGACTCCTGGCAGTGGTGGGGAATTTTTTGTTGGTTGGTTGGTTTTGTCTGGCCTGATATCCAGATTCCTTTTTCTAATGCAAATATTCTTTCGTGGTATACTTATGTAACAACCCTCCCCTCTCCTTATCTAAGTAGAAGGTTTAAAAATTTAAAGATAACATCATCTCTCATACTTTTATATTTCCTCCTTGGAAATCTAACTACTCAGTAATATATCAAATGCCTTGTAAAGGCTTTTGAAGAATGCTTCACATTGGATACCTGGGTTCTAGTCCTAACTTTAATTACTTAACTGTGAGCTTAGATGAAATGTGTCAACCTCTGTGACCTTAGGTTCCTCTAGACTTCCCTCCCCCAAGTGGTCTTCCCAACACTGCCAGTTCAAACCCTGTCCATCTGTAGGCCCCTGTTCAAATGCTACTTCCCAGAGCTCTTCTTGATACTACTTTCTCTTCATTTCCCTCAAAATGATAATAATCTGTAAACTAATGGTTTGATATTATTTTCTGTCCTCTTGAAGTACATGTTTCTTGAGAGCCAAGGTTGTATCTTTAGTATCTTCAGTTATCTTTTCACCCCAGAATACTTAGCAGAGAGCTTGCCCACAGTACGTACTCAAATGTTGAAAGGATGAACGTATAAATAAATCTTGAAATCAATTGTATTTGTTTCCTTAAAATAACCAACTTAAATCAGTGGTTCTGGGCCTGTTAGGGCATTGCAATCAATATTAAGTGTCTTGCAGTGATTTGTTATTAATGATTGTTAGGGACTGGAAGTTTGCAAACTATATGCTGTTTTTATAAATTACAATGTTTCCCTTCGGTAATAGCCTTTAATGATAATATCATCACCCCTCAGTGTTAATACTTCAATGTGACTCTCTCTTGCCTTGTGATTTCTCTTGAAAGGAAGAGAAAAAGGTGGAATTAGAGTCAGGACCCTGGAAATTGTATGTAATCCACAGCCTATCTTTTCTGTGCCACAGCTCATAATGAGCCAGAAATCACTGTTAATGGTTGTAGAATATGGAATTACTGTAGTGCTTTCCTACTCTACAAGATGTGGGGGCATTGTCAAAATGAACATCATCTGTCAATTTAAGGAAAAGAATAGCTATTACTCTAAACCAGGAGTTGGCAAACTTTTTCAATAAAAGTCTAGATGGTAAATGTTTTAGGCTTTGAGGGCCATACAATCTCTATAGCAGTTACTGAACTCTGCTGCTATAGCACAAAAGCACCCATAGACAATACATAAATGGATGAGTGCTACTGTGTTCCAATGAAACTTTATTTGCAAAAACAGACAGTGGGCCACACTGGACCCAGGGTCTACTCTGAGCCATAAAGTACACATGAGAATGGAAATGATACTGATTTTTTTTATTGTATTAATGGCATTCATTCTACTCCTTGGTGTAATAGCTAAGGAGTTGCTGCAAAGAAAGTAAAACTATAGAATGGTAAGCTTGTTACTTACTTGCAAGAATATTCAGTATTGTATATTTCAGGGTTCATAGTCTCTAGACTTTCTCAGCATAAGAAATAAGATTAAATTCTGTTCGTGTTTTAAATACAGCTACTGAGACCAGTACATTACAGAAAGGTCAGTGTGGTATTTGATAAAGTACCTTGTCTTCTAAGAAGTTTGCTTTTGTGGTATTATTTTTTGTCTTGGTAGTTTCTCTCAGGATATTCAGGCTTTACTTTCCTGTTTGCACTTTTGCTAACAATGACTAAAAAAAATCTTTATTTCTTTTTTTAAATTGCTGCATGGAGTAATAGCCTCTCTTCTTAATAGTCAAAAGGCCAATAAATGCAACCATGTGAAATAAACTTTTAAAACAGGGCCCCAAGTGCACTGCAAGTTAACTTGAAATAGTCCCTAGAGTTTGGACACCACAAAGTGTATCTCAGAACGCAGATTCAGTCACAGCCTCTGGTGGCAAACCATCAGGGCAGCAGGGTCCATTGCTCTTGGGACCACCAAGTGTAGGATTATTTTGGTGGTGCCTGGAAACAGTGGCCCCCGCCCACTTCGCTCTTCCACTTCCTCACAGCCAAGAGCCATGATAAACCCCTCAGAGCTCAGGCCCTCTCCAGTCCTTGAGCTAGTGCTCACCCTGACAGGAAGAATGTCACCCCGTTACTTGTCAGCAAGCAACAAACCCAACTAACTGTGCCTTACAAAATGAAGACATTTATCCGCCATCGCAAGAAGGCTGCAGATGGGTGATAGCAAGCCTGTTGTACAGGCCATATTGTCACAGAGGACCCAGGCACTTTCTGCCTTACCACACTGTCATCTCAGTGTTTGGGGACTGACTTCCCTTGTGGATGCAAGATGGCTGCTGAAACTCAAAGCATAATGTCACATCCTCATGTGGCACCATATTAAGCAGGAAGAGGGATCAGGATAAACAAAGGGGTCACTTCCCTGTGCTGTTCTGTTTTAGTAGGAAAAGTTTTTCCCTGAAGCTTCTAGTGATTTTCTTCTAGGGATCTGCTGGCTTAAATGGCAATACTTGCCTTCTGGCCTAGGGGAATGGGATTGCGGTCATTGGCTAGCCCAATCATAGTCTGCCTTGGTGCTACACACATGCTACCATTAGGGTTTTATTGGCAGAGAAGAAAGGGGTTGGCTATTGGGTGAGCAGCCAGCTATATCTACTGCACATGACCTAACTCCCAGTCGGTGGTCAGAGCACCTTTTGCTTTGACACAAGAATCGAAGCCTTGCCAAGGGTCCGCCATCTGTGGGTAGTTTTCTGGAATTATTGCCAGCAGTTTTTTCTGATTCCTGATCATTGGCAGACACCTGATTCTCCATCAGTGCTTTTTCTACCTGGCAGGACTTCCTGATGCCTACTAGGACCTGAGCTTGCTCAGTCTTTCGGACGTTGTGTCTTATCCACCCAACTCTTTGTGTTCCCCTGTACCTTGATCTGTTCCTTCTGGAGTATACATAAGCCACTTTGGGCCCTCAGTGTTTTAACAAAAGTAATTGTATTTTTCAGAGTAAAATCATATAATGTCTGCTTTTCTTTTCCTTTGCACCATAGAGATACATGAGTGAGTATTATTTTAAACATTACTTTTCAGGAATAGATATGATCTCGAAAATTTAAAATAAAGTTGAACGGTTCTCTTTCACCAATCTTAATTTCCTGGGATAGTTTGTGTTATTTAATTTCATGGTCTAAACTATTGGCTCTTGGTTTGTTTTTTTTTTGGTTTTTTTTGACATTACATATATAAAACTGTTGGAAGTTGTTTCAGAACTGTAATAATTTATTTAATTTGTGAGATGCCAAATGGAGCTAACTCTGAAAAATCTTATACTTACAGAGAGGTCGATAGTTTACAAAGTACTTTCATACCTATTTTAATACTTTGCATAGCTATCGTCCCCATTCTACAGATGAACAAATGAGGGCATGAGAACTTGAGGTGACTTGCTCAGAGTCCTCCCACTCTTCAGAGAACTGGTCCTGGAGCCTGGGCTTTCAGAATCCGCTTCTGAAGCACTTTCCTTTGTCTACCACCGAAGTTCCAGTCTGCAGGGCAGTGTGCAGTCGGCTTACAGGAGGACTTTCATATTCACAGGTAGCCCAGCCATGTTACCTGCTCATTTCAACCTCTGCTGCCATGCCCAGACTCTGTGGAGGTTTCCTTTCTTTCTTTTCCTTAGATGGAATTTCCACTAAGAAATAACAAATGCAAGCGAAGTGAGTGTAGGTTCTGTCCTTAAAATATGAGTGGCTTGAAAAAGGAGTTTCTTTCTTATGTAAAAGACTGGAAGTAAGGAGGAGAGGCGCCGCTCCTCAGAATGTCCCAGAACCCAATCTCCTTCCAGCTTGATGCCCCTGGTGGCCCTCTTCTCAAGACCCAAGGTGGAACTGCAGCCATGACATCGACCTTTCCGAGCATCAGGGCAGGTGCAGGGGGCAGGGACAAAGGAGGAAGAGGGCTGAGGGAAAGGATACAAAGTAGGTTCCTAGAAGCTGCCAAAATTCTGTCACATGGCCACTTCCTAGGATCAAGGAAGACTGGGAAAGGTCATTTTTATTTTGGGCTGCCACATCAGATAAAAATTACAGTGCTGTGGAAGAAGAAGGGAAGACCAGGTAATGGGGGACTTCCAAAGAATTGCAGAATGTGTGGGATAGAAACAAAAATGTGGCCTGACTTGCCATTAGGAAGCCTTTCTGAAGGCATCTGAAACCGCTGCTTCTCCATCCATTCTTTCAGTGGATATCGATTAAACCCTTACTGTGTATCTGTCACTGTTGTACACACTAGGAATACAGCTGTGGGAAAATACTGTGCGGAGGCAGGAGGGGCTGCTCTCGTGGTTGGGTGTTGAAGGAAGGATTCTCTCGGGAAGTGCAACCTGTAAGCACCTGAAGAATGCGAAGGACGGAGCCGCAGGAAGATCTGCAGCAAGAAGTGTTCTAGGCCACGGGAACAGCCAGTGGAAAGGCCCTGAGTGCAAGGACGTGTGACGTGTCCGAGGTCCGTGGGTCTGTGCGGGGTCAGGAGCTGAGGCTGGGGCAGCCGGGGGCGAGGGCGCGTGGTGGGGGGCGAAGTCGCAGGCGCGTCCAGGAGTAGACGCCACAGGGCCTGCAGAGCGCAGAAAGGAGGGTGGAATTCACTCTTGGGGTTGTAGGAAGTTGTAGATGACCTAGAGCAGGGGCGTGGCAGGGCTACGTCTGGATACACTAATGAGGAGGCAACCCAGTGTCTGCTCACAAAGGTCTTGGGCAAAGCTCCTTAATCTCTGGAGTATTTGACCTGCCTTCCTGCCAGTGACATCACTTTGTTCTCGAATCAAAACAAGTTATAATCTTCCTTGATCCTGCACCACAGGGAGACTCTGCTCTGAATGGTAGCACTGCAGATGACAGGCACCCCGACTCCCGTGTGCTCAGTTTCAAGATCCCGATTTCATTCACATCCTATAAGCCGAGGTGTGTGGTTTGTACTGAGACCAGGTCATATCTGTATTAAAAATCCCAGAGCAACCCCAGCAACGTTTTGGGGGATGAGGAACAAAGGAGACAGAATGCTAAAGTCTGCCGATTGCTCTTCTCTGGGACATCTCAGGTGCTTCACTAATACCCCCTCTGATGGGTTCTCTGTGACTTTCTGACGGTATTTTGTGGCTTGCCCAAGAGTCCCTTCTGGTTTTCTAATATAGGACAAAGCCCAAGGATGAGTAAGATGTGGTTGCCAGTCAGCGTTCATTGCAGATGTCCTCGGTGTGCGTAAGCTGGAGTTAACCCGCTGTCTTAATGTCTGCCTACCCGGTTTTGCACGCAAGGATGCATTATACAGGGAAATCCCATCGAGATCATGTACAACTAAAATCAGCTTATTTTTTCCAAAGAGGCAGGGTAGCTACTTCTTAGCAGAGTGAGCTGTAGAGTCTCTCTGGAATGCAAAATACAGACCTTTGTATTAGAAGTGAAATATTTAGATAGGGATCATTATGGAGCTCTTTTTACAGCAAGGCAGGCCTGATAAATAGAGAGAGAGCTGGGAAAGGAAGCACAAAGGAGGTAATAATATCTGATTAGCTAAGCAGCTGGATAACTGAAGGAGAATTTGTTAAAAACCTATCAAGATATCAAAGCTAGATGTGAGTTGCTCTGTCAGCCCAGGCCACTTGTGGAGCCATCTCTGGAATATTACTGAGTATCTTAATTTGCTGCTATTTTTTCCCCTAGCGTCACTTCTTCACAAAGGGATCTGAGCTGTAACCTAACCTGTAGCTGTCATCAGGGTTTTTTCCATCCCTGTCATGGCAAGGGATCCCAGTAAGGAGTAGCTAAGTTGGTATTCCAGTCATCCGAATCGCACTTGACCACGTGTGAACAAGTAACCTCATGTTTCTGGGGACAGGCAGGGAGGAACTTGAGAACTTGATCCCTTGAGGCCCTTGGAGGATTGCTTCCACTGAGCCCTGGATTTTGCAAGTGACTAGTTTCCCAATATATGGCACATCCAAGCCTCTTTAGTTTTCTTTTTCCCCCGGTGCACGGATATATTTGAGCACCATACTCTCTCTGCCCAAGAAAGGAAGAGGGGCAAAGAAAACCACGTAAGTAATGCGTCCTTAAATATTAGCTTCTTCTAAGGCCAAGATGAGACCGATTTAACTACACTGAGAGTCTTCCATTGGCCTCGTCTGTCCTGCCCCTCCACGAGTCCAGGACGGTTGAATACCATGTCTAGCTGTACAGGTACCTACTACTGACATGGAGAAGCTCCATTTAAAAATTGGTCGGTGTGGTGTACTGGCCAGAATTTCTCAGCTGCCAGCCTGAGGGTGATTGTCCTGACCCTGAGGCCCTGAGGATCTGTCTAGGACACTGGAGGTGCCTGTGCTCGTAGCAAAAGACCCCCACCAACCCACACACTTGTACACGGCGCTAATGCACAGAGGAAGTAGGTGCCGGGTATCTTCAGAGAAGCGCTTCAAAGCTCTACTGCCACCATGGCGCTGGCTGCTGCCACCTACAAGAGCCTTTGATCCATCCCTCTGCTGAATCCAGCTCCTTGCGGGGCTGATCTGCTTTGAACCCAGAGCCAGCAGCCAGTCTAACTCTCTCGGAGTTGCCTCACACAAGCAAGAGCACAGGCTTCTGGGGGGCTTCTTTTTATCTTCCCTAAATTATGAGAGGTGCTTATTTCAACGTTGTCCTGTAGGATTTTTGAGAACTCCCTGGGAAATGTTTTAGGGCCAACACAGAGAATTGCAAATAGGATCCCAGCGTCTCAGCAACTTTCTCTGCAGTTTAGTACGGATAAACTACATGCAGACAGAAAATAGGAAGAAAAGGAAATTCATGGTAAGGCTGCATGTTTTCTTATTTGGGGTACAAGGGGAGTGAAGAAATCTGTCATGGATAAAATCCAACTTTAATGACAGTCTGAAGCCCTGAAGCACAGACATATTGCAGAGCTAATGTATTATTTTGTTTTTGTTTATTCTGCAGAAATGGAGAAATTTCATTTTTTAGTAGAATTACAAGCTCCCCTTTTATTATTCACAAGCCCTAACATGCATAGCAGCCTGGGCCAGAGAGCCGCCAGTGATTTCAATACCAGCTTCTCTGCGAATCTAAACTGGTTTTCCAGTCCACTCCCTGGTGGGCCGCGGGGTTGTTGGACGGTGTTACACGTGCTTGAAGCGCCTATAGGACTGTAGGACGCTTGGCTGCCGCCCGCTGGGGGTTGGGGAGCTCGCTGTGAAACTTTCCTTAGCTCTGAGGGGTGGTACGGGGCGTAGGCATGGACACAGAGGCTTGGCACCCCGGCCACCCCGCTACAGCCAGAATTTCCGCCACTGAATTCCTGCAGCACTTGCAGGATATCACTCCTAAGACTGGTGGCTCTCAACCTGAGCTGTGCGTTGGAATCACCTGGGAAGCTTTAAAAATACAGACTCCTGGGTCCTACTCATAGTCTGATTTAATCAGTCCGGGTGTGGTGTAGGTATTAGGATTTTTACCTTTCCACTCCCACCTAGGTGATCCTGTGTGCAGTCCAGGTTGAGAACCAGTATCCTGCAGTGTCATCATATGGCTTAAGTTCTAGAGCTTTGTCACTTCCTGGCCGTGTGACCTGGGGCATGTTAATTGAGCTTAGCTTCCTTGTAGGTAAAATAGTAGCATAACTGCGATGTTAATAGCACCTCCCTCCTAGGATTATTGTGAGGATGACATTCAGTGACATTCACTGGGAGGACACCACGGGCCAGGCACCCTTGCAGGAGCAGGGCTTCCGCTGGGAAAAGATCAGAGTCCCTGTCTGTGTGGAGCTTTATTTTCTAGTCGTGGAGACAAACTTAGAAGTCTTCGCTATATGGACTGTCAGATAGCGGTCAGTGCTGTGGAGAAAGTGAGGCGAGGGGAAGGGTGGCAAGGGGCAGGAGGAAATGTGCTTAAAGTGCCCTTGTAGCACCTGGCTCTTAATGATGCCAGTAGCTGCAGTAGCCTTGGTGGTGTCTGCAGCATCGCAGTTCCTGCCATGTCACACAAGATAAATGAGATCTCAGGGTGATGTGTCTCTCCAAAGAGGTTAGAAGCTCCCTCAAGACAGACCTCAGACTTTGTGGTGTCAAGCCCAGGGCTTGATTGCTGTTTGTGCGAGGACTCCAGGCGCCTGGCTTTGTCCACAGGTTCCCAGTGTGAGCCTAGATTCGGAGAGAAGAGGGAATAATTGTTTCATCTACCCCAGGTACTCGCTAAGCCCCTGCAGAATGCCAAGAACTGTTTAAAGCACAATGGGGCAAAATATGAGGAAGCCCCACCCCTTCCTTTGTCCCTTACCCACAGCTAGTGCAGCTACCTCTTCTAATGTCAACAGCCACCGCTACGGAGCATTTCCCACGAGACAGGCACCAGCTGAATACATTATGTGCCTCCTCTCATTCTGTCCTCACTGGGTGAAGTGGTATTGGTTTATTTAGCCCCGCTCCACATTTCAGGGATGTGGGCTTTGCCGTGCTATCGTTTGTTCATGTCACGCCAGGCTACTCAGCAGGTGAGTGGAAAAGTCTTTGCTCTTAGCCTGTACTACTCTCCCTCCCCGAGGACCTGACCTGCATACTGAAGGCCTACTATGCGCCACAGCCTGGCATTGCATCATTAAATCATTGATTCCCCATAACACTCTGCTCAAGTGGAACCTTCTCAGCTCCCTGGACTACCCCTATCTCAGGTTAGCTCGCATGATGTGTATCACACTCTGCAGTTACCGTCACTTATCTGTTTCCCTTTATTGGTCATTCTTCCTGACTAGAAGGTGAGCACAGAGCAGACTCTATTCCTGTTCACTCCAGAGCTGGCATTTGAACCCAGGTCAGCAGGCATTCTAGCATGCCAGCATGGCTAAAATCCACCTTTAACGACAGGGGAAATAAGACAAGGGCAGAAGTAGCTAAAATCCCAAGCAGAACGTAGGTTGTATCAGAAGAGACACAAACTCTGCCTGGCGGCGCCTGAAGCCACCTTCTCCAGGAAGGTGTTTCTTGGATGGACTTTGAAGTGGAGGGAGGCAGCAGCATGGGTAGAATTAGGCTGCAGGAACAAGGGAAGGCATTCCACCGGAAAAGGCACGCGTGAGGGTTGAGATGGAGGAAGGGAAGTGCAGGAGGACTGTTGGGTGCTAGGGAATGCTTCCCTGCCGCCAGCACACGGGGTAGTGTGAGGCGACCCTGGAGCACACACACGTTTGGGACTCAGATCTTGGTTCGAGCTATAACTCCACCACCTGGTGAGTGTGTGACCTTGGCAACTTCCGTAGCTTCATCTGTAAAATGGGAATAATAAAGTCTTCCCTTTGGTGAGAATCAGATGAGACATAGCTTTATATACATCAAATACTAGATCAGTGCCGGTTTAGGGAGTTAAAAATACATGAGCGTGGGAAGTGCACCCAGGCTGTGCTGCAGAAGCCGGGCCTCTGGACAGCCCAGCGCTGACTTCGGGTTTAACCCTTTACTTGAGGTACTGAAAGGGCTTTTCAGATTCTGCTGTTGAAAATTTTCTGCCATAAATAAAACCACCCAGAAAGCCAGTCTCATCTCTGCCCAGTGACAGCTTCACAGCCTGGAAGAAAGTTGGGACCTTCTCCTGCAGTTCCACCGACCATTTGCCTGGTGAAGCAGACTGGGGGGAGAGCGGACAGTGGGGAGGCGGACACCTGAGGCAGGAGACGTGGGCCAGGTGGGGGCTGCTGGCCCTTCCCACGTGCGCAAGCAGCTCCACTGACACAGCTGTCCCTTTGAAAATTGCCCCTGAGTGGGACGGATGGCATTATCCTCCCAGCCCACTGCAGAATGCCTTCTGTCCATTGCACAGTGGTGGCGCAGTCGGGGCAGCCACGTGCTGGGGTGCGTACAGGGCCTTGGGTGGAAAAGTGAGTAGACTCTGAGACAGGCTTTACCCTGGAACAGGCACCGCCACCCAGCCCTTCCTAGAGCCAAGCTATGAACGTGGGTCCTAGAGAGACAGAAAAGTCTTACCGGAAGGGAAGGAAAATCCTAATTACTACCTGGGAAACAATCCTCATTTCCAAGCCCAGCAGGTTACCTGGAAGGTAATGTGTGGGCAGTGATTCATTAGAAAGCTGTAATCCCCGATGTTAAAGCGAGAGTTATAACTGTATCCAGGGCCTGGGAGAGAGAAACGGGGCTTCATAAATCACTCCTCTGGCACTGTTGCCTGCGTACCCGGGCCTGTAGCAATTTATCCCAAATGAGGAAATAATAATGTCATTTTCCCCCAGCCTTTCCCTGGGAGAAAGTCCTGTTAATAGAGGGTAGGCAGGTGTTAAGAAGAAATCTTTCTGGGCCGTACCTCATTACCCGTTTGGTATAAGTAAGCTCTTTTCCGGCTCCTGCCCTCCTCCCTGCCTGCCTTGTCAGCAGCGGTGCCGGGAGTTCGCAGGCGGAGGACACGGTGGGAAAGAAGTCAGACCGGGCTCTCGGTTTTTTCAGTTTGTTGTCTTGAATAAAGTAAATTGATGTCATGTGTTTTTCCCCCTGAATATTGAGAGTTGAGCCTAGTTGTAGAAGGATGGATAGCTTTTTTTTCTATTATCATTCAGTATTCTCTGCTGCTATTCATCTGGAGGTCTCTAGTAATTTTTACACAACTATTCCCGTTTTACAGATTATAAGTTCCATGGAACAATGAAAGTCCCCTTTTTCGGAGTAACTGGATGTTTCACATATTCACGAAAGTTAGCTCCTGTATCAGGTGGAGTGCAAAATAAAGAAAGGCGCAAACACAGTAGATGTTTGTTTCTCATCCCTCCAACAGTCTTGGCCTGGATCTTCCCGGTCAGTTCATGACTCTTCCTCTTGCAGTGATTTAGGGACCAGCTCTTTTTATCTGATGGCTTTGCCATCTCTTAAGCCTCCTCCTCTTCTACATCCACCCAGCCCTGGGAAAGGAGACGCGGAATGGACACATATCACCTCTGCCTGTGGGCCCCTTGCCAAGAACTAGTCACGTGGCCTATCTGGTAGCAAAAGGCATGAGAGTGGCCAGGAAATGTAGTCCTATGCTGGGCAGTTGCTTACCTGTGATACCTCTGTGCTGTAGAAGGATTATGAGTGTGGCAGATAATTAGTGGATAATAATCACTACCACATCTCTGAGTAGAGACATGGTCTAAGCTTACATTGAATTATCAATGGCAGAGCCTGGAATTTGAACCCAAATACCCAAGCCGTAGTTGTTTTCTGACTGCACTAGGTAGAAATGAAATTGCTGGGTTTGAGGGTAAGCAGATGGGGCCAGCTAAAGCAAGATGGACAGACTGACATTCCTTGCTGTCCTTCATGTAATAGACAAGAATCTTAAAAATCTATCTTTAATATACAAGAAGACAAAGGCTTCTTGATGGTAGTTGTCTTTTCATAATTCCAGACCTGAATGTCCCTTCAGTCATTTGTACTTGTACCTGTAAAGCTAACACACAGTTTTGCATCAAATTATCATGTGGCTGACCGTGTAATAAGTAGATTCCTAAAAACCTGTATTTAAGGTGGCCACTGGCCCCTGGAGTAAATGGCAGCTGTTGGATTCCATGTGGTGTTTTGTGGTGCTGTTGAACCTCGTAATTCCTCTCCCCTTTAGTTTCCTCTCTGTCTGAGCAGCTGTATTGAAGTCTGTCAAGCATGCCCATTAGCTTTCACATGTAAAGATGGCCTTTTTATATTCAAATTTTAGCAATATATTATTTAATCATTAGGCAGTTTACAAAGGGTATATTTGTGACCATTGTTCTTTCTGAATGCCTAATCGCTAAAGGAAAACATTTTGGAAACAAGTGCTTTCTTCCAGAGACTGTGGTTTCCAGGAGAGTGTTGGGAGTCTTTGCACAGGGAAGGCTGGGGAGGGAGGTAGTGACCGGGCACGGGGAGGACGCGGCTGGCGCTGCTGGGCCTAACTGGCCGCACACTGAGGCCCAGCCGAGTGCACGTGCAACTGCATGAAACTGCTGATATGCAACCATATTTTCCTTTAAAACAGCAATTTCATCAGATTCAAACTGGTACAAAAGTGGGTTCCTGGTGAGGATTTTGTCCCCAAGGTTACAGGGCACCATTCTTCTTACCACTTCCGACATAGTCAGGTGGGGCTTCCCTAGAATCAGCAGAGTCACAGCTCCGCAGTGAGGTGGAATTTGATTCAGCTCCAGAAGCATCCAATGTACAGCTGACCCTTGAACCACGTGGGTTCAAACTGCATGGGTCCACTTGCACATTGTTTTTTCCCGACCAAACACAGATCAAAGATACAGTATTCACAGGATGCAAAACTCACGTATATGGAGGGCCGAATTTTCTCATATGCAGGCTGTGTAGGGCTGACTGCAAGACCTGAGTGTGTGCAGATTTTGGTATATGTGGGGGTCCTGGAACCAATCCCCTGACTATACAGAGGAATGACGGTGGCGTGAATGTGAACCCATGAGTGGTAGAGCATGGCCAGCACTCCCAGGACACATGTGGCTGACAGAGGAGTCAATGTCAGGACGTGCTCCACAGGGAGCTGGTGGCATCTGAGCTGGAGCTTACTGACAAGTGAGACGCCCGGTGGATAAGGTGCCAGGAAGGGCATTTCATGAGAGACTGAGGAGGTAGCATGGTGAGCTGTTCGAGAGCATGGGACTCTGGACTCAGACAGCCTGGATTAAAATCCCGGATCCACCCCTTCCTGGCTATGTGAGGTTAGGCAAGTTACTCAACTTCTCTGTGCCCTGATTTCTTCATCTGCAAAATGGGAATAGTAATAAGAACTTCAGAACTTTCCTCCACTTTTAATACCCTTATGTCATGTGTTCATCCAAATGGCCTTGCAGCCCAGAAATTGTGTTTGTCCTGTCAACTGGCTAACCTGGTAACTGTACTGAAAGGATTAAATGAGTTAATATATGTAAAGAACTTAGAACAGTGCCCAGCACCATTCTAAGTAATACGTTTCAGTTGCTGTTTTTATACAGAGCTCAGAGGCATGAATATGTGTGACAAGTAGTGAGGAGGTCAGTATGGTGTCCTGGGAGTGGAGGAGAAATAGACTGTGGCGGGGATACTGAGATCACAAGATGGACAGATTTGGGTGTGGTTTCCACCGCTGGGAGAAGCCGACAGGTTGGCAGCTCCTGCCTGTGCAGTAGCGACCAGCAGCACAAACTGTCCTGAGACCTTGCCTGTCTTCCTTGTTGCCCATTATCTCTGTCTCTCCGTGCTTTCTCCTGCCCCTCTTCCTATCCAAAAATCTCTAGTCCTTTTATTTGGAGGAAATGTTCAAGTTTTCCCATCACACTTTTTTTTTTTTTAAATATGTATGGCTGTAGGAAATTTCTCTGCACCCCCAAGGATACCTGAAGCGCCTTTCCTTTTGAGTTTGGCGTATGGCAGGAGGGTGGTCAGAAAACAAGGGCAGCTTCTCCTTTGCAACTGCTTCGGCTATAGTTTTTTTGATGGTGCAAGGTGTACCCTAGGGCTGATTGTGTTCCTGGGAGCTGTTACTGGAGGGTTAAGTCAGCAACAGGAGAGCAGCACTCTCAGTAACCTCAGAAAGAATAGAGAATGATGTTGTTGAAGGGAGCAGGGAGCTGGTTGCTTTTGCTGTGTTCTAGTACCGTCTTCTTAAGAAAAAAAAAAAATAGTTCCCTTCCCCCTCCGTCTCTCTGCCTTCCCACAACACACCTTGTACTAAATACATTTTTCAGACCTGACTTTGTGCAAACACAATGTTGTTCTGCAAGCATTAAAAGGCAATTTAGTACTCAAAGGATTAAAAGCTCATGTTAAATTGAAGACTACACTTGGCATAAACATTAAAAATTGACAGAACACCCTGCACATTAACTGCACCAGGGCTTCGTAATTAGCATTTAAAAGTAAAACATCATTTCCTTACTGTTTCCTACTTACTCATTTATAATGCATTTATTATAATACAGATGTGAGCAGGAGGCTTTCTACCATCATCAGCAAATGAAAAATATACCTGTGCTGAGAAAGAAACCGGGATTTATTAATCCAGCCTAAAAAGCAAAACCAATATAAAAGTCTCTCACTGGGCTGATTTGAGAGCTTCGAACTACCCTTTGGAAGATTGACACAAGGCCCCTAAAGAAATCGCCTTCATGTTTCTTTTCCTTTTCTTAGCCTTTCACTAACAAATACTAGGAAGAAAATCCAACTAAGGTTTGGCCAGGCACAAACTTACGTTTAAAATTGATCAACTGGCAGGTTACCAAAGGAATGTGGAAAATAGCTTGTTGGCCCATTGCTGATGCTTCTTTAAAACTTTGGTAAGACTGGGATCCAATTTTCCAATTTAAAGTGAAATTCTGCTGACTTAACACAGATGGTTGAATTTGTAAATGAGGACACCTGTTCATGACACCTTTGGGCTCCTGCTTAAATTTGAAGTTTTGTTTTTAGCATTACCAAATTTGTAAAATCTGAATGCAGTCCAGACCGGATCTTACTTTCTTCCCGCATAGTTAGTTCTGACTGTGCTGCCATTGCTGTCTTTGGACCTTCTTCGCCCCTTCGTAGTATGGTAGGTAGGTTTCCAAACGTCAGCACGCAGCAGAGTCACTGGGGGTCTCACTAAAATGCAGATTCCGGCTGAGCAGATGCAGGTGTGTCATTTCGAACACACTCCCAGTGGCCCTGATGCTACTGGCCCCAGGCCCACATTTTGAGTAGCAAAGTGGTACAGAGACTCTAATCAATTTTCAGTCACTGAATTCAGATCATCAAATGCAAAGGACCCTCAAAGTGCCAGCTCTCTGTGATAAACCCATGGAGATTACAAAGATAACCAAACACGGCACTTGCCCTCAATGAATGTACTCGAGAAATGTCTTAGAACTTGTTATCTTCCTCAGGCTTCTCCCACTGGACCTCATGCGTACGTAATACGTGATTGAGAACACCTTTCCCTGATGTTATCTAGAGATCCTGGCAGGCACATTCTGTTAAAACAGACCTCCCGGGCTGTCCTCAGGTGGCCTCGGATTCCCCAGCTGGGGCACTATAAGTTTATCAGGTTAGCCAGTTGACAGGACAAATATAATTTCTGGGCCGCAAGGCCATTCTGGGTGAACACATGACATAAGGGTGTTAAAGTGGAGGAGAATGCTGAAAATAGACTCCACTCTTGTCAGAACAGCGCCAGGGGCTGGCCTGGGCCCTGGAGGATTCGGGCAGCGAGGCACACCCGCTGGGAGGAAGGGTGTGACTGGGGAGAGGGGTTCCCAAGGAACCAATTTGGCACCTGCTCTGTGGCAATCCCTTGAGGCAAAGCGAGAAAGGAGGAGGCTTTAGTACAGATATGGGAACGTTCTGCTACAAGCAGGCCTCTTGTGTTTTCTTTTCATCATTGTAATGATTTCTAAAATTCCAGAAAGGTATTCATGCCCCTACATGACTTGAAAATGCTCCTGTCTCACTAAGAGAGCCCTGGGCTAAAACACACCCAGATAGTCGTCAGGAGCGAGGCTTGCTGCCCGTGAGGTGAGGACAGCAGCCTGGGTCCGTGAGTCAGGCTCACGTCGAAGCCTGGCAGGGCCTGGAGGGCAGCAGCGTGTGGTTTGCAGGCTCGTTAATTACCCTGGTGTTTTTATGGGAAGATCCTTGGGTGTGTTTGTGGGAACAGAACCCTGATTTTAATTGCATCCCTTCTGGTTATTCAGATTATATACTTCTAAAGATCTTGTTTCTCTGGCTTTCGTCTGCCTTACAGAGGTACAGAAGGGTTCAACAGAGAAAATGCCTGTGCTCTGTGTTTACACCTAGAAGCAGAGACTTTTAGAGCTGAAAGGGATTTGACTGTATGTAGTCTGGCCCCCTTGGTTTTTAGGTGAGGAAAATGAGGCTCAGAGAGGCTTAAGTGACTGCCCAAGGTCACATAAGTAGGATTAAAACTCAGGTCTCCTAAACCTCTCTATTTTGTACATCATAGTCTCGGCAGATAATTTTTTCTTTTCAGATTTTTAGTAAAAGCAAGAATCAGAAACAATTTCTTGACTGAGTGTTGAGGTCATTGCAGGAATAGTCATAATCACTGCATTCTCTATGTATTTCTTACTTGATTCTTCTTTGGTGCAGGAGTACTTAGGATGCTTCAACAGTGTACTGGGCAGGAGTACACAATTAGCAGATTCAAATAGATGCACAGTGTTAATAGAGGATGTGTCTTTTGAAAGCAAAGCAACCAGGATCACAGGGCACTTAAGAATTGGAAATGTAAAATGAAGGCGAGTTAACACTCTGGTAGAGTAGCCAAGGGCAGCCTTATTTTTTCACTTTTCAACAAAACAGTGGTTTGGTGCTAAAACAACAAAGTAGTAGTCAGTGTAGATAAACCTCAAGTATGTTTCCAGCCCACTATGCTGACAATTTCCTGGTGTCTCTAGACTCTGTTATTGTCTGAGGACCTCCTCTCACAAACACTTATTTAATAATGGCACTTTGGATTTTTAATATTTTATTTGATTTCTGTTTTATGGTATTTTTAATTGAACCCTGTTTTAATTGCCTTTTCTGCACACCAAGAGCCTGGGTGGAGAAGGAAGGCTTTATAAATGAAATGATTATTGTTATTACTTCCTTTCTTTCTGCTGTCTTAATCAAATTATAATTGATTCCATCCACATATAAGCCCTGATCCTCATGTACATGTGTCAGAAAACAGCAAGTGTTGAATAAGAAGGCTGAAAATTTTAATCTAACTGAGAATAAGATTTGTCACCATTATTACCGGATGAGGAAAGATCTTGCTGTCGAGTTGAGCCACCAAAGCAGAGAGAAGCTCTTCAGTCCCATCTACCCACAGTACTTGATTCTGGGCTGCACAGCCTGCAGGTGGACAAGGTTTCATAAAATCAAGAGCTGGAAGTGACCTAGAAAAGATATTTGGTCCCTCCCTTGTGTCCGGTCACAGCCCAGGGCAGACACAGTTTATCATGCACATGCTCAGCTGATGCTTCCGTAAATAAGGGACCTTCCTTTATAGCTGTCCAGATCCACAAGGGCAGCTATTGGGTTGCCCTTAGGATAAAAGAATAAACAACCCTCATCTCCTTAAACTTCTGTCCTTCTCTACCCTGTGCCTTCTCATCCTATTAAAAAAAATGTGACTTACTGGTTTTATGCCCAGCCACTGACTGCAAGGTGACTCGAGCCACCCTGAAGAGGCCCTCATGGAGAATCGCAAAACAAGTCTGGCTCACGCGGAGATGGCTTCTGGCCTGGCTTGCTCTGCGGCCCTCCCAGCCAAGTGTTCAGTGGGCAGCCGTTCATCATGCTTGATGAAAGGCCTTAGATGCGATGGACAAAGGGAGAGATTGTCGATCCTGGATAACTGCTTGAAGAAAGGAAAATTATCCCTTGAAAGGACACCCCTAACCCTCAGGATATCTTCCTACCTTAGGATTTGCTAAAATAGAATTCCTTATATCAAAGACAATAAAATGTTTGAGTTCCTACTATGTACAGTGTGCTAGGCTAAGCACTACAGGCCAAGCAAGGCAAATAAAATAAAACTGTCTTCTTTTCCTATTCCCTTCATTTCAGCAAAGATACCAACCTATTTTGAGGGTCTGCTGTGCCCCAGACCATGCACCCCAGTTTCTGCTTATCAGCCTGGTTGTAGCAAGTATTAAAATAATAACCCCCCATGACTGAAGAGGGAGCTGTATTCAAAGAGGTTACATCACTTGTCCAAGACCCCATACAGGGTCAGTGAGGCACAGGGGAAGGTTGAAAGCCAGTCTTTGTCTAACCTGTCCCTTTGTATTGTGAACCTAGAAGGAAGTATCAGACGGTTTGGCACAGAGCTCCGTCCTTGGGCCTGGCCTGTTTGCAGCCTTTACTTCGGTGAAAAGAAAGAGTGGAAGCTGTTAGGCTGGGAGGAGGCAGTCAGGATAGCAAACATGTCCCAACAGGCCAAGGACCTGAATGAAAGCCACAGCCATGAGGGTGGAAGGGAGGAAAGGAATGAGAGGCACAGGGAAGAGAGCAACCTGAGGATTTCGGGGTTCGGAGTTGGGGACAGCGGGTGCCTGGGTGAGACCATTGACAGGAGGAAATTCCAAAATTTCATTTTTAGAAATGTAGGCTTTTGAAGCACCATGGACAGTCCTTTACCTCCTTTTTTCTAGACATGGAAGAGGGACCTTGAAGAATTTCAATATTAAAGGATAGGAGAATCGAGAAGGCAACATCACTTGAGAAATAAGCAGATAATGGCCAGGTGTGGTGGCTCACACCTGTAATCCTAGCACTCTGGGAGGCCAAGGCGGGAGGATCGCTTGAGATCAGGAGTTCGAGACCAGCCTCAGCAAGATTCAGACCCTGTCCCTCCTAAAAAAATAGAAAGAAATTGGCTGGGCAACTGAAAAATATATATATAAAAAAACTAGCCGGGCACGGTGGTGCACGCTTGTAGTCCCAGCTACACTGGAGGCTGAAGCAGGAGGATCCCTTGAGCCCAGGAGTTTGAGGTTGCTGTGAGCTAGGCTGACGCCACGGCACTCTAGCCCGGGCAACAGAGTGAGACTCTGTCTCAAAAAAAAAAAAAAAAAAAAAAAAAGATACTAATATCTTTTTGTATGGAAGTATTTTGTCATGGAAGCCCAGTAAAAAAGAGTCTGCAACTTCTGCAGAGAGAGACAGACAGAAAGGGCCACTGGATTTGTTAATTAGGAAGACTTTAGCCAGAGATTTGTTAACCTTATGAACATTAAAGGCCACTGTCACCCTCTTCTTTTGGTGGAACAGCTCTAGGAAAGGTGAATAGATAATAGTCACTGACTTAGTGAAAAGAGTAGAACGTATGATTTTTGAAAGCAGAAGGACAGAGGCAGCTCCCATGCCAGTGCTGACAGCCCTACTGCAGCATTTAAAGAACAGTAAGGTGGGAAACTGGGGGGGGGGACTCAGGCGGTAGCTCAAGCCCAGCCTCACAGAAGGACACTTGCCTGATCGGGTCAGCCCAGCCTAGAAAGTTAGAGGGGACCCCACTGATGGACTCAAGGGAAACGGACTGGATTGCAACGCAGATCCTTCTCTTTACAACGAGGAGCATGACCACAGCCCAGCCGCAGTGACTTCTATGCCCTAGTTGGCACATTGACCCCCAAAGGACAATCCCCAAGGAAGCCAAATTATAATCAGAAGGTCAGCTGGTGACCAGGGATTGTAAGTGCAAGGGATGTGGCCAGAATTGCCCATTCTGTCCTGTGTGAACCCCAGCACTGTGCACTGACTTTTATTACACTCGTACACTTGATTATGCATCTTTGATCATACCTGTTTCCCCTCACTGGATTGTGAGCTCTCTGAGAGCAGAGTCTATGCTTTACTTATCTGTGTACCCTGCTGCAAAGTATTCTGCGTTTGTCACATATTAGACACTAAGTTGGGACCATCTACTTCCATTCCTGGAAAACTTTAGCAGAAATAACAATAGTAGTAAATGCTCCTGTGTTTCAGGTGCCTACTGTATGCCTGCACATGTATTAGATAAAGATTATCTAATCTTTATAGCTAATAGATGCCATGAGCCGTATCCTATAGACGGGATCCTGAGGTTCAGAGATTAAAGATCTTACGCAATCAAGCCAGCTTTACGAGGTAGGACTGGGATTTGAACCTGATCTTCCTTACTCCGGAGCACATGCTCTTCGTAAGGACCCCATTAGCTGGAATCACTGATGCCTGTTCACTTGGCACTTGCCAGCTCCCTTCTGTAAATGTTCCATGTGCCTGTAAGGGGTGGAGGGTGGGGGCCCTGAGAAAGCAATGTTCAAGCATTGGTTAGAATAGGTGTCCTATCCTCTTGTCATGCCTTCATATTCACAAATGTTCATTTCTTTCTTTCTCTCTTTTTTAATTCTTCCTAGGGATGATGACTGACAGATTAATATATGTCTAACTCATGTCTCAGAAATCAAAAGGAAGGTGCTGTCAGAATCACTTGTCAGAAAATGAGATTAGGCGCACTTGTCATTTGCTGAGGATTGCAGTCTTTCAGAGATAAGGTTTCATTTAATGAGGGTAAAAAGCCTCCTTTTAAAAAAAGAAGAGGGAGCGAGGGAGTGAGGGTGGGGTAGGAGAGGAGTGATGATTCTTTTTTCTGGTGTCAGCCAAGTGTTTTATCACCTAACGTGATCCCGTGGCACCTGGTAGCCACTGATAATGGCAGCCTGGCCCTCTCCACCTCCCCTGCCGCCAAGCCACTTCAAAAGCAGCTGCTTGTTACCTGCTTTTACCTCTCTTTGGAAGCTGAAGCTCCTTTTCCTGTGGGAAGAGGGAGCTAAGCATGTACTCTCAATTTAAAAGCAGGCTCAAGAAAGCATGCAGTATAAAGGAAATGTATAGTCACATTTCCCAGCAAACTGTAAAGAACCCACAATGGAGTTCAGTGAGATACGGAGCTTGTCTGAGTAGTGAAAAGTGAACTAATGAGGAACAGCACTGGATCCCATTGCAACCAATTGTGTTTTGTTATGGAAAATATTTATCAAGTTCTTTTGCATTTGTTGAGTCTCTTAAAAGTAAGAGCTCCTGGCATGTGACTGGGTGCACCTCCTGCACCCCTCAATTCAAATTGGCAATTTCTATCCCATGATTAAGCGTCTCACTGTACCTTAGGTGTGGCCTATGCTACAGAAATATTTCAAATTAATCTCTCCCACCCCCAATCATGGAAACTGCCTCTGAAATGAACAACTTCATTATGAAGAATGCCCATGATAAAGCAGGAAATCTGTATTTGAGAAATGTTTGTTCCAGTTCTCTACTCCAAAACTGAGTGGTGGGAAACAAAGACCCTTTTCTTCTGTTCTTGGGTTTGGTGGGTCAGGAATTCTGACGGGGCACAGCTGGGGCAGCTTCTCTCTGCTCTGTGATGACTGGGTGACTTGAATGGCTGGGACTGGAATCATCTGGAAGTGTCTTCACTCACACATCAGGCACCTGGGCAGGGATGACCACAGGCTGAGCCCAGGTGGGACCGGCCACCAGAGCACCTCCACAAGTCCTGTCCACATGGCTTAGGCTTTTCACAGAATGGCATCTGGGTTTGGGGGGGAGTTCCTGAGGGATGCTTCCAGAAAGCCAGCATCCCAAGAGATGGGGGCAGAAGCAGCCAGGCCTCTTCTGACCTGGCCTTGGACAGTCAGTTGGAACCTCTTCTGCCATTGAGCTGAAGCAGTTACAAGCCTGCCAGATTTAAGAGAAGAGGCTATGGACCTCTCCAGGGGAAAGTGTCAAAGGATTTGTAGTTGTGTTTTAAAATTGTCATAATGGTGTAAAGGTTTTTATCTACTTGTGCTTTTCCTTCACTTCCCATGGACAAAATCACCTATGAATGTAAAGCAAATGACATTGGATTGTTTACTACTGACTTGGCATAAATGGTTACACCTCTTCATTAAAAAAAGACAGAGAGAGAGAGAGAGACAGAGACAGAGACAGAGAGAGCCAGCCTGGTAATTGCCTGGCGTAGTCTGAGGGTGGTGCCTCCTTCTCCTGGCCTCTGCTGCAAACAGTGTAAAGCAGACTCATGAACTTCACCTAAATGTGCACCTTTCTATTTCTTTCCAGTCTCTCTCCATTACGCTTTTCAACAATAATCTGTACATACTTGCCTCTGTTTTCTTACCTCTTTTGTTTAGAACTTTTTATATGTAATCTAGCTTCGACCCCATTCTGTGACAGTTCTCTAATTACCTCCTAAATTACTGATCCATCAGTCTTTTCTCAGTCCTTATTCTCCAGTATCTCTGAAGCACTTGCCATTTTTGAGTCCCCTCCTTCCGGAGATTCCCCCTTGTCACTTGTCACTCCACCTTTCTGTGGCTCCTTCCCCAGCCCGGTCAACATGGACGCTGTCAGGGTATTGTCCTTGGCTCTGCTTTCTTTCTACTCGAGATTTTGTTCTTGGCAGTCACATCCCCTCATCTTTTTGCAGAGGACACCTGCACCTCCTCTACGCATCTGAGAGTCTCTCTCCTGTGTTCCAGTCCCGGATTCTGACCACAGCGAGGCTGCTCTCACAGTTTTCCAAGTCCATCTCGGCCAAAGCGATTTCTTTATATTCCGCTGCAAGCCTCTTCGTGCTTCCGTGCCCCTGATTTTAACATTGTCCCTTGTCTTGCTTCCCACTGCTAGTCATTGTCTGGTCCTTTTAGTTCTGCCTCTTCAGTGTCAATATATCTTCTCACCTTAGCTTCACCCCATTTCTCCTGCCTTCTCCTGTTGGATGTGCCTTTTCCTTGGGTCACTTTTCTTTTCCTTTCCTTCTTCTTTTTTTTTTTTTTTTTTTTTTAAAGAGAAAGGGTCTTTCTCTTTCGCCCAGTTGGAGTACAGTGGCGCGATCATAGCTCACTGTATCTCAAACTCCTTGGCTCAAGCAGTCCTCTCACCTTAGCTTCCTGAATAGCTGGGACTACATGTATGTGCCACCATGCTTAGCTAATTTTTCTTATTTTTTGTAGAGACGGGTTCTCACTATGTTGCCCAGGTTGGTCTCAAACTCCTGGCCTCAAGTGATCCTCCCACCTCAGCCTCCCAAAGTGCTGAGGTTACAGGCGTGAGCCACCGCGCCCGGTCTGGTCACTTTTCTTGATGCTCTCTGGGGCACATATCACATTCTACCTCCTAGTTAACACATGCATTCATCTTCTCTTCCTCCTAAATTATAAATTCCCTAAGGGCAAATACCATGTCTTCTTCTCTTTTTTTTTTTTTTTTGGCACATAGTCCATGTTTAGTGAAAGTGTCCATGCTGAATGAATGGCTTTTGGTATACTCTAGGAAAATTAATCACACAGTAGGCCCAGACTGTTGGAGTTAGGGAAAGGCTTTGATGAGATGAAGAGACTAACATGGCTGAAGGCACTTGCCTCTCAACTCTCTTCAAAGGGGTACCGGAGGGAGCAAGACATACCAGGAACAATAGTAACAACAATAATGATAGATATATTTATTGAGTGCTTATTGTGTGTTAGGTGCCATCCCAGTTCATTTAATCTTCACAACTCTGAGGTAGGTACAGTATGTTTTCCATTCTATAGATGAAGAAATGGTGGTAGAAAAAGTCAAATATGACTTTTTTGCTAGTTGGGTGAATGCCTGGTACCCCAAAACCAGCCTTCTTGCAGTCTATGCTAGAGCAAGCAAGTGCCTTGGGCCGGCTGGGAGAGCAGGCCTTCCCTTTGCTGTAGTCTAACGCTTACTGTTGGCTGGCCACCAAGCCCAAAGCAGCTCCAAGGGGCCCCCAGCTGAGCCTAGTCATCACCAGTCCTAGAGGCAACAGGATGCAGAAGAGCAGCGCCAAGTGTGTGCAGGGCTTTTGAAACGTGTGTGTGGTTTTGAAAGCACAGGAACCCTGTCCACTGTCATCCTGGCCTGATGAGAGGAGAGCGGGAGAAGGACAGCTGGGGGAGGAACACCGAGTGAGCAGATGAATGAACGGATACCGTACTCCTGGGATGTGTGTTCAAGGGTAACGAGACAGAAAGGAAATGTGGCAAAATGTTACCGATTAAGGAATATAAGTGAAAGGTTTTTGGGTGCTATTCATACTGTCTTTCATCTTTTCTGTTAAGTTTGAAATCTCTCAAAATACAAAGTTGGGGAAAAGTTTAAAAGACAGCTCAAACAAATTAAAAAAACAAGTAATTCTAATGGTAGGAGTCAACAATAAATACACAGGAAAGGGATCTGAAGCCAGGAATTTTCTGGTCCATCAAAGGGGGACATGCCAAGGGAGAAGAGAAGAAGTGGAATTTGAGACATGTGGTGCTTCTTAGGGGGGGTGCTCAGCCTGCCCAAGAGGCTAATTCAAAACTAAATCTTATCCCGGGATCCCACAGCCCTTAATGTGACCCAAACTTTCCATTACCAAACTCTAAGGATTTAAATCCTGATATTGTCTGCTGAATCTGGGGTCTGTCTCATCAGTTAAAGATCTATCCTATTGAGGCCATCTGTGTCTATGCAATAAGTTCTTTTCAAGCCAAACTTTCATGTTAAAAAAAAAAAAATCCTAAGAGGAAATACATGTGGTCCTCTTCCCCTTCAAGCCCAGTTCAGGCTATTTATTGTTTTATTTGATTGTTGAGAAGTCAGAAATGACTAAATTGGTTCCCAATGTGGTCTGCACATTTCCTTGGCTGGGAATGGTCTGATTAAGACAAAGCCCAGCTTAGAATTTAGCAGTGTTCTGATTTGTGTGGGCTTGGGGTAGGGTGTGTATTTTTTTTTTTTTTTGTCTTTTTTCTGAAGTCCTTCCCTTGTAGATTTCAGATTAAAGAGTATGTGATGACACGTTTACCCTTTTGGTTTTGTTTTGAAAACACAAAACTGACAAATGCGTTTAATGGGCCAGTAGTACCCAGTGACAGCAGCGTGGAGCCCCAGAGGCTCACTTGGGCCTTGACTGTTTTGATAAGGAAGTTGAATTGTACTCAGCAGTCGGAAGGATCAAATGCAAACCACCGCGTACTCCTGATATTTCCTTCACTTATCAGGAAATTCCAAGAGAGTGGGGCTAGGGGACAGAAAAGCTAAACTGAACAGTATGCCCTGCTCAGAAATGAATCAGTAAACTCCAAGAATACAGAAAGAAGCAAACATTATTTTTTTTTTTAGCACAGAAACTATTCTCTGTTTATAAATAGGTATTAGATCATAAAAAATCACAAGATCTAGGAATGGAAGAGAGAGAGATTATTTATCCCAACCTATATGCATTTTAATGGTGAAGAAAAGGTTAAATGACTTACTTAAAGTCACAACTAGTTGGGATGGGACCTATTCTAAAATCCAGTTCTCCTGACCTCTCTAATCCAGTCCAGTATTCGTTCAGCACTTAATCCTTTCTGCAATGGTTTCCAGTAGCCCTGTTTCTAAAACTCACCAGAGTTGGCTGCTAATGAGATCAGGTCAGTCCTCTAATCCCCCTACAGGTCAGTTATTTGCAGTCATTTTCATGGTCTCATGTTACACCCTTAAACTCAGCCGGTCATTTCACAAACGCATCCTGTCAGCTGTAAGTGAGCACTGGTCACAGAAAATCCATCACTACTAGTGCTAATGGAAAAACAACTCAGAATGCCTAGTAGACTGTTGTTTGTAGCTTGATCTTTGTATAAGAAGGAAAGCACCATAAATTAAAATAAAAGCTACCAGCCAACCACTGATATTTTCACCAGCCTCTTCTTCAAGAAAACTCATTACTAGGAAAATAAATAGCATTCTTTATCCGCGGCACAAAGGAAAGTCTTGTTAGTTATAGGCGAGTGGCTATTTGGAAGCCTGGCTACAATTTTCCTGTTTTACTCACACTTGTAATTAAATCCATCAACTCCCTCTAAGATTCTGTGTAAATACCAGATGCTCACTACATTTGTTTCTCTCCTGGAGAATATGAAAAGTTGTGCATTAACAGTAGAAGAACTTCAAAGGAGGCACAAACCTGGGTGAAAGTGAAGCTCTGAAGATCCACACTGGCTTCCTTGTGAATTCGTTGGAATTTTCGAGTGAGGGCAGCCCACCGCACGTGGACAGCACAGGCCCCTTGCCATCTCTCCCTTGAGCCGGTGATGTTAAGTTAACATCGTGCCCTAGCTCAGGAGCAGATGGCTCGGAAGAGAGGGGCGTGGTGGATGGGGAGAATCCGTCAGGCCTGGCGGGAGGCCTGTGAGAAAGGGAGGAGAAGGCCGTGCCTCTCGATCCCTAAGGGGCTGCAGCCTGCTTTTCATGTGGTATTGTTGCTGCCCCAACCAGCTGTCACTTGAATTCATTCAGTCCATCATATGGGGAGTCAGAGGAGGAGGTTTGGGATGGCTCTGGGTAAATCCAGCCTTGCTGCTGGGGTGAGAAAATGCTCTTTGGAGCACATGTACTCCTCAGGGGACATCGATACATATTATCACTTTTTTCCTTCCCTATACAAAGAGTAACTTTTTGTCTCAGAGGTGATGGCATTTCAGCAGTAGGCAAAGCAACCCCCCTTTGCTTTTCCAGAATTAAATGTATGATAGTTGCTTAGAGCTGTCATGACCTAGGGAGAAAGCTGAGGAAGTGTTAAGTGAATCATGAAAGAGAATCAACATACCTGCTGGTATTTAAATTTTAGTGTATTCCAGTGTGGCTTTATTGGCATTTGTAATGCAAAAACTGGGAAAGGGTGCTACACCTCCTCTCACCAACTTAGTCCCAGCAGATTCAACCCCATTTTTTTTTTTTTTGTGAATTTACTTTAAAATATGTAGAACTCCTAAAAGTATTGGCAGAGGATTCATATCATATGGGCAACCCCCAACCCTCCTCACTTATAAACTGTCCCTGGCTTTGGGGTTTTTCCCCACTAGTTTTGTTAGGCAGGTTGCCATGTGGGGGATTCATTTTATAAGCAAAGGTTTTAGGTAGACCTCTATGACTGACTGCGTGGATGGAGTGAGGAATGAAAGGACAAGCCCATGGCCCTTGCCACCTCAGCTACTTTCAGTTTCTATTTGAAACCAAAATCACAGAAGAGCTGTCAGATGGCAGCTGTGCATTTGGTAGAAATGAGAATTCCAGATTTTATGCTAATTTGGTTTCAGGTTCCTTTGAACCTGCAGTTTATGGGGCTGTGCTTAAAACTGCAATCTGTTTTGGATAAAAGAAGGGATTACTAAAGACTTTTTAGTTGTGCAAACATTCCCAGCCTCCAAAAGGAAAGGGGGAGACCAGATTTATTCTTTCATTAGAATTGTCATGTTAAGTTTTCTTCTACTTTATCAAATAGAAAACTTTCCCCTATTTTGGCAAAGATTTTTATTTCAGGATTTTTTCATTGCTGTTATTTATCTTTATTTCAGTAGTGCTCTTTCTTGAACTTCGAGGTCCTTGGCGTTCCCTTGCAGAGGCAGGAAGGCAAGGGCAGTGCTCACGGATGCCTCTCCTCCTGGCACGTGCTTCCTTTCTCTCCTTGTTGAGGCTGACCCAGATGGTTGTTGCAGTTACCTATTGCTTTGTAACAAACCACAAATTTAATAGCTTAAAGCACAACATTTGTTTGTTCACAGTGTTGCAATTTGGGCAGGGCTCTGCAGAGAGGCTCCTCTCTGTTCAGGTGGCATCAGCTAAGGCAAGCTAAACTGCAGCTAGAGGAGCCACACCCAAGATGGCTTATTCACACAGCTGGCAAGTTGTTACTGGCTGTCACCTGGAAATTCGACTAGGTCTTTGGTCCTGAGGCCTCAGTTTACCTCCGTGTGGGCCTGCTTGGCTTCCTTACAATATGGTGGTTAGGCTCCCTTGGAACAAGGGAGCAGGCAGAAGCTGCCAGGCCCTCTTAGTACCTGGGCACTGACATTCCAGAACATCACTTCTCCACATTCTGTCGGTCAAAACAGTCATAGGTCCAGCCCCGATGCCAGGACGTCTAAGTTCTACCTTCTCATGAGAGAAATAGCATGTACATACAGAATTATTTGGGGCCATATTTGAATACTAGCAACCACAGTGGTTAATGTGTTACTTTAATTAGCAATCAATTTTCAAGAGCATTTACTGGTGCTCTGTTGTTAGCTTTGTGGGTTTCTATATTCTGTGAAATCCCAAACTGGTGGCAATTTCTGGAAAGGACTTTAAAGTTAAGTTTACGTTTGAGATTATGTCTTCATTCTCTTCTGTTTTAGGTGGCAGAGATCTGGTCATTCATTCATTAACTCGTTGATCAGACCACTGTTTTTTAACCCATCTCTTACACATAAGGCGTATCTTACACTGCACCAGAGGTTAAGGGGAATAATGATGGTGGTGGTGGTGGATGTATGTCTGTATAAAAGCACATCACAGTCCTGGCCCTCAAGTGACTGAATCTACAGACTGCTCTCCAAAGCAATGTCTTGTTCCCACTAAGAAAATGTGTACCCCTAAAGGAATGACAGTGTCCAGAGGTGAGCCAAGAAATAGGTACATGCCATATATTGTCTTAGATATGTTTTCCTTAGGAAACTTTCAAGAAAAGCTGTGATTTGGAGCAGAAGAAGAAATTTCTGGTCTAATTAATTTGTAACAGAAATATGTAAATGGAAATTACACAGAACCAAAGAGGAACTGGGAGGTCTTTGTAGGCACACAGGCTTGCCCTGACCCTACGTAACAGCAGTATATGATCTTAACAATTGGCATTTGTTTAGCCGTTGACCATTTGCAAACTATGCTCATTTGATTCATAAAGTCATAGAGACAGAGGTTATTGGAATGGCCATATTAGTGTTTCCTACTCCATTCTGACAGCATGGAAGAGACAGGGAGAGAAACTAAGGCCAAAACAAGAGTGAAAAATCAGAAACATTGTAAGAGTGCTTTCAGGAAATCTAAAGTAAGGGGATTCTGTGACATTCTGACTCCTTACCTACTACCTCAACAACTGTATGAGTCACCAAAACAGTGGACAAAAGTGTTTTGTTCTTACCCAACAAGAATTCCTACAAGTAAATATCTGGACTGTCAGGATACTCAATAAAAAAGCTAAAATAAAAGCTTTCGTAGATCAGTGTGTATTACCACAGATGCAGGAATAGAAGTTTCAGTACCCTAAAGATTATTAATACTTTCAGGTAACATATTTCCAGGAAAAAAATAGCAAAACCTTTGAGAGAAGGTTATAGGAAAAGGTGGACTGACATGCAGTTGCCCACCATTTCTCAGGATGTCGG
Organism: Varecia variegata; assembly: GCA_028533085.1. Lineage (NCBI taxonomy): Eukaryota > Metazoa > Chordata > Mammalia > Primates > Lemuridae > Varecia > Varecia variegata. The sequence continues at coordinate 28,785,689 of CM052448.1, forward strand.
TAATCTTTCAAACTACAAAACCTGGGAAGGTAAACTATTCACGTCCTAGTAGTGTTCACGTGGCTTAGAGACAGCTTTACCATGACTTTTCAGATCTTGAAACCTCTCTAGATTTTAGACATCAGAATTTATTTTGAGTTATAGGTTTGGCCAAGGGAATGAGAAATCAAAATTTATTGAATTTTGGACCCCCTAGGGTCCTAGCAGTGGGGACGGTGGAGAATGGTATTAGTGAAGAGGGTGCTACACATACTTGCTAGAATCATGCTGCACTCCTGACTCCTGCCAAAGGGCTTTCTGACACTCCCATATCAATTTCCTTACCTGAAATAAGGAGGAAACTATAAGTTATTTTTTGTTTGCCTCACAAGATTGATGTAAAAGCAAATGACATCATAATTGTAAACATTTCTGGAAAATATATGTTACCATGTGGCATTTATGGTAGCATTCCTAGAAGAGGCTGAATCTTAGAACCAGTAAATGGTACCATCACATATAATTTATGGCCCATGCTCTTGTTTCAGTCTAGGGTTCACTACTTTGTTGGTTGGTTTCTTCCTCCCTTCCACTTCAAGACACTGACATGAAGATTAGAATCATATTTTGAGCTTGACCCAGTCCTAGGATGGCAACTGTCTTTCCCTAGGACTAACCAAAGCTAGAAATGAGGGTCCTTAAATCAGATACAGAAAAATTGTTTTCGCTCAATGCAAAACTTAACTGAAATTATAGTAACGTATGTGTAAGACTTGTTTAATGGTGAACATGGTTGGGGAGCCCAAATATGGTAATATCTCTTTCAATATTCATATTATTCAATCAGGCATCCAACTAAGGAATATCTAGGGTAGTTTCAGGGCCCCCTTTCTCACCTCTGAAGTGTTGAAAAAATTTTTGAGAGCTCAGTCCAAAGTGGCTAAAATGCCTCTTACACAGAGAACTGGAAAGCATGGTCAGTTTCAGCAGCAGCCCCCAATTTTCCATAGACAGTTGCATCCCTGCTGGCCACTGCAGGGACTCCCTTCTTTTGGGGGGCAGCTCTCCCAAAAGCCATGCCCATGCCCGGGAGCCCCTGGCTGCCGCTGTTAATTTACACGTGGGCACAATGACAGCCACGTTTCATGAGTGAGCCCCAGCCTCAGCACCATCTCCCCTGGCTCCGTCCTCCTTTCTTCCCAGTGACCTCCTCTCTGGCACGCTCACTCATCAATAGGCCTCGCAGCTCATCTGATCTGCCCAGCAGAGAGGATGGGCAAGGCTGCCTTTCTCAAGCTGCCATAAAGGACCTTTCTTGCTCTCCTCCTAGAGGAGTGGGTGCTCTACAACCTTCATTTAGAAAACTAAGAGGGGACACTATAAGGCAGTCTTCCTGAAACTAGGAATTCATTTAACCCTTACAACAGTTGCAACCAAGTAGGTGCTGTTATTGCCCTATTTTCCAGATGAGGAATCTGAGGCACAGAGATGTGAAGTAACCTGTCCACCATCACATCGCTAATAAGTGGGAGTGGAGGATGAGCTAGGATTTGGACCCATTGGTTCTTTCGTCAGTGGCTAAGCTTTTAACCGGTTGACCTGGTTAAAATTACCTCTTAGCTGTCCCCAACCTAGAAATGGCTGGCACCAGTTTAAAGGCCCTGCCTACTAGGCACCCTGGTATGAAAAGCACAGTAAATCGTTTATTGAGTGGCTGCTGTGTGCTGGGCATTGTGCTAAGCACCATATTGCATTATTTTATTAAATGTTCGCTCACAGCAGTACTCTGGGAGAGTTGAATGCTATCACTAACTCCATTTTTCAGATGAAGAAAAGGCAGCTTACTCAAGATCAACCAGCTGTCTTGATAGAGAGTGGTGTGACTTCAAGTCCTAACCAGCAGGCCAGGGACCATGAATTTTAAAATCCAATAAGCCCACTTAAGAATTGGATCCTGGGATAATTTAGGCAAAGACAACCTATGGAAATGCCTCACCAAAAATGTCTTCTTTTCTTTTTAAATTTTTTAAAAGCCAGTCAGATTTAGCAATGAGAGACTTATTAAATCATCTTTTTTCACTTTAACACATTATTTTCTGCAATTTATCATCTTTAATGACTTATTTACACATTTTTGTCCTATACTGACCCATTCCTTTAGCTCATGCAGACATTTTCTACACATTTTTCATTTTAATTACCCCCCTTCCCTACTCCACCCCATTTCCATGTGGAAATAGTGGGAGGAGCCAGGTGTTGGAGACTTGAGCAGGTAACTAAGGCAGGATGAGAACCTGGACTCAATAGAGTCCACGAAGGAGCATAGACTCAATATCAAATGCAGGTCTCTGGACCCCAAGTTAAAACACCAATCAACATATTACATAGTGTGACAGAGGAGTGAACAAAGTTCACGTCAGAACCAGACAGGCACGACCAGAGGAGGCAGAGAGGCCTCGTAGTCTTGTCATGTGCCCTTCTGTAAAAAGTAAGACGAGATACCCATAGCCAATTGGGTGACACGAACAGAGATTAAATTTATTTTTATTTTTCATTGCCTTTTTTGTGGGGTTGTCAGATTCTGAATATTAATATTTTAATGTAGATTTGGTAGTTAAGTAAGATATATTTTATGGGGTTTTCTTTTAATACTTTTCCCCCTTTGTAGTTTATAGTACACTGTGAAGTTTGAAAGTGAAATTCTTTTTCTTGACTTCTACACTTGGAAAATATTTATTCCCCCCTTCCTCTCAATAGTGTGCATCATAAACTAATCCAGTTCAGTTTATTTACTTCCCTCTTGTTGCAGCCCCATGATCAATTGTAGCAACACAGGCACAGAATGGTAGAGGTTTTTGCTTTACAACAGTAAGAGCATGAGCTATTGCAGCCTCCTTTCAGAGTGATCAGTAATGAAGCTTCCATTTTAAGCAGCACACACTCAGAAGGGGTGGTGGGGCACAGAGCAGAGGGAGTGGGGGGCCACCTGAGGTTGAGTAGCCATGCAGTGCTAAAGGAGGAAATCCTAATTCATAGTTTAAAATGGATTGGCCTACACAGGAGAAATCCCTGGGACTGAGAAATACTTTTAATCTCCTGGGTTGAACAGCATGGAAGGCAGAATGTTGGGAATTAGCAGAGGCGACTTTGGCAACATGGGAATTCCTAGCTTCCTAGGGGCAGGCAACCTGTTGACTCTAGTTCACCACTCTTGGTCCCCTACCATGAGTAAGAGCAGTAGGCATCTGAGTCAAAAGTGCAGGTCCCTCTGGACTTTTCAGCAGCTGTCTTCTGCCCTGAGTCTCCCCTCCACCTTGTCAGCGAGCCAGATAGCCAGATACCCGCCCTTAGCCTTATGGCGAGCTGGGACATCTCAGCTGTGCATTCATTTTCTCTCATCGTGGATCTGTTAAGCAAGGCTTCCTAGCACTGTGCTGGGCGCACGACATGTGAGCAAATTCTAAGATGTGAATTCTATCCACATGCCACAGGAAGAAGGCATAGCACAGGGAATACACTGGGATTATATCCTCACAAATAGATAAAGTGTTGGTTGCTGTATCTAGACACCTGTCTGTTATTTATACGGCTGCTATGGCATGAATAAAGATGAGCAAGACATAGTCCTTATTTAGTCAAATTTGAAATCAAATTGAGGTGGCATACCCACACAGAGAAAACGAACAAAAAACATGCTTCTGTACCAGTAAGAAACCATTTTTATAGTCATAGGCCTTTTAAAACTGGAAATTACAATTTAACGTGTCAAAATGACATAATTGGGATGCTTGCTATTTTATGTTTTAAGTAATTGAAGCCCTCACTATTAAGAGGTTGATCACATCTTAAAACCCGGCAAACTCTCAGAACATTTTGCTTGATTCAGAGTTGGGCCTTATCACCTATCAAGAGGGTCCAAGTACCCCACCCCACCAGCTATCCAGTGGGACCCAGGGGACCCAGGGTATCCAGTGTCGGGCCTCTGACCCTGTGCAGAGGGATTGTTTGCAGTAGTGCCTGTGTAAAGGTGTCACTCTATAGTAGAGATGGTGTAAACCACTGTCCCCACTATTTGGGATTGGTGTTTTTGATGTTCGTGTGGTTATTTTCATTATTACTGTGATGATCCCCACTGAGAGAATCCAGTGGAAGCCACCGCCATGGACATTGTGGCCATACCAAAATACACTTTTAATCCATTGGTCTCCATGGTAATCAAAAGAAGCATGTCATCTTTAGCCATAATAGCCATTACATATACCCCACTTACTAAGTGCCAGGCACTGTTACACCAACAGGGTGTAGACACTGTTGTCATCTAATTCTATAGATGAGGAAACTGAGGCACAGAGAATGAAGAGATTTGCCCTAGGTCTCCTGGCTCAGAAATGACAGGGCTATCATGTCAACCAGATGCTGGCTCCAGAGTTCTAGATCCTAACCTCTACCCAAAGAACAGATAGAAACTTGGATTTTCAGAGCTTGAAGAACTTGAGAACTTGAAAAAAGAATCGAAGCTTCTGGAGTTGTAGAAATAAGCCAGGCAAGGTGACATCTTTCCCAAGGCTAGTTGGAGACAGAACTCTTATGTTATCACTCCTGTTCAGTGATCTTTTCAAACTATATGATTTAAAATGAAAGTCTCAAAGAAATTTTTATAAAGACTTCTTTTTCCTTTAAACCACCTCAAAAATCACCCAGCACATGTTCTGTTGGTGGGGGAAGTGCCTCAAGTTCATTATATTTAGGAAGGGGAACATAATGAAATTAGTGAACTTTATATGGAATGCTCAACAGAAGACCAGAATTTTTAAGGCATATTTTACCAAAATATTTTTTGTCTAAGTCTGGTAATTTGTGATACAAATTGAATCACATCTCAGATTTTAAACTTTAAAAATTTGCAATTATGGATTAAGTTACAAGAACTTCCATTAGTATTTGTTTATTTATTTTGAGACAGAGTCTCAATTCTGTTGCCCAGGCAACAAACTCCTGGGCTCAAGTGATCCTCCTGCTTCAGCCTCCCCAGTAGCTGAGACTACAGGCGTGCACCACCATGCCCGGCTAATTTTTCTTATTTTTTGTAGAGATGAAGTCTCACTTTGTTGTCCAGACTGGTCTCAAACTCCTGGCTTTAAGTGATCCTCCTGCCTCAGCCTGCAAAAATGCTGGGATTACAGGTGTGAGCCACCATGGCCGGCCAGGTTTTAAACCGGGTTTATCTTTAGACATATTTTGAGATTTGAGGAAGAAGACTCCATATTTTAATTTAGCTTTAAAAAAATTTTTTTAGCTGATTAATCATAAATGTGGCTGACACCTTGGGTCATATATTAAGAATTTTTTTGAAATTATTAATCTAACACTGGAAAGACCACTGAGTCCACATTCCTGCTTTCTGCTTCTTGTTAGGGTTGCCACTTCCTAAGACTTGTTCTCCTTAGATCTGGTTCAGAGGCTGAAGGTGATGTTAAGAAGCCATTAGTGTTTAGTACGTTAAACCCTGAATACAACAGACATGATGGCTTCCAGCCTTTGACTTAGGATCTTTAAATTAAAAATTGAATAAAGGAAGTTAAGTTTCTCAAGGGAAAAATTTAAAAAAGGATCTTCTGGATTCTTAAAAGTCAGATCTCTGACCAGGATCCATTTCCCCAAGATGTGAATTATCCAGATTTTTGTTTTTTTTCTTTTCTCCTTCTTCCTACTTTTGATGCTGTCATGTACCTAATTCCCCTCCAATTGTAACATTGATTCCCACCCCTACCTTCCAGAAAGCAGAGAGAACAGAGCAACTTGGAAAGCAGTCAGAATGCACTCATCCACATCTCTGGGGAGAGGTTGAGAAATGAAGCAAAGTGGGTGCTGGTGGGCTATGACTGGGAGAGTGAGGGGACTCTGGGGGAGCAGGGTTGGATGTGGCTGTGATAGTCAGAGGCCGAGGTCTGGACTCTCCTGAGGCTTGGCTATTGGCCAGGTTCCTCCTGATTACATATAATCAAGATAGAGGGACATATGCACATCTGGCCCAGGCTGTCATCTGAGGCCTAATCCCTGATTGGCATTGATGACAATCCAGTGCAAGGCATGATAATTGTCAGATATGCCACCTGATAAAAGCACCCGAGAAGGCCAGGTGGTTGTTTCAGTTGGTCAGCTAAGTTGCCCACACCTTTGTGTGCCTGTTTACCCTATAGTGGGCTTGATAAGAGCTCTGGCAATTTCTTCCTATAATACTGATTAGAGGCCGGGCGCGGTGGCTCATGCCTGTAATCCTAGCACTCTGGGAGGCCGAGGCGGGTGGATCGCTCGAGGTCAGGAGTTCAAGACCAGCCTGAGCAAGAGCGAGACCTCGTCTCTACTAAAAATAGAAAGAAATTATCTGGCCAACTAAAAATATATATAGAAAAAATTAGCTGGGCATGGTGTCGCATGCCTGTAGTCCCAGCTACTCGGGAGGCTGAGGCAGGAGGATCGCTTAAGCCCAGGAGTGTGAGGTTGCTGTGAGCTAGGCTGACGCCACGGCACTCACTCTAGCCCGGGCAACAGAGCGAGACTCTGTCTCCAAAAAAAAAAAAAATACTGATTAGAATACTGAATAAGAAAACCATCCCATTTTGATTGCTCCAAAAGAAATAACATTTTAATGTCTTTTCTTGAAAATTTAATATTTGCCTTTGAGCTAGCCTAATATTATAGAAATAGCTTCCGATTGAATGCCCCCTAGCTTGGGGGCCACAGTTGATTTTTGTGACATCTTGTAAAATCCATCTCCAAACTTACACCTTCTGAGGTGCTTTTTCTTCTGACTTCTCTGGATGTAGAGACAGAGAAAAATAGAGAGGGCCTCTTACTTCCAAAATTAATTTTGTTAGTGGCTAGCAAGTATGCCATACAGCAAGCACCTCCCTTTTTTCCCCTTGAGAGGTTTTTCAGGAGTGCCATGAAGTCAAACGGTGATGGATATGCAACTTCAAAGAGGGGAGGAATGGACATCATTACTTTAAACCAGTATGCGTGTCATTTGTATGTGGTGTACATCTCTTCCAAGCCTATTTCCTTCTTCTCTTCCCCAGCCACACTCCAGGTAACAGTGGCATTGGGAGGGAACTCAGGAACTGGAAGTCCCACTCACCCCACCCTAGTGTGCCCACTCTACCCCAGAACCCTCCCAGTTGCAACCTAGGCCTTGCTTGCCCTCTCTTTTCTTGTACTGGGAAAATTGTAGCAGCGTTTCTCGTGTACCAAGGAGGAACTCCATCAAGCTGCAGGTGTGGAATTAAAACTCCAGATGTTTTCAGAGGGTTTCCTCACCCCATTGCATAGCCTGGTACGTTTTCAGGGCCACTGTGGTTAGGACGGTGATTAAGGAGGCCAGAGTTCTACAGAGGGGGCCCACCAGGCTGGACAGAGGGAGCTGGGTGTGTTCTAGTGGGAGGGGATTGTTGGGGGGGGAATCTGAGCGCCCCATTTGTGGTCATTCAGTCCCTCCCCTGTTGAGGCACTACACTGGGCTCCAGGGGACACAGTGATAATAAACATTAAGATGATAGACATAATTGCTGCCCATACAGTGAAGCTTTGACGTTGCTTTTATTCTTTCTCTACATTTGGTGGATGCCAGGGGAAACGACGGGCTCCACTTTTGTGGCTGTGAGGTGTACAAATGTCAGAGGATTTGAGGAACTGGGAGGAGGAGAGGATTTGTAAATGGCCAGTTCAATTATTCATAAATCCTAACATACTGTTTTCTGTCTGATGTGGGGGGGGTGGAGGTTAGGTTAAGACCTTTGTGTTCTAATACCTGCACTCTGATCCCCCCTCCATTTTCATGAATGTAGTTACTATTTTGTATTGAGCACCTACTATGTGCCAGGCTTTTTACATACATGTCTCCCCCATTGAGCCCTCACAACCGCCCAGAGAGCCAGCTCTCTGCAGACGTGGCTGGCCTAGTCGCAATTCAACCCCAGGCTGCGGGCCTAGTGGCCTTTCCCTGCCATGGCGCAATCTTGGAAGCGGCAACTGCGGGGAGGGCGCGGAGCGTTGCAGTTCCCGCCGCGCCCGCCCGCGGGGAAGGCAGCCCTGGGGACCAAGGGCCCGGAGCCGCGGGGGGAGCAACAGCTGTCGATGTCGCGCCTGGGGACCGCGCCTCCACGGGGCCCACCCGGCGCCGGGGCCGAGAGGAGGGGCGGCGAGGGGCGGGGCGCGCGGGGCGGGACGGAGGAGGGGCGGTGGCACCGGCGGCTCGGGCTCGGCGCGCCGAGGAAGTCCCGCTCCGAGAGCTGCGAGCGTCTGGAGGAGGCGCGCTCGGCGCAGTTGGGGAGCGAAGTCCGGAGCGAGGGGCCCCCGCGCCGCCGCCCCCTCCTTCCACCGTCCAGCCAGGGGACCCGCGGCGCCGGCGGCCGATGGAGGTCACTTGAGCTGTGAACCGGCGGGAGAGGCAGGCGCCCGCGAGCCGAGCGCGGGCCGGAGCCGAGCCAGCCCCGGGCGCTCGTCAGCCCGCCCGCGAGCTCTGGCCAGGAGGCGCCGGCGACCCGGCCGCTGCAGCGCCTCCCGCGCCGCGCGCCGGCGGGATCGGCTCAAAATAAGGACTCCCGGAGCGTCTCCCGCTAGCGCGGCGGCGGCGGCGGGCCCAGGACCAGTCAGCCCGCGGCGCTGCCGGAGACGCGGGAGCGGCTGTCGGGGAGCCCGGGGCGGCCGCCGGGGAGAAGCCGCCGCCGCCGCGCGCCCTCCTCCTCCTCCTCCTCCTCCCTCCTCCCTCCCTCCGCACATGGTCTCCTTTGTCCTGTCGCCGCCGCCGCCGCCTCGCTCTTAGCTCCGCGCGCCGCGGCGGCGGCTCGGGCCGCTCTCGTCCGCCTCGCCTGCCTGCCGGCCGGCCCGGGACGCACCTCCAGCCCCCGCCGCGCCCGCCCGGCCCCGCTCGCCGCAGGAGCGGCCGGAGGCAGCGGGCGAGCGCGGGCCGGGTGCCCTCGGCGGTCGCGCTCCCTCCCGCCGCCCGCCTGGCCTCGGCGGCGCTGGATGCGTGCGCGCGGCGCGGGCTCTCGGCCGCCCCGCGAGGCTGCTGCTCCGCTTCGGATTTGGTTCGCGTGCCTCCGCTCGCAGACTTTGGCCGGGAAGGAGCCGACAGACTTGCGGACGGAGCCCGCTCGGAGTTGGGCGTTTTCTCTTCGTGCGTTTTGGTGGTTCTCCCCGGTCTCTGACGGTCACCCTTCGGGAGCCCTGCTAAGAAACCAAACCATGAACTTGGGGCTGACAGGACCGCTTAACCCTTTACGACCAGGTAATGCAGCCCTGGGGCGCGGCTCGCTCGCCGGCGGCCGGGTCGGGGGTCTTTTGTTGCGGCAGCCGGGCTGGCGGGCAGGGGTGGCAGGGGCGGGCTCCTCGCGTCTGGCGCGCCGGAGCCCCCCTTCGTCACCCCTCCTCCTCCCTCCCCCCTTCGCGGCCGGGTCGCCCGCCTTTGTACTTTCCTGCCTCGGCCGGGGCCGCCCCGAGGGGGCCGCCCGACACGGGGCCGGGGCCTGCGCCCGCTCGGGCTGGAAGTCTTGGCGCTGCGCTGCTTGTTCCAGGGTCGCGCTTCCCCTCGCGGAGGTCGGGATCCCGGCCCGCACGCGGTGCCAAGGGAAGCGAAAGGAGGTCTGGGCTCGCTGTCGGCAGCTGGCGAAAGAACTTGCTCTTAAGTTTCGAAGAGGTTTCTTTTCTCTGGTTCGAAAGTCCCTCTTCCCGCGGGGCGGGTGCGGAGGGCGGCCCCGGGGTCTGCGTCCGAAGGGAATTAAGGTGGACCCGGAGCAGGAGCCGCTGCGTCCCACCCCGTCTGCACGGAAGGCTTTTATTCGTTTTCCTCGTTCTCCGCCTTCGCTCGTCCCGTCTGTCTGACTTATTTAACTTTTCTTTAAACGCCAACTACGGCTTCTAATGATTTTTTAGTATTGAAAATAACTTCTTCCCTCCCCACCCCAACCAAAAGGAAGCCAAAAGAAAGAAAGCTTTGTTTTCCCGTCTGTTTTAGATTCAGCCACTTCATGCCCTTACCCTCCAAAACCGAGCGAGGGGGGAATGAAACGAAATGGCGAGTAAAATCTTAAAGTCTGTAAAGGTCCCCCCGTGGTAAACAAGAGATAAGGAAGATCTCCAGTCGCCTAACCCACGGCTCACAGCGTTTCCATTATTCGTTCGTGATTTAATAATAATAATAATTGCCAGGAAAACGGCCCAGGTAGTAGAAGAAAATGCAGACTTTTTCCTAAAAGCAGTGATAATGAAAACGTCCCCAAGATTAAGACCCGAGGAGTCTATTTGACTCCTTGTACAAGTGCTTTAAAAGCGTGAGTAGAAGGGAAAGTTCATTGAGGGAAAAGCAAAGCAGATTTGTGTCGTTCCACTTAAGACTTTGGCTAAGAAGCTCTTTTCTGACTTTTTAGGACAGTGGTCGGCCACAGTTTTAACCAACTGGGTGGGAGAAAGGAAGGATCCAGAATCCTTTTATGCTTAGCCAAAGTCCCATTGGGTGTTTTTCTACGGAGGCCTTTTTGAACCCCCCTCCCCAGTTTCAAGAGGCATCTTTTCAAGCTTTGTGACTTGTATCAGTAAATTAAAGGGCTCAAAACACTTTTATTAGAAGGTCTATTCCTAAGCATCTCTGAATATCCTGTCAGCTTATTTCCTTAATAACTGACTGGTTGGCATCATAATAATCATGTCCTTAAGTTTGGTTCAGACATGAGGATCACTTGAGTGTCTGTTTGAAAATACCACGCGTAGCCGGTGGAGCTGACAAAGGTGGCAGGCCTAAGAAAGGTCTGAAAGACAAAACCAAAGGCCCTGTGCACCTAGGGCTTCTGTCCTGTGTTCTCTCTCTCTCTCTCTCTCTCACACACACACACACACACACACACACACCAGGTGCAAATAAAAAATTAATCAGGAACCATTTCCTTTCCCTATCTATGCTTTTAGCATTTGGGGGCTGTAATTTGTTTTTACATATATTTAGACCAATTAAACTCATTTATAGGTAATCCAAAAATTTTCAAGGGTTATTTCAGTTTGGTAAAATGCTTAATAGACTCTTTTTTCTTTATATCAGCTCAAGTTTATTTTTTAAGCTACAAAGAATTTCAAGCCATTCTAAGACTCATTGTCATTGAAGAATTGTGAAATAGTCACCTCTCTTAAGGTTTTCGCTGGGAAACTCACATTCCTAGAAATTTCACTTACTATTTCAATATAACAACCCATTCACAGAATTTTTGTATGTGGCTTTGTAACTCAATATTCTTGATCTGCTTAACGTCTAACTTGTTTCTCCCCCCATGCAATTCTTTTTTGGCAGTTTATTTTTATGAATAGTGACCATTACATATAGTTTCATTTAATTTTGTTTAAGAAGTCAGGAAGGCCCCTCAGAGTATTTTTTTATTACTGCAAAAGAGGAGGAAAAATCTATCGAGGGTTTATTTTAAACAGTATGTATAAATGTATGCAGTTCAATGCTTGTTTTGCACATGCATTCGTTGTTTTTCTTGATTTGTTAATCTTCTGAACCACCCCTACACAAGGAAGATTCGAATTTAAATAAAGGGAAAAATAGTCACAATAAAATATTTTATGTTTTTCTATATCACTTGCATTGAGAACCAGAATATGTCTCCCAGATGTATATGGGAATATTTCATCTTCGTCAATATAACATGGAAAGACTAAATTGAATCTCTTCTTTGTCCCCAAAAGCCAGCCCCAGCGTCAGAATATGCTGTACTTCAAAATTCCCCCTTCCTCATTCCCTGTATTTCATTTTTCCATATTTATTCAACATAATGTGCTTTGCTTTGTCAGAATATGCATGTCTATGTATAAGCGTGAAAGATAAGTGATTTCTCACAGGGTTACATAGCAAAAACAGCGTAAGTGTAGCTTGGCCATTATAACTTTAAATGCAGATATATCTTCAAATTATATAGTAGGGATGCTTAATTTTAATTTTTCAAGTTCTAGAAATATTCAGTGCTTCTGAAACGTTACAGCCTTTTCCTTCAAACTGACTTAGTGTTTATTTTCCAGACCATTGGTATGTAATTTAAATTGGCTTTAGTCTTGCTGTTTAAACAGGCTTATTTCACTTTCCTCAAGCCACTGTGTAATAATCAGCAGACATAATCTCCAGCAAATGGGAAGGAAAGCATGCTGGTGGTGTGCTGCATAGTGGTTTTTGGGCAGGTCTACTTGCGTCTCTTTGAACACCAAGGTCGCCCTGATTACTGTAAGGGACAAGAATCTTGGGGTCATCAGACAAATGTTTAAAGAAATTAATTTCTAGGAGTGCTGGTTGGCACTTTTTAGTGAGGAAAAGCTTAGCATTAAATAATAGGCATTTCTGATTTGTGCAAGAAAATTGAAAAATAGGCATGTCTGCAAGTACCATGGAAAAATTACCATTTCCAAAATAATCTGTCAACGAAATTGCAAAATCATTATGTGAATGAGCTGAATTGCTTTGTGTATCATCTCATAGAAATATGTTTTGTACAGATAATGTGTCTAATAAGGACACATTTTTAAAATCAGGGTTTTTTTCCCCTAGCAAATAGCTGCACTGCAGGTCTCTCTCATGCAGTCAACTAGCACCACCTTATGGATGATTTGGGGAAATTGCTGCTTTCCCTGTTCAGTTTTTCTAAATGTAGTAAATTGATTTAAAATAATAGTAATGGTGATAGTGATGAAAATATTAATGACAGTAATAATGCTTTTCCCCCCTTCTTTTTCAGGCATCAGATGCCAGCTCTGAAAAACTCTTCAACACTGTTATCGTAAACAAAGGTAAGACTCCTCATTCTTCTGAGTAATGGCTTATTCTTACATGAATTTCAATGTCATTGCCTAGGAAGAAAGAAGAAAAACCATATGGTCTTTCTCTTTTCATTCTGGAGCTACTGTTTATGTTTTGTTTTTCCTTCAGACAGAATCTGCATGCTTTTGTGATGCATTAAAAAACAGTTTATTTTAAAAGAATACATTGAATCCTTGTTTAAATTGATTTAACTAATCATCACTATCTGTGTGACTTTAATTTAATATAGGATGCTGTGCTAGAGAAGAACAGTTCTCGAGATGCCTTAACTTTATTGTTACTTACCAACTACCCAGCAGTAGGAAAAATATAAACAGCCGATGTGTACTGCAGAGTGTAATAACCAGTGAATGTTTAGTATTCACAGTATTATGGTCATAAACTAAGCCTTACTCTGCTGTGAGCTTTTTGTAAAGTTAATAAATGAGCAAGAAGGCAGAATTTAAATATGCACTATCCCATTAATTTCTTCCAAACCACAATCTAGAGTAAGACGCTAATGATATAGCAGTACATTAGGGGAAAACTTATCTAAAATCATTGCTGATGGGTTTCTGGGCATTTTTCATTTGTATCGGTATTGTTGGAAATAATGAAATTTAGGAGACTCTCTAATCCCTGGCTTTGAAAGGTGTATAATTTGAAAGGTATAAACTATATAAGCTGTTTAACCTTCCCCTTCCCACTATCTAACCTGATTTAGGGGCTGGCATGATAATTGGTAAATAAAGATGTGCTTTCTGCGATAATCTCTGTGTTACACTGACGATACTTGGTAGCACTTGAACAGACTTGGGCCTTCATAAAATGAAATTTGAGACCATTTCAGCGTTCTGTAGTTGCCGTGGCTAGCATTTTTGCTAGCTGGTTAGTAAGACTTTTCCAAGTGCAGTTATTTTGAGTTCCCAGATTATTTTGGAATTTGAACCACCTGCAATTTTAAATAGTACATTATGTTTAGAGTTCCCTTGAGGTGTATATGCTTTTGTGATTGCTGTTACTCTCAGAATTGCTGTCATACTGAATTTTATCTTTTTTTATTGCATAATGGAGTATTCCAGTTTTATATTTAATCATATTTTTTGATGGACTGAAAGTTTGTATAAATTTGTTATCCATGATGCTAAAAGCCCAATAAAAGACGATATGTGCAATTCATAGCATGCAGTGCTCATGTGTAAAAATGGATAATTGTTTACCGCTCGATGAATTTGTGAAAAACGAGGGTGATGGGAAGGAGAGAAATAAGGCAGGTCACCAAAAGTAGGGCTTCCATGTTTCTGTGACACCCCCCCCCCCCCCGGGACCTCCCACCACATGTGACTGTGTCTTTCTTCTGTTAATTTGCTATAAAAAGCTTTGGAACATATTTCCCCTTTCTGGGATCTGCCCTGCAATGAGAGTTGACTCTGGGACCTGCTTCCTGACCGCCACTGCCCTCAGAGACTCTCCTCATGGCGGATGAGAGTGATGGATGAGCACCAGCTCCCCTCTGCCTCTTCCTCTTGCTTCTTCCCCCTTCTTTCCCTGTCCCAATCACACATTTCCCACATTCTTATTTTTGTTTACTTACAGAGTGTGATTTGTGGCATCTATTTGGTTGTGAATAGTCATCGCCCTGACAGGGTGCCTTTCTTCTGAGCTGCTTTTCTGGGGGTGATTTAGTTGCCTTGAAAGGATTAAGGTTTCTTTGTATACACTAAAATCAACATAGGCTTTTTCTAAGCTTTGCTTGGGAAACCATACACAAATAAGCATTTTAGTTGATGGCAGATTATTCCTTTGCCCCTTATTTCCATCAAAATGGCCTTTCTTTTCTCCACCAGAGTTTCCCCTAATGCCTTATGCTAATTCCTGTTGGTAACATGAATGACAAGAGACTGAATCAGTGCAAATCCAGGTGCTGCAAAGTAGACTGGTATCCAGCACCCCCCTTCCTCCCTGGAGAGAAGGAGATTAAGGGGGGTGGGGAGGGGGGAAGCACGGGGACAGTTTTGTTAAGGGGATTAGTGTTCAAACTGCTAAATATCAGGAAAACAACTTCAAAAAGGGATTCATTGTGTAGCGATAATGTCAATAATTGCTTCAAGACAGGTGCAGAGAGTCTTGTTATATGCTTGTGGTTTTTGGTCTGTTTTTACTCCGGGTAGTGGCAGTGTTTACTGGATGGATGGTTGACAAGGCCTTCAAGGAACTGTCAGCTTCATGCACATCAAGTTCAAGTTCCCCTGCAAAGTGGCCTCTCTGCCTGAAAGTCAGGTCTCCTGTCTTTGTCCAGTATCTTTAGCCACGAGCAATAAAAAGCATTGTAAGAAAGGGCAAATTTACACCAGGTAACAAACACTGCTGGGAGAATCTTCAAAGCCTCAGCTTATTGAGCAGTCTAACAAGAGTGCAGGGGAGCTGACACGTGTATTCCTCCACCTCCAGATGTTTAAAGCTACATACCACCTCTCGCCCTCAGGAGTCTGGCAGTATTCTGGCCTTAGAGGAGCGTGGCTTTAAGCTGCTGGGGAGATTATGCTGCTGAGCCTGGTGGTGGGCAGATTTGGTCCATAAAATTTCACCGTGGGAGGGCAGTGCTAATCTCACAAGCTGATTGTGGTGGGGGGTGGGGGCAGCTTTGATGTCGGGCTGCACAGGGTGGAGATGCAGCTCCAGGCAGAGGCGGCAGAGGCGGCAGGGGCGGCAGGGGCTGTGGCTCCGGGCTCATCAGTCTGCTTGTGAGCTTGAGTAAGTCATTTAGCCTCTTCGGGTCAGAGTTTTCAATCATAACAAAACCTAGTCCTGGGCCAACATTTCTGGTGGGGATAAAACAATTAATTGGGAAGGGGCAGGGTTGAAACAGAGTGGATACAATGAGTATGTTTTATATCACTTTTACCCATTGATTTTATTTCGACTTTTCCTGTGTTATAGAGTCCATCCAATTTAACAGAGAGCTAGTAAGGTTTTTGTGTTTAGGTGTTCCGAACGGTCACTTTCTTCTGTGCTCTTTATTTCCTGGTTTAAAGCAAGTTAAACAGCACGTGCTTGCACGTACACACAACATGCCCAGTGAGAACTGAGCATTTCAAAAGAGGTGTGGGATTGTGCCTCCAAATTGCAGGGCTTAGCATTGTACACATAAAATAGTTTAACTTTAATCAAGGTCATGGTTGCCTTATTTAATCTTTATGTGTTTAAATGTTTACAGGATGTTCATGTGAATTTTATGAATCCTTCTGTCTTTGTGACTCAACCATCTGCCAAAGAAAAAATTAATTTTCCCAGAGAGACAGAGACACAGAGAGAGACTGACTTATTGTCCCTGTTTAGTTGCTTGAACTGCTACAGGAGCAACAGTATCTGTACCCCAGATTCTGGGTGTTTATCCTTAAAAGGAACTTTCCAGTCAATACAATACGGCCAGTATTTATTACCCTTTCTTACCTACTCTAGGTCCTTCTTGGTGTGTTTGCCACTTTGATACATAGACAAAAGTGTGGAAAATGAGTGCTGCTTTGCTGCACACAATTATCCTGCCAAGATAACTAATCTTTTCTAAAACTCTTAGATTGCTCCAGAGCAGAGCTACTTGAGGAGGAAAGAAAATAGGAAAAGTCCTGTCAGGGAGGAAGGAGAACAATAGGTGACAGTTGTTTTGTGGAGCCTTCTGTTTACAGGACACCAGCCCTGGTGTGGGTTGTGGGTCTGGGAGAGGGGAAGAGAAAAAGCCTTGTATTGCTGCCCCTTCTTGCTCCAGAGCCCTCTTTCCCAGGATTCATCCAGCAACCAAGGCAAGTTATAGATAGAAGGTGGGAAGGGCCAAGAGGTGTATTTTACCCTGTGACTCCTTCTCTTCCCTTCACCTTTGTCTGAAATTGCAGAGCTGGGCCCTCCTGGGGAAAGGCCCCCTGAGCGAGCCATCATGGAGAACTGTCTCCAGCTGAATGGGCGTCTCTGAAGGGCTAGGGGGTGGGGGGGATAATCCAGGTAGGAATGAGGCCCCTCATTTCTGCTCCCTCCTGCTGTGAGCACCCAGTGTCTACTGAAAGGTGAACGACAGTAGAGCAACTGCCCACCCTCCTAGGCGGGAACCTGCTTCCCCTCCATGGGATCAGCCCTGGGGAGTCCTAGTGCACACTCAGTCACCGTGAGCTCCAGGTGGAACACTCAGGGCCCCCTTGCACTCTCTCAGACCAGGACTATTTTGCCTCTTCCGGGCCCCACCAAGCTACTAGTGGAACACACCAAGCCTCTTCTTGGGGTTGGTTGGTGGGACACAGATGAGGTTGGAGCCTTTAGGTTAGTGGGGCCTTTGTGTATCTTTGGAAGTACGGTTTTATCAGCATCGTAAAAAGAAGATCTGGCTTAACAATTGCCTGAGATTTGAGGAGATCAGGTGAGAAAAAAGTTATCCAGAGATAGTGCTGGTTTAATAATCGGGTATCTAATAAATTCTTTAATGGTGACAATATCACCTTAATTCTTTAGGTTTAGACATGAGGGAATTCCTTGGTTTGGTGACCAAAAAGATAAGAACTATATTATCACCAAGTCCACTGTTAGCTTTTAAGAAAAGCCCCTTCCCTAAAATATTTCTGTGACTGAAGATAATGCTGTTGACTGTGGGATAGCTTTCTTAAGAAAAAAATTTGGTTTAGAGTTTAAAATCCCTTTAAATGAACATATGGAGACCATTTTACAATCCCTTGTAGTGTCTTGACTTTAGTTGTAAGGAGGATGTGACATAAAGCACATTCCCAGTGTGCACAAGAGTAAACTGAGCCAATTTCAGCCTTTGTAAATTAGTTGTGTTTTTGTCATGTCTTAAATCTCACGTAAGGGGAAGTAGGACTATCACTCATTTATTTTTTTCCCTCTGGACCTTTTTTGTACTATTTCAGAGCATTTCCTTGGGTTTTTAGGAGATAGAAATGTCTGGAGAATTAAATAGTACTGAAGGGTAATTGGTGCTTGGTGGTAGACAAAGGAGTTATGAGTAGAGTAGTTCAGTTCCCCTCCTCCCACCCCATACTGCAAATAGCAGGCAATCAGCTCCCTTTGTTATGGAAATTGACCTTCCTATAGAAGCCAGTTCTTACGTACAGAATTTGTTGTGTAGAATTACTCCTGGAGAATTCTTGGAACCAAATGCCTTGTACTGTTAGCCTGAAACCACCAGTAAGGGCCTAAAAATATTCCACGTTGTGTGGAAGTGTTTCCCTTCACATATTTTTCCAGTAGCTGCTACCTGGTCTCCTGGACTTGTGGATGCATGTGGTGGGGAATCTGGGTAAATGTTGGATCCCATCACTGGAGTTTTAGTGAAGCGGGTGGAAGATATTCCGAGCACTGGAAGTGATCTTGATGGTGGAGAACTTGGACAGTGCTGTCACTTTTCCATCCTGAGTCCCCCCGTGACCAGCTGGGAGTAGATTACAGCGTAACAGATTCTGTTCTTTTAGTCAGATGTTCAAACACCACTCTGTTTACTTTTGAGCCCACTAGAAAGCCCTTTGCTTACTTTATTGGGTGATTACTGCTGTCCTCTGAAAGAATTTTCTCTGTACTTGGCAATACTGGCCAAACTTGAATGATCCATCCTCCTCTCTTCAATCCATTCATATTTAGTGTTTTGTTTAGCCAATGATGTTGTATTTGGTTGTCTTAGAAAGTAATACATATTCATAATAGACAACTGGAATTTAAAATAGCAAATTTGTTCTTGAGAGTCTAATGAGGAAGTTAAATGACAAAGAGCCTCCTCACTGTTAACACTTTCAAATGCATGGGGTCACCGCCACACATGCAGGTTCCTGCGTGGAGGAAGCCTGTGGCTGTCCCATGGCCTCTGGATTATTTCTAGTTCCTGACAACTGCAGAAAAATGTTTCTCTGAAAATGTAGGTTTATTTAACTAGGTTTCTTTTTGCTTCACAATCTGGATTCCATTCAGTCAGTTACCACTCCAATTAACTAACAATTATTTAACATTAACAGTAATTACAGACGCCAGTTAAGCGCCTACAGATGTCAACTGTTAGCTTTGTACCTAATCACTCAATGAAATGGAGAAAGTTCAACAAACATCAATTAGCCAAGCAATTAGTATGAGTTAGGAAAGAGCATGTTATCATGTGTGAGCTGATTCAATTTATTTTATTTTGGCAGTAAAACACACACAGGCAAGCGGCAATAAGTTCCTCAGATAAGATAAAACTCTATTGTTTTGCAGCTTACATAAGAATTCTTTCCTTTCCTGTGCATAAGTCAAATACACTCTAGCCTGGAATTTATTTAACAAACAAAATTTGTCTCAATTACTCAGAAAGCGCAGCAGTGCTCAGTCTCAGGAAGCACCTTTGGTGAATTATGAATCCAGTGGATATACTGTAGAAGGAACAGCCAGAGAATTTCAGTGGAGAAAATGATTGATTCCCACTTGAGTAATCTCTTCTGTGCATTTCGGATTTTTACCAGTTTATTCCTGAACCTATGGTGGAATGAGTGCAACAGTGATTTTATTAATTTCATGGTGCCTGAACTTTTGCTCAGCTGTCTTTTATTTAGCCCGGAGCTAACATCAAAGTATTTTACCTACTTGCCCAGTCTGTGCTTTTAAAAAGTAGAAACAGCTGTCTATTAAAGAGCCACTTTGTGAATTCACCAAGGAGATTCCAGAGTCTCCTAAATTCAGAGGTTCTAAACTGCTGCCCCCCACCGGGCCCCAGCCTCTCCCCACTCCATAGACTTCTGTAGATTGGCTGACCTTGCCTGGACTTCCTGGGAGTGTGCATTCTAAGGCCTGATTATATAAAATGGCCCCGAACTTGGTATTTGGAGATCCGTTCTACCTCCAAGAAGAAAAGTAGCCGTAAGAGGCTGTGCCTCTGGTTCTCCTAGAAGTGCTTTCTCACCAACTCCTGAAACCTGTGGATAGGAGTAGAAGAAGCCAGTCCCTTGTGGGGTGCTCCTTCAGGTCTCTGTGGGTCTTATGTACAGAATTTTCCATTTGTACAAGCCTCTCAGCATGAGCTGCGTTGGGAAATACTGTGCCACGGGTATGGTTTGGGGTGAAGACTAACCATGTCCCACGTGTGTTTCTGTTGTAAAGCGTTTGCTAGTGTACAGTAGTACAACTGTACATGCTTGTTCTTGAGAGGTGTCTTTGCTCCTCTACAGCAATTCGTAGGGTCTCTGTTTGCTTTTGCACGTTTTGCTGCAGTAACAAAATAGCTCGTAGGCTTACAGCAACAAAAGGTCTTACATTGTCAGCTGCACCTCTCCTTGTCTTTATTCTGGCATTCAGGCCGAAGGAGCAGTGCCCATCGTGGTAATTGTTCTGATAAAGGGAAAAGAGCAGAGACAACCAGAGAATGCCTCTTCAAGGTTCCATTTGGGTGTGGCATTTCCAACCATCTCATTGGCTGGAGAAAGTCACATGACCAAAGTCATCAGTTGAGTGGGAAATAAACTCCTCCCACAGGGAAGAGCACAAGAGCAGAGCGATCCACAGGGGATGGGCTTGGGAAGTAAGGGAAAGCCAGCCCCGTACAAGTGATGTGATCTGCCACCAGCCCGTGCCCTAAAGTCTGATAAATCAGAAGCTGTTGCTTCTTACTGTGTTAATGTAAATGAGGTGGGGGTAGTTTGCATAGCCTTGGTGAAATCAGTAGGCTTTTCTGTTAGAGACCTGTTTTACTAATAGCCATTTGCTTGTAGTTTATATTAAGTTAGATCTGGTAAGTCATCAAGAAATTAATTGCTTCCTTATTATTTACCTGGTTTAGCTTATTGCTGTCTTTGAGGGACTAATGGAAAAGCTGCTGTACAGTACAAAAATGCCTTGCAGGATCTGCAAAGAATGATTGTTGGCCCCGTCAGGTGTTTGGGCTCTGCATAAGTAATTGTAGGAAGCATGATTTTCACAAAACGTAACTGCAAAGTAGTGTGCATTGTAGTGGTTTTAGTGTAGTGAACACGGGCTTTGGATTTCAGGTTCACACAGACACGGATTTGAATCCCAGCTCCACCACTTACTACCTGTGGAATTTTGGGCTATTTAAAACACTTCAGCACCAAGTTTTTTCTTTTGTAAAATGGGAATAATCAAACCCATCTCATAGGGTTGCTGTGAGGATTAAATGAGATAAAGTACTTATCCTAACTTGTACTATATTTTGAACTAATTATATGCTAAGAATTTTACATGCATTATATCATCTTCATAACAACTCTTATTTAGGAAATAATTTAGAAATAGCATCTCCATCTTGTAGGTAAGGAAACTGAACTTAAATATGAATAGCTAGCATTTATTGAGGAATTGCTTTTTGCCAGGTATTGTTCTAGGCACTTTATATGTAATTCGCTCATTTTTTAAGTGAGGCTCAGAGATTTAAGTAACTTGCCCAAGCTCACACAGTGAGTAGGTGGTAGAACTAGGTTCAGCTGATTCCCCTGGGGTTCTAGCAAAGACTAGAATAAAACAGATCCCTGCCCTCACTGAGGGGAACACAAAACAGGATGGTGATCCGGAAAACCAGGTGCTGTGGGAGGACAGGCCAACAGATGAAGGTCTCCTTAGGGCATTTCCCCTGACACCTTCCCAAGGTAGTTCATGTTCCCTAGAGGTTTGTAGGAACTCCACCTTGGTGATAGAGGGTCTCATCCAGGACTTCCCCAGGATGTCTGCCATTATCTGATCAGGTGTGGCCAAAACTGTCATGGTTACTACATTGCAGCGTGGCTCAAATTAAAGCATCTACAGTTTCTTCACTCTCCATACTCATTCCTGTGCCTGTAAGTGAACTGATCTTTACTTTTCAGCCAGATTTTATTAGAAATGACTTAGGAATTTCAAGCAGGGGCATTTCCCTAGTAACGATGACATAAGCATGAGGCCCCAAATCTGTACTGGCCCCGGGGGTTGCTGTTAGTAGGGCGTGGTGTTCCGTGGGTGCTGCAATCTGCTTCTCTGACCCTCGTAAACCTTGTCGTATAAAGGAGGAGGTTGAGAGCACATCATTGCTTTTCTAAGAGTCCTTTTGAAGAGGGAAATGTCTCAAGTGTGCCCGTTAATAGACTGATATGGGAGGCAGTTATATTTGGATGCCTTAAAAGCCACTTGGAAAACATTTTTCCCCTCTTATCTATCACCTTTCACATCTCTCAGCAGAGTAACACTAAAACCTAATTTTAGCCAAGATTACCTCATTTTCTCATTATCTGTTTATAGCTAGGAAAGGTTTTTCCGTAGTAAAGCTCCTCTGCCCGAAAGCCCAACTCCTCCTTGTTGAAACATAAAATTTATCCATAAACTTTGGTTTGACAAGGAGTCTTCTTCTGAAATCAGATTTGTCAACTGTTAAATAAGTGACACGATTGGTTATTTTATTTATTCCTTCAATTGGCTTAACGAGGAGGCCATATTGAAATTAATTCTTTTCATTTAACAAATGCTGAGCGCCAACCATGTAACAGGCTCTGGAGACAATGACAGTGAACAGGGAACAAGCATACCATCAGAATAGCAAAAGAGTTTAAACATATTTTTTAAATGAGAAAAAAGACCTTTTAAGTGGTGTAATGACAAAGAAGTCACTCACTTATTTTTTTAAAAAATAGCCATAAGACCTTTCTTAGGAGGAAAAGCTGATCTAAGGTGAGTCCTGAAGGGTCAGCAAACCAGAAATAGATCGGCCCTCAGACTGCAGAGTATGTCACCCATGTAGAGAGCCACATAATTTGCCAACTTGTACTCACTGTTAGACTAAAACCTAGCCCTTTGAGTTTTCCACTTAAAAAAAATCGATGCTGTTGTTATATTAGTTAATTAAGGTATTGCAAAGATTTTGGGGAGCATTATGACGATCTGTATATTGTCTATCGATAGAGCCTCCTTTTTTTGTGTTTCTTTAGTTAAATTTTGTTGCTTAAATTCTTGCCAAGTTGGCATACTACAAAGAATTGGTGAGATGGAAGACCCAGGGTCAAGTCTAGGGGGTGGGGCTACCAGTAACCTCCAGCAAATCCCTCTGTCTGACTTGCTCTTGTAATTTGGTAACATGAGAAAGTGGGATGGACTCCGAGATTCCTTCTAGACCTAAAGACCAACATTTGTATTAGAATGTTCTAGGCCCTCTCAGAACCTGAAGCTTCTGCAAAGGGCACATATTTTCCTTGATACCTGTGAATGAGATTGTGAACGCTTGGCATTTGGAAGGAGTGGTGCCTTATAGCCAGTGCCAAGACTTCAGTCTTGAACTTGTGAGAACTTGTGAACAAAAATAAGCCTCTTTCCTCTGCAGGAAATTGCATCTCTCTAAGAAAGATCTTAGAGCTAAGAGCGGATTGAGCCTTGAGGGTGAGGGAGGAGAGGAGAGTGAGCTGTGCTGCGATTTGAATACCAGCTGCTGGGTATTACGGTATTAACCTCCAGAATAACAATACAGCATCCTCCTTGTCTGCATCTTACATGGTGTTAAAGGAGATGTTTTATCTGCTTAGTAAATGTTTATAAAACCCCACTGCATATAAAAGTACTTAGGGCTCCTTTGTACTTGACTTCTCAAGTGGAGTGACTGTCAGCTCCACCCTTTCCTCAGCAGGGATGGCTACAGGTTAGATGAGGGGTGGGGGCAGAGGGCTAGATACCAGAGAAAGTCCCTGCCTGAGAGCACCCCAGGGACAACTGCCTGGCAACTTCTTTCACTGTGAGATGACTCACTTTACCACTGTGAACTTCAGTGAGGCTTGGATGGGCCATTCTAGGTAATGGAAAGAATGTGACCTCCTCCCATCTGTCTTTAGCTGTCAGCAGGCTCTCACACACCCAAGCGTTCATCGGAGCTCTGACTCTTCAGGTTAATCTAGGTCTTCTTGACTGAAGCAATCTTCCTACATTTCTTTTGCTAGAAGATGATGATAATTTTGACTTCATTCTCTCAGTATTGTATTTGCTGTTTGTTGGATTTTAGTTTTATTCACAGTCTTCTAGTGTCTATTGGGGACAAGTTTGTTTTAGAGTAAGAAAAAGAAATACTACTTTTAGTGTCTTGACATTCCCCAAGAGGTGACACAGACAAATATTGTGAGTGGATTTACGGAGGAGCTGGGTTAATTTTATTGCTACCAAGCCCATGGTGTGTTATTTAGGAGAATTCTGCTTGTCTGGACTGTCTCCCTCACTTTCTGAAATTGAGAACTGTAGAAAGGAATAACGTCACAGACAAGACAGTGAGAACCTTAGAAAACAAATTCCTGGATTCAGAGCAGGGCACTATTGCTGTGTGCTCTGGTGGAATATTAGATCATAAACTAAATTTTATGGCTCTGTCATTTGTAGTTGGCTGTAGGGGCCACATTGGCCTGTATAATGGCCTCATCCTAAGATGTGAGGTATCAAATCAATTTGATTTCTACTTCCTCCGCGGGAAGAAGAAACTCATGTATTAAACAGGCAGCTTGGGGATGACTGGTGGAGGATGGCTCTCCCTTTCCCCTCTGGCCTCACCTCTCGGGAATAACTGCTGTTTGACCGACTGACCTGCTTGGCTGGGGCCTCAGCCCCCAAAGCACCCTTGGGGTCAGGGTGATGTCTGGTTTGAGCCCTCCTTCCTCCTTTCTCAGGGCCCTCCGGGTTGAGGAAAGACAGCTTTACGCCTCCTCCTTCTGTATTAGCTCCAGGACAAACTTGAAAACTGCCTACTCTAAGGTTTTCTGGCATTTTAAAAGTTAAGGCGACTTTCTGAGCCCTCTCAGCATCCTGCCAGGTATCTTATCTTATTCAAATATCCTAATTGCTACTGGGGCTTCTCTCCGCTGCACATCATCCTAGCACCTAACTGACAAAATAGACCTTCACCTGAGGGCCTCATTATGCTTTCTGCCTGTGCATCAGGCCAAAAATACCTCCACAATACCTGCTCGACATCCTGGGCTTCCAAGTGACAAACAAATAATTGGGTGAAACAAACCCTGGGTGCCGAGCAGCTGCCATCGGTGTGGGAGCACAGAAGGGTCCACGGCAATAACAGTCACGGCGCTGCCTGGTTCATGTCAGAACAAATCTTTGAACAGTGGGTTGTGCTGACACCAGAGAGTGACAGCTTTGGAAATGGCATGCTAGTTACTGCTGCAAGTGAGGCCTCTCATGTAGACCGTGACAAGTGGCTGTCATTTCCATACAGGTGAACAGCTGACAACTTCAAATGGGGAGGGTGGGAGGCAGGCAGGAAGCTGTGTTTGGTGGCAGGTGGGGCCAGACTGTGGGGAGGGGTCCTAAGTACTGGTGGCCATTTGCATTTGTGGCAAAAACTGGACTTAAAACATACACTCTTTCCCCGCCCTTCCATCCCCTGATCTTCTCTGTTGTTCCTTTAGAGCTTCTCTGGGAAAGGGCTGCAAAAATACAGCCCAGCATGCTTAAGGAATGCTTTCATTTCAATGTTGCTCCCTCTCTGTCTTCTTGATATGTCATGGGTTGGGTTTCCTGGCCCAATAATTAGTTTCATAGAATATGGAAAAGGCAAGGTTTCTGCTGATGAGGAACTCACCATTAAAAGGAGTGGGTTAGATGAAATTCAGGTGCAGAATTAGGTCTACACCGGTGGTTCACAAAGTCTGGTTCCTGGGGCAGCACTATCCACATCCTGAGTAGTTGTTAGACATGCAAAATCTCTGCCCCACCCCGGACCTACAGAATTGGAAACTCTAGGGGTGGGGCTCAGCAGTCTGTTTTAGTAAGCCTTCCAGAGAATTCTGATGCAGACAACACTGGTTTAGATACAAGGAAGAAGAGTTTGGCTGTGAGGCTTTGTAAATGCTCAGGTGACCCACAGGATCCTACTCTGTTGCTCTGTTTGGTGTTGGGCAGCCTTTTTTTAAAAAAATATGAACTGTACCTGATCTGTTCAAAGTGACACTGTGCACCTACTATTGGACCCTCTTGTCATGGATTTCCCATCCTTCCACTCGCTCTAGCCTTGCGAACAGACCTACTTGTGTATAGGATGGTTGGTAGATGCTAGGACTGCAGGTAGAGCCATACTAATCTGAATGAATTTTGAAACTATGACCTTGAGCTAATGTTATGCTGTAACAACCAGCTGAGCTGACTTGCTCAAAGACAAACTGTTCTAGCTAGTTCCTGGTTGGCAGGTGCTGTGTCACGAATGCCGGCCTGCCAGGGTTTTTGCAACACAAAACACACTTATACTGGTCCAATATGCTGTGATGACCAGTAACTATTTTGTAAACAAAGTACTGTGTAAATTCTTTATTAAACTGCACTATGTAGGGTTGGAGAATGATGGACAACAATGCTTTGAAATCTTTTTTTACTTTCATGTAAAATATTATAAAGTTTTAAGACTATAAAATTACATCTGAGTTTTCCCAAAAAATGTAATATCCTAAAGTTTCAGCTAGTCACCTAAATAGTAAAGCTTTTTTTAGTTGCCCTTCAAGCATAGGCATCTTCCAAGACTAGTTGTGTTAAATTAGCGGTGTCAGACATTATCTGGATGAATTATTAAGACACAGATTCTTGAGTCCTACACCAGATATTTCTGATTCAGTGGGTCTAAGTGGGGTTCAGGAACTTACATTTCTGACAAGTCACCAGGTGACGCTGATGGTTTTGGTTCCCTGAGAGTAATTTAAGATTCTCATGTGTTAAATTTAAAATAGGAATTCCCTTTTCCAGTAGGGAGTATGTGAATGGAGTAATAGCTCAAAGACTTGAAATGTATGTATCTTTACTTGTAAAATGAAATTTACACATGAAAGTGAATTCAGTTGTATCACGAATCAGGAGCTCTTTAAAAAAATGAAAATTTTCGAACCTATTTAAGCAAAGAGAACATAGAAATGAACCCCCATATATACCTGTTATCCAGATCCATTTTTATCAAGATTTTGCCACAATTATTTTTAGGTGATAGAAAGGCTAGATAGGGTGTTGTCTACCTTTTTTTTCTTTATTGCTGAAATATTTTAAAGCATGTCTCAGACTTCATGTCACTTCACCACATCAGCACACGTCTCTTGAGAAAAGCATTTTCTTACATAATCACATGGCACAAACAATATACAATAATTCCTCAGTGTCATCTGAGACCCATCCGTGATCCCATGTCCCTGACTGTCTCACAAGTGTCGTTTTTCACGATGGGTTAGCATCAGGAAACAAACACATGTTATTTGTCTTCATCTAGAGCGCTCCACCCTCCCCAGCCTCCCATTCTTTTCAAGTCACTGACTTGTTGCAGGAACCAGGTCAGCGGTCCTGTAGACTGTCCCACATTCTGAAGCCCTCATGACATCATTTAGCTCGTTCCCCTGTCCCTCCTATTTCCTGTAAGTGGAAGTTGGCCCTAGAGCTTTGATTAAATTCAGATTAGCCTTTTTCTCAAAAAAACTTCCTAGGCATTGCAGCGAGCCTCCTGTTGCCTCACATCCAGGAACACACAGTGTCTGGGTGTCCCAGTTTCAGTGATGTCAGAATTGCTCAGTAAGTTCATGTTGTGGCAACCTGTTACTCAAATTGTCCAGTTCCCCGTCACCTTTTCATTTAGTGGTTTCATCTGTTGATGATGCTTGCCTGATCCAGTCGTTCGTTAGAGATGGCAAAAGGGTGACTTTTCTACCATAATTTCATATTTATTGGATGAAATTCTTCTGTACTACGGAGCTTTCCCTTGTGAGAGTTCTTTGCTTACCTTCAAAATACAATAAAAGGAAAGGCGAGATAAATGCTTAATTCCTCATTTTAATTGCATGCTTTCAGAGCAAGAAGTTGGTACTCTACCAGGAGTTTTATTAAGTCTGTACACTTCTCTGATTGCATTTTTATTCTTCTTCATATTTTTAATAGTTCTACCCCATGCTTTCAATTCACTGAGCCTTTTCTACATGGTTTCTGTGTATCAGTTTAAGTCTAAAAATTAGGCAGCTGCTGGAAAGAGCACATCAAACGAGTTTATACACATACTTGCATATAAATTTAAGGTCATACCTGCTCTTCACAGCCCTGCTCAAACGACACATCCTCCAGGAAGCCCTCCCGCCTTCCCAAGGTTTGAACCTTTCCACGACGCTTCCTGCATCCTGCCTGCCCGTCTTTACTAAAATTGTAGATGTCTTCTTCCCCTTTTCTCCAAATTTACCCCCTTCCCCATTGTAACCAGTAGGGTACTTTATATACAATAGGAGTGTACATAATGTTTGTTGAGCTTAAATGAATTAAAATGTTACATCCTAAAAGTTATTCCAAACTTTGATTGAATGGCAGAGATTAATGTTCCGTTAAAAAAAAAAAAAACTTTGGAATTTAGTTTATAATCAGAGAGACTAAGTGACTTGATTAAAGAGAGTAAGGAAAAGCCTGAATCTTACTTGATCTAATTAACTCTTCTGACATTAGTGTTAGAGAGTCTGATGATCCAGACTAGGTATTTTTTAGGAAAGGAATGGGAGGCTGCCCGCATATACTGAGTGCCTACTGTGTGCCAGGGATTGTCACATGCTGATTTGTTTAAATCATACAGTAGCCCAGTCAAGTAGGTAAGTAGGTCTTCTGTATTTAGGAAAACTGTCCTGTGACTGCTAAGTGACAAAATGAGTTCTCGCCATCTCATGCTCTTTGCTATTTCTACTATACTAGCCCAGCCCAAAGGGAGGGGGTAGGGGTGAAATTAAAAATGCCTCCTGTTGGCCAGGCGTGGTGGCTCATGCCCATAATCCTAGCACTCTGGGAGGCCGAGGTGGGAGGGTCCCTTGAGCTCTGGAGCTCTAGACCAGCCTGAGCAACAGGGAGACCCCATCTCTACTAAAAATAGAAAAATTAGCCAGGCGTGGTGGCTCATGCCTGTAGTCCCAGCTACTCGGGAGGCTGAGGCAGGAGGATCACTTGAGCCCACGAGTTTGAGGTTGCTGTGAGCTAGGCTGATGCCATGGCACTGTACTCAGGGCAACAGAGTGAGACTCTGTCTCCAAAAAAAGAAAAAAAAAAAATGCCTTTTGTTGAAAATGGGGTTGGGGATGGATACTGGTAATGCAGTTCCGGCCTGGGGGAACTTGACAGGTTCAAGACTGCACAGTGGGTGACAGCCAGACTTTCAGCATAGGTCAGATGTATTTCGCCACTTAATTTTATGGAAGATTCAGTGTGATACTGAAACTGAAACTTCCACAGAACTAGATTTATAGAATTGAAAAAGTATATTTCTGATAAATAAAAATTAAAGTGTTAAACACTAGATGAGAAACTGTGTGAAAAAAAATTTAAGAAAAGAAACAAAAATAAACTGGAAAAACTGTAAAGGAATTTCAAGTGATGGGATAGCAGTTACGGGAAGAAATCTCAGTAGAGGTTTCAGACCTTGTCACTTTTTTTGTAGACAGGGTCTCACTCTGGTGCCTGGGCTGGAGTACAGTGGCATCATCATACCTCACTGCAACCTCCAACTCCTGGCCCCAAGTGATCCTCCTGCCTCAGCCTCCCTAGTAGCTGGGACTATAGGCATGTGCCACTCGGCCCAGACTCCACTGTATTTTTGAAAGCACCCTTTGGTGTGTATTAGTATTAATATGTAGCAGGGAGAGAAAATGCGTCTCCTAATGGGTGGCGAAAAGAGTGCTCATCCCTAGTTAAGTCTTTTTCGCCTGTTCTTTAGAAAGTCTGGTAGCCCAACCCACTTTGAGTTTTCTGGTGGCAAAAGAAATCCCTGCTATTTCCATTATCTCTGAAACTTCTTCACCCAGGCTCTATGTGCCAATTAGCCTCATGGGGAGTGATGCCTTTTTTGGCAAAGTGTTACTGTTAAGCCACTTTTAGTCTAAAAAAATGCCGCACAGGGTTTTGAACCTTAAAATGCAATTATGTTAAAGACATCTTCCCACCACTTACTCAGTGAGTATTCTGTTATACCCAGTTGCCAACTGCCAACCACGGTGACAATCTAGTCGTCTTACTTCTTCCATCCTGCCCCGGGGCTAAAGCAGGTCCCTGAGCTGGTGATTCCTGTACATTTGTACATCATCCTCAGCTGAGCTCTTGAAGCATCTGGAGCATTCATCACCTGCTGTCTGTTCATTCATTCATTCACTGTCAACTCCCACCGTCGCTGGTTCCTATTCCATCCGCTCCAGTGCTGCCTCCACCCTGTCCCGTCAGGTGGCCTTTCTGGGAAAGACGAGGTTGTCAGTGAGGGAACAGCTTCAGTGTCCCCTCCTGGACTCAGGAGGTCTCCTCCTCTTGCCCAAGAGGAGCTGGGTCTTCCGCCTTCTTCCCCTTCTGGCCTCCAGAGTTAGTCTGGCAACAAAAATACAAACAAAGAAACCTCTTTTGATATCCTGTCTCTCATCTCTCTTTGTATAAAATACCTTGCATTTGTATATCTCCTCCATGATAATTAAAGTGACTGTGTGCCTATTGTACAGACCTGGACATTTGTGAGAGTGAAACAGACTGCTCTTAATGGTTACTTTGAGACAACAGGCCTGGCCCTGGACTGTCTATGCAAACCAGGATATATGATCACCTTTGTGATATTCCAGGGTTTTTTTTGTTTGTTAAAGTGCCTCTATGCCCTAGTAATGGTAGCTGCCATTTATCAAGTACTTACTGTGAGCCAAGCTTTGCCGGGATCACTTTACAAGGACGAACCCCTGGAATCCTCACAGTACCCTTTTGATGAGGTAGTCTGATTAAAACCATGTTGACTATGAGGAAACGGAGGCCCAAAGAGGCTGAACAAGTTGCTCAAGGTTATACACCTACTTAAATACCTTAAACTTATCCCAGCTACATTAGCCCCCACCGGTCCGCACTCCTGTATCCTCCCAGGTGTTAGCAGAATTTTCTAAATGTCTATTTGATGAAAAGGAATGTACACTGTAAGTAAGGGTATCACCTTCTAAAGTAAGTACTTGGTTACGGTTGCACAGCTATAAAGGGCTCCTTAACAGGAGGGAATACAGTGTGTCCCCAAGGTGAATTATTTTTTCTGCTGATTTTTCTCATTTTACTGTTTTCTTATCCCTGGAGGTAATTTAGGGGGTGGTGTTACTTAAGAGCTGGAGTTAGCTTAGTGACCAGATATTAAAAAGTAAAGTTCTTGATCTTCCTAGGAAATGGGAATTTTATCTTATAAAAGTAGAGGCATCTCTTTTAAGAGTTCAGTCCTCTCCCAGGTCTGTAGTCTGATGTCCCATTTCCCTGTTTCTTTCCCTTGACTTTGCTATTCCCCTTCTCCTATTTAGGAACCTTCCTGCCAAAATCATTACTCCATGAAGTTTATTATTTAGGCAGATCCAAAGTTCAACATGAAGCATTTTTTTAATGCCACCAGGCCAACAGGGGGGACTTATTGAAAGCTAAACTTAATTTGTTTGCTCTAATATTCACAGGCCTCAAGAGTTTAAGGAAGGGGTAAGTACTCCCACTGCCTCAGGGAATACTGTTAGGGCGTGAACGGCTGGTCATTCACACCCATCTCAGAGTCACAGGCATTACCAGGTCAATCTGGGGTTATGTAGGGAAGGAAGAAAGCGGCTGTTACCCAGAAGGGAGCTGCTTGGGAGCTTTTCCGCATTCTTCCTACAGGCCCAGTGTCCTCCCTTCCGTTTCTGCAGAGTGTTATGGAGAGGAAACCACACACACACCCCTTCTCTCCGCCTTGCTTCCCTCTGCAAAGGAACTCTTCTTATCCTGGCCACCGAACTTTTTCCAGAAGGAGTCTCTTCTCTCTCCCTCTTTCTCACCAGCCCAAGGTTGTTAACCATCCTCAGAATCGTTGGGCTTTAGTAGTTGAGGAATTCCTTTTAAAGCTGTTGCAGACCCAGCACTTTTAGGTAATACAACTCACTGCTGTACTTTGTTTCAAGAGAAGCTTGTTTTGAAGAACTCAGAAGTTCAAGCCCAGGTTTCTCTGGATAGAAAGGGTGTCCCATGTCAGATGGTGATGTGAAGAAATAGTTTGTGCCCTATAAAGTGAAAGGGTCTTTAATGAAACGGATGACACAGGAACATTTTTGAGGCAACGTGCAAATACAAGGGAAACTGCCATTAGACTTCTGGAATTTCATCCAGTCCATAAATTGGGATGATTCAGTTGAAAATGGAAACCACTAGCTCTTTTCAATCTCAGGGATTTTTAAAACATTGAGGTACTTAATAATATTACCACCTGCTGAGCCCCAACTATATGCCAGCTGCCCTGCTGGGCCCGAGATTGCCATTCTCTCTAATGGTTGCAAGGGCCTGCACGCCTGGTACGGTTCCTGCTCTGTAGAGACTCGGGGAGGGACCTGCTTTGGCCAAAGGCCACAAGACTGACACACGTTGGAGCCGGAATTTCATTGGTGTATCTATCCATTCATTGATCAGATAGATATTTGAGTGCCTACTTGTGCCAGACATTGTTCTAGAGACAGTGGGCACAAAGAGGGACATGGCTTTGCTGTTAGAAGTTTAGGTTTAGTGGGCTGGTCAGATATTGACCCCCAGGTCTTATAGGACGATAGTCCTCTTTGATTTTCTCTTTAAATTTTCCTTCCTCCCCCCCACCCCCAAATTTCTTGTGTTACAAAATTGCAAACCTACATAAACATTGAAAGAATAGTATGACAAACACCCGTACACCCTTCACCTGGATCCACCAATTCTTAACATTTGCCACATTTGCTTTAATCTCTATTTTTTTTTAGCTAAATCATTTCAAAATTAAAAGTATCATGATACTTCAGTATTCATGTCCTGCGTAATCTCAATACCATTAGCACACCTAAGAAAGTTAACTGTGATTCTGTAATGTTGTCTAATACATATATTTTTTTGTTGTTGTTGTTGTTTAGACAGGGTCTCATTCTGTTGTCCAGGATAGTGTGCAGTGGCATCATCACAGCTCACTGCAACCTCAAACTCCTGGGCTCAAGCAAATCCTCCTGCCTCAGCCTCCCCGAGTAGTTGGGACTACAGGTGCACACCACCACGCCTGGCTAATTTTTCTATTTTTAGTAGAGACGGGGTCTCACTCTTGCAGGCTGGTCTTGAATTCCTGAGCTCAAGTGATCCTCCCGCCTCTACCTCCCAAAGTGCTAGGATTACAGGCGTGAGCCACCACACCTGGCCCTAATATGTAATTCATATTGAACTTTCCTTGATTATTTACAAAGTATTCTTTTTTAATAGTGGGCTTTTTTCTTTTTCTTTTTTGAATCCAGGATCCAATCAGGGTCACACATTCTTGGTTGATGTCTCTCTAGCCTCTTGAAATATGGCCATCCATCCCCCATCCCCTCAATCACCCACACACTGTAAAAATTTTTTAAGTGACATCAACATTTTGAAGAGTCCAGGCTGGTTATCTTGTAGGATATTCTACATTGTCAATTTCTTCTTGGTGGCATTTAGCTTGTTACTCAATTATTTATTTTTCAAAATCAACTATTTTCTGTCTGCTTCCACACCACTCTGAGTCAAGTTTACTTAGCTATTTCTTTTGGGTACTTAGAAGTAGCTGCTTTGGGTAGAGGGACACGTGAAAAATAACTATAGGGGAGACAAGGGAGACAGGGAATGTTGTGTGCAGCACATACACTGTATTTTATATGCTGTAAATAATTGTGATTTATATGGTCACATGAGCTTTTGGAGCTCTGGATTCCATTGACATGTAAGGATTCTTCTCTTCCCCCCCTGTTTTGCAGCCATAGTTTGTAGTTGCCAACAACCCTGGAACTAACTGGCAAATTGCTTAAGGCATAATCTTTTCATTAAAAAAGGATTTAACTAATTAGTCTTGACTAGCAAGCTGACAGGTTAATTGATAAGGGAAGTGGGGCTCAGCAACTCTTAAGGTGTGAGAGTCCATTAAATTTAAATCTTAGGATGTCTGCTAAACCACTATTCTTCACACTGATTTTTTTTTTTAATTTTGTGTGCATCACCCTAATAAATATCAGAAAACCCTATTCCTTTCAAATTCCAAACAGATCTGAGTTGTGTTTGTATATTTTAAATTCAAACTGTTCTGGATTTTAGGGAGCCTTAAAGTGTCAGGCAGCCCCTTAAATGTTGTCGTATTTTTATTTTCAAAGAGCCAGTGGGCTTGGGCGTGTTTTATTCTTGTAACTTAGCTTTTACAGATGAACTTCAGTTTATTATTTAATTTGTTCTAAAATAAATCTGAATGTTGTTTATAACCAGTAATTCTGTTAAGTATCAGAATTGGAAGTAAGATGTGCAAAGTGAGGAGATGCAGCTAAGAGTAGGGACCATGGAGTTTCTTGAATTACCTGCAGGGAGTGGTGCTTTGCACAGATAGCACTTTTCCCTGCTCATGTATTAATAAGGAGATTTCCCTCTTGGAACTCTTGCCTAGAGATTTCCTAGTTTACACACATGCCCGTCTGTCACGGCCTTACCAGGTGCATTGCCTGCTGCTGAAGAGGAGAGCAGCACACTGAGACGGCAGGGGTTACAGCAGAGAGAATTTAATATCACAGGTGCCATGTGGGGAGACAGGAGGAAGTTCTCAAATTCGTCTCCTGGAGAATTTGGGAGAAAATATTTTTAAAGATAGTTTGGTTGGCAAAGGGCTAGGCAATTTGATCTGCTGATTGGCTGGGTTTGGGGTAGAACCGTAGGGGTGTAGAAATTGTCATCTTGTATTGTCTGTTCCTGGGTAGGGGGGTCTTGCCCACTTGAGTCAATTCCTTGGTATGGCCACTGGTCTGAGTGGGTCAGCCGATCCACTGGAAGTCAGGGCCTGGATGAGATCTCAGAAACTAGCCTTAGGTTTCACAAGGGTGGTGTCATCTATGGGAGTAATTAAGAAAATTAAGAATGTTTATGACCATGAGCTATGTGACTCCAGAGTAGCAATTATAGGAAAGCACTAGGGGACAATGGCTTTTTTTAATATATATATATATTTTAACTATGCCTATACCTTTTCAGAGTTCAGGCCCCTACCATAGCCCCATCTTGTGGCCCTTTATTAATGTTATGAAGGATGGTTTTACCTCCAGGTTGAATGTTGAAAAGAACCTTTTTTTGTTCCATATGACCCCCTGCAATTGCTTTGGTTCAGCATCTTTGGGTTCTAAGTTTCATGGTTGTGCTGGGAGATATAATGTACCTCACCCCTGTCAAGACCTTGAAGGTGGGAGTTTTGACCGGATCATAGGCTCAGAGAGGCTAAGGAATCTGCCCAGAGCTAGTGGGCTGACAAATGGCACCCCTGGGTTTGGCAGAAGGTCCCTAGAGCCTTGAGTTCTTAACCTCTCTGTTGAAGGAGCACTTCTTTTCGAGTCAGCACACATTTGTGTCTTCTGTACGGATTGTCAGGCACATAGTGCTTTGAGGCACTTAAAGGAAGTAAAAGCCTTTGTTTTTTTCCCCAGAGAAACTATGTTTTAATTTACCTTTCTTAGTTGTAGAGAAAAATACTCGTGTCATCCCACTTTTATTTGTATTTTCAAGAGAAGAAACGTACCTGGTGCATTCAAGTTTTAGCTTACAGGTCATTGAGCGTTATGTAAAACTGATGTGTTAGGAGTCATTACCTAGAAAATAAAATTCAGAAATAAAGATCAGGTACCCCTGAAACTAATATTTTGTTTATAGATCTAAGTATATACGTAGATGACTTCTTTTATAAATGAAAATGTGCCTGTGATTTTGGAGGAGCGTATATACCTTTGGATATTTTCAGTTACTTTCATATGTGATTATCAGTAATTTGATTTATAAACCCTGCTGTATAGAAAGCTAATATCATAACTAGATTCTCTGTGTATAGTAAGCTTATCAAAAGCAAGGCATAGTGAGAAGTAAAATATCAGTTTTTTGAAAGGAAGGTTTCATTTTCATCCTGAAATTCTTTGTTAGGTGCTAAAGTGATAGCATACTGCTAAAACTGGATTGATCTAAATGGATCATTTTCAAAAATCCCATACAATAAACAATTTACTGCCTCTATTACAATATGCACCACTGACTTAGCACTAATTTTTTTTTTTTGGTGGGTGGCTGGTGCAAAAAACACCACCATGTTAAATAGCCGTGTTGATTCTAAGACACATCCGGACTTCAGAAACATTAAAATGTGTGCGGGTGGGAGGGGGAGAATGTATGTCTTATAAATGAAGAAATATGACACAGTTATGTAGAACATTATATCACATTTTATAATTTGTCTCCTTAAACAGTGATTTATAGATCTTTTGAGAAAGAGAGCAAGGGAATTGAGCATTTTAGTAAGACTGAAAAATGACCTTCCCTTCAAGAAGGACTTAGACAAATTAAATTGCACTTGGAAAATGGTTTACCCTTTTCCTCTAGGGTAAATCTTCTTGGGAGTGAGTGCCCTGGCTGAACATGAGGGAAGCTTCATTGTCAGCACCCTGAAAGCCTATTTGAAATGTCATCAGCTTGGAACATTCATTGGCAAAGACTATCAACACCCTATTTTAAAAGGATGCCTTGGGTAGAATGGAAATTTTAGCGGCAAGCCCTTAATCCTTTTTAATAAGGGCAACTGGTTAGTAGAATTATGTTGTAAGAATGAATGAGATTTGGGAACGACTCTAGTCCCCATGTTCTGTTGTGACTGTCAACACTAAACACATCTTTATTCTGCAACTGCCTGAGGGTTTTCCATTTAACAAACTTAAACAAACTTACATGACATGATAAAGCAGAGACATTCATTCCGAAGGAGTCCTAAATCTGGTTTGGGTCTACTTTTGGCAGATTTGCCAGGAGGAATTGATGTATCTGACTTAAGAATTTTGAGGGTTTAGCCAAGACTCAAGGTCAAGGTTCTTCTGTTTGTTTGGTGTCAGTTGGTACAGGCAGAGAATTTGAAAGCCCAGAAGTACCCTCATTGTCCCCAGAGGAGATAAATAGCCAAATTTAGCAAACATATATAGTGTTGTCCTTAATTGTACTCAACTTGAAATAAAGCATCTGGGAGAAGGAAGTAATACAGGCAGTTTGCATTTTATTAGGGGTCAGGATTTATAATGTTAAGTTTTAGGGTATGGTTGCAGAAATTTTTTTCACATTTAAAGAAAAGAGTAGAAAGACAATGGAAGATATTTAACACCTGAAAGGCCACTTCTCAATGCTTAAGAAAATTTTACATTGGGACAATTAATGTGTTTATTAGAAGCCCTTATTTACTTACTTATAAAGGAAATCTCCCAAGGAATATTTTGTTATCATACATATATATATTTGAATGAAAATGACATTTCTTTTAAAAATAACTACATCATCAACTCATTCCCACCACGTATTTGAATTAGTGAATTGCTATATGGAAATATACTAAAAAACTTTTAAACATTCTATCATGGTATATATTATCAGTTTTTAGGTATATTGACATTTCTATCAAAATGGCATCTGATATTGGCCCTCTTAAATTTCTGTGGCTTAAAATACTAACAGTAGGAGGAAAATAAACAGATAAAAACACAAACTCAGCAATGAGTAAAAATACCACAGTACAGATGGAACCTTTTCTATAATTCTGTATCCCAGAATTTTTGAGAAGAGAAGATAAAATCTTAAGCATTAAGAAATCCAGAGGCCCTGTCCAGCTTATTGCTGTTGGAAAGCCCCAAGACCCTTTAATCCCCTAGTTTAGAGGATCATATTGTCAAGTCAGAGAGGCTTAAACACAATAGCATCTTCTGGAACCCGAGTGACCTGTATTGAGAGTGGATCTTGTGCCTTTGTTCTTTGGAGAGGCAGGTGTAGAGGATAACACACTGGATTATCTTATTTTAAAGCATCTAAAAGCCAATTCCCCCTCCTGGTTCCCTTTCCTCTTAGCTGTTAGAGTCTTTGATCAGGTAAATTCTGAAGGCAGACACTAGTGAAGAATAGGAAGACTTTTGTTTTCAGTTCTCTGTGCCAGCTTTCTGTCCTTACCCTCCTCATCAATTAGTACTAATGAATGTATAGAATCCAGGAAGGCTGAGTGTTAACATTGTTGCCCTGGTGGCTGGTTCATAACCTGGTGCAGTGTCTAAGGGGAGAAAAGTTATTTCCACCCCACCTCGTGGGAATATACAAAGGTAGCTTTCCGATTCTGAACAGATGAGACAATTCCCTCCAGGCCAGCATGAGGGAACCTTCACGCTTATACCAAAGCGACAGTAATTGTACCCAAGTGTATATTCAAATTTCTGGCATGGCAAGCAAAAGGAACCACAGCGGCGTATGATATAACCCAGAAAGCCTGTTTATCACAGGGCTGTTGATAAAACTTAAGTTTCAGAGATTAACAATTAGTATCTCAAGACAAAGGGACTTTCTTAATCATCTAATTTATCCCAAAATATATGTCTTGATTTTATAAGACAGGTTAGCGTTAAATTTCAGACCTGACCTAACAAGTTAAAATCCTACCCCTAGGCATGTGCTATTTTAGAAGTCTTTTGTGTTGGTGACAACATGAAATTGAAGTAAGGCTTTGTCGTGTTGAATGGCATAGGAGTATCTGGAGTGATTTTTGTCACTAGCTTACACAATTTAAACAGTGTAAGAAGAATCTGTCATTTTGTAATCTGTAACTTGAGAAAGGCAAACTCCTAAAAGCAATCATTAGTTTCTTCCAGAGATGGTAGCTAGTCATTTAAAAAAAGACTTCAAATCAAATTGTCAAAACTGTATACTGGGACTAGCAAAGGAAAAATGTGAATGGTTTTGTTTGCTTGCGTGCTCTCCTGTAGAAAACCTGCTCCTTAAGCCAGAGTAAGATTTCTTGGAGACAGTTTAGTACAGTGGAGAGTCTAGCTGGGGAATGAGAATATTCCAGCCTATTCTACATTGTTCTCGACCTAATCTTTAATGCCCAGTTCATCTTTAAAGTGAGAAGATTAGCTGATGAAGTTAGTTATTACTCTAAATTTACATGGTCCCTTGAACAAATTCAGAAGTAGATGATGAAAATTTTATGTGACTATTTACTCTCAGACATGATTAAAAAAAGACTGATCTGTAAGAAAATTAAAACAAAATACATTGAGTTTTTAAGTACTTTTTCTTCCTGTTTTGAAGATACTGTCTTTTTCCCATTTGCTTTCTTAAGACATCTAACAAATAGCACTTGTCAAAAATGACTTGCATAATTTGAGGGGTAGCTTGTATTGAGGAGGAGAAATCTCTTTTCCTCTCCCATCCCAGTTTCATGGCCAGGGCCCCTATAACAAAAGACAGATTAACAAGAGAAAAGTTTACAAATGCATTTCATGTAAGTTTTATGTGACCCAGGAGCCTTCATAAGGAAGTAAAGACCCAAAGAAAGTTAAACTTGTGTATTTTTATGCTAGATGTGAAGAAGAGTAGACAGTTGTGGAGAATAATGATAGGACAAAGGGTATGATCTAATGGTAATAAGCTGGATAGGGAGGATACCTCTCACATGACCCACTAAGGGGAAGGTTAGAAAATCCTTCCTAAGTTTTATGACCTGCTTCAGGGGAGAAGAGCAGGGGAAAGTGAGAGTGACCTTCCTGCTTCTGCTGTTTTATCAGATACCAACACCAACATGCTGTATTTTGGGGTAGCCTGTCCTGGACTCCATCATTTACATTTAGAAACAAATAAAAATTTTGTTAAATACGTCCTTATTTTAAAGTGCGGTATTATTGTGGGTTTTGTAGCACAGCATCTAGTTTTAAAACTAGATTGCAAAGAGCCTTGAGAGCTGTTAACAGGTTGAATTTGTCCAGGCGATTTCGAAGCCCATCTGGAAGCAGCACTGTGCAAGTTGTGCCTCTGACCATTTTCCCAATTGGTAATTTTACCAGAGAGTGAAATTCACATTTTGTGCTTTTTTGTGTGGCCTAAATAAGGAGTGCCAAGGCTTTGAGCGTTAACTGATCCATTAACTTTCTTCTTCCACAGATTGTTTGCTCAACAATGCTCCTTGATTAAAAGAAATTTCTCCTCTCTTCCCAGTTATTCTGTGAATTGCTCTTTCTCCCAAGGGCCCACAGGAAAGGGAAACCCAAGTACAACCTCAGGGCAGGGTTAGCAGCCTGGGAGGAGCCACTTTCTGTTCTTTGTGAAAGCTAGGCCTGTTCTGCCCTTGAGGACCGGAATTTATAAAGCGGGTTAAAGATGACGGTCACACCTTCCTTCTTTCCTGGTACTTTCCAGAGCCTTTATAGACCTCTGAGGGGGTATGGAGTCCCTGTGCAGATGGTTGAGGGTGCCATCACTGGACCAGCCCCAGCCGTGCCCTCCTCCTCTGCCTCTCTCCGTCCCTGGCTCCCTGTAGGACAGGAGCCCAGTGGCCCCCAGCCGGCCCCACACCAGACTCCCCATTATGCCCCGAGGGGCCCCCTCCTTTCCACACTTCATGGTGCCCAGTTTCTGTTCCCCGTTCACTTTCCAGAAAACGGTCCCTACCTAAAATC
The DNA here is from genome assembly GCA_028533085.1 of Varecia variegata. NCBI lineage: Eukaryota > Metazoa > Chordata > Mammalia > Primates > Lemuridae > Varecia > Varecia variegata. The sequence continues at coordinate 28,825,952 of CM052448.1, forward strand.
CCCGGGGGAGGGGGAGGGGGGCTTCCATGTTTTATTAGAGAACTTAGCATTAAACTATAGTTTTCTATTTTAACCAATCTTCTCAGTTGTGAGATCCTTCACAGAAACACCCAGGTCTTAACTCTCCATTGAATCCCTAGTTTCAGGCCTTCAAATTTGGCAGTCAGTCAGCAGTTGTTGAACTGTCCAGTTATTATTTCCATGCTGTGGATAATGAAGCTGGGGAAATTATTCTGTTCCTGAGTTCAGGCCAGGCCTCAAGTGCCCTCTTCTTTCAGATGTTAGGATAAGAAGTTGAAAAGCTGTTGTAATTGAATGAACTGTGTAAGCACAATGCCATGAACTTTTAATTAGCTCTTACTGAAGATCATATGGCTCTATGTGCCCATTATTAAACAGTTGTAGGACAACCAGTTTTTTACTGAGATAGAATTCACAGATCATGAAATTCACTCTTCCAAGATGTACATTTCAGGGGAAATAAATAAAATAAAAAGATACACATTTCAGTGGTTTTTAGCCTATTCCAAGAGTTTTGCAACTATCACCACAATCAATTTTAAAACATTTTTATTACCCCCAAAAGAAACTCTGCATCCCTGAGCCTTACCTCCCATCCTCCCAACCCTTCAGCCCCTGGCAACCACTGATCTACTTTCTGTCTTTGGATTTGCCTGTTTCTGAGTGTTTCGTATAAATGATATCATACAACATGTGGTCCTTTGTGACTGGCTTCTTTCACTTAGCATAATGTTTCTAAGGTTCATCCATCTTATAGCATGTATTGGTATTTCATTTTTAATTGCTAAGTAATATTCCATTGTATGGCTGTGCCACATAATGTTTATTGATTCGTCAATTGATGGACATTTGGGTTGTTTCTTTGTTCTGGCAATTATGAATAATGCTGATGTGAACATTCATGCACAGGTTGGTTTTTGTGTGCATGTAAGTTTTCATTTCTCTCATGTATGTACCTAAGAGTAGAATTTCTGGGTCACATGGTAGCTCTGTGTCCAGCCTTTTGAGGAACTGCCAGACTGTTTTCCAAAAGCAACTGAACCATTTTTCAACCCCACCGACAGTGTATGAGGGTTCCAATTTCTTTACACTCTTGCCAGCATTTGTTATTGTCTTTCTGTTTATAGTAGGTGTGAAATAGTATCTCATTGTGGTGTAGATTTGCATTTCCCCATGACTGATGATGTTGAACATCTTTTCATGTGCTTATGGCCATTTATATATCTTCTTTGGAGAAATGTTTAATCAAATCCTTTGGCCATTTTTAATTGGGTTGTCTTTTTATCACTGAATTGTATTAGTTCTTTACATATTCTGGATCTTAGACCCTTAGCGTATATATGATCTCAAATATTTTCTCCCATTCTGTGGATTGTCTTTCCCTGTCTTGGTAGTGTCTTCTGAAGGACTTCTTTTTTAAATAAACTAACTGAAGATATATCACTCATTTCATTCCACCTTTTAGTGATTATTCTTTCCAAATGACTGTCGAAAGATGTTCTACTGTTCCTTCTTTTTCTTTCTTTTCTTAAACTTTTTATTTGGAAATAGTTTTAAGCTAACAAAAAGATTACAAGAATAAGAACAGTACGAAGCTCATATACCCTTTACCCAAATTCATGTTGTAATTTTTTGCTTCCTCTCCCTCCCACACACAAATAGACGATTTTATTCTGAACCACTTGAGGGTAACCTACATACATTACGACCTTTTGACTCTAAATGATTCACCGAGTTTTTCCTAAGAATAAGGCTAGTCTCTTACATAACCACAGTAAAGTTGCCAACTTCAGTAAATTTAACATTGATGTGATATGTTTATCTAATCGACTCTTCATATTCCAATTTTGTCAATTGACACAATGTCCTTTATGATATTTTCTTCTCTCCCGACAGAGGATCTAGTCCAGGATCAGGTGTTACATCTGAGTGAGAAAATTAATGTCTGTGAGTGTAATTCCTAAACACATGCTTAGATTAGTACTTTTGGACCTTTTCCCTTTTGAATCAGAATTTCTAGCTGGTCTCATCTGACCCACCTACTGCTTAGGACTCCTCACCCTGAGTGGGAAGGGTTCCATTTCCTGAGCACTTCCTGAGAGAAGGTTGGGGCTGGGGGGGTGTGGGAGAAGAGACTGGGATGGGCTAATCTGCCTTTGAGAAAGAGGTAGAAATGCTGGTGTCAGCATCCAACGTACCTGGGTTGATCTCCAGAGGTCACGAACATATTGCCATGTCTGTTCCCTGCTGGCACGGCTGTTTGTCGAGACCACAGCCTCTGCACCTGCAAGGTCTGCTCCCTCTTTATGGAAATGCTGGGGTGGAGGCAGCATAAATTCTCATTATCACTTGATTCTTCCTGTTCCTGCCGGGCTTTCATTGAACCCGCTTCATCTTTTTCCTGATGGGGAGGCCCAGGAAATGTTATACATCACCAGATTCCAAACTCCCAATTCTAGCAATTCTGTTTTCAGGTACAGAAAAGACATTTACTATTTTTGAAAACAGGTGCAAAAACTATTCAAAGTAAATTAGTAATCATACTGGAGTATGCATTACTGTTTTCAAAGTGTTTTGTTTCTTTATTTTGTTATTAAATATAGTTATCTGCCCTCATAATAAACACTTGAGGTAGACATGGCACATGTGATCTCCCTTTTGTCCACAAGGAACTGTGGCTTAGGAGGCTATTTCCACAGGGCTGCACATCCTAATCAATTTGTTAATTAGAGCTCAGTGTTGTGCATTTGGTAGGAATTGGTTTATGCACCATTCAAGAATAATAAACATTTACACCCTAGATTTTTAATGATCTGAGACAGCAGAGAAGTATATAAAAAGGTTAGCCTCCTAAGCATTTAATTCTGCAAGGGAAGGGATGGAGGGAAATGTCATCTGCAGAGATAAGAGCAGCTGAAGGGTATCTTAGATGGGATGCTGCCCAGTACTGGAGACTTAATAATCACAGTTTACATCATTCCAAGCCGTGGAATATTTCTGCTGCATAAGCAGAATATTCTGTAGAAACTTAGAAACTCTCACTATTGCAGCACAAATGCTGTACAATATTGAAGATCCCAATTGTCTATATTATTTTCTCCCAACAATTTTGTATGAAACATTTCAAACATAGAGAAAAGTTGAGAGCATTACATATCAAACACCTGTATCTCACCTCCATACTCCCGCCCCCATCTAGATTCTGCAGTTAACATTATATCCTACATTAGTTTTATTACATATCTCCATGCTATTTTTGATATATTTTGTTAATATAGTCATTAAGCATCTTTGATGTTTTGGATGGAAGGGACCCTGCAGTCTTTTGGTGGCTAAATTTACTTTTATTTCTCGGAATGCTTTTGAACCTCGGGAACATGGGGCAGAGCTGAGAGCAGAGGCCTTGACTCTTAGGCTCACATCACCTGAGCCCACCGCACGCGCCAGGCTTCACATGGTGCTTGTGTGTTCACGCATCATGGCAACCTTGGAAGCTATCAGTGTGGAGATACAAAGATTATCCCCCTGCCTCCTTTTTACCAGATTAAAAGAAACTGCCCCAGAATGAGCTTTGGTGGGGCAAAGGTATATTTTGGAATGCTTTTAAGGGTGGGTGGGGTGAGCTTGGCAGGGTGAGGCGAGTGTGGAAGTGTAGTTATCTAGCATCTTTTCTGCTCCCTGGAGATAGCGTTTTCCGTGTTGGACCACTCAGTGGCTTAGTCACAGTTTCCAGAAATAGAAAATAATTGTAAAAGTCCCTCAGCTAGTTTGAGCTGTTGTATTATACCTGCCCTAAGTCATTTTATGGCCTTTCCAAGATTTTTAAACTCTGTTTTTCCTTTTCTTTGCCTCTTTTAAAAATGGAAGCAATGACTTACTAAAGAGGTTTTCATGAGACATAAGAGCTACTTTAATGCTTAATTATCTAAACTTAAATTCAGTATAGCAATGCTGAAGGTTAAGGAAGAAGTTTTTAGTACTTTTAGGTAATAAGGGAGATAATTATCAGCTTTCAGCCCAAGGTCAAGATAAATATAAATCTGGAGGAGGAAAAAAAGAGTCTAGCTTCTTGTTAGTAGGACAGTGTTCTCATTTGAGAACACATTAATTCCTGATATGAAGTGGACATCAATTCTGTTTGTTTCGAGTTCTCGCAGCCTGTCTCTCAGGTGGGAGAGCACAGCTAATTCCTAGGGTAAGTGGCCTCTTCTATAAGAATAAAGCCTGGCCCGAGGAGAGCTGAAGTGGACTGCCGCTGAAATTAGGAGGTTGGGAGATACATTTGGTTCTTTTCTTTCTCTGCCTCACTTGGGTCTTTCTAGAATCAAGAAATAGACAGGCCAGGCGCGGTGGCTCACTCCTGTAGTCCTAGCACTCTGGGAGGCCGAGGCGGGAGGATCGCTGGAGGTCAGGAGTTCGAGACCAGCCTGAGCAAGATCGAGACCCCGTCTCTACTAAAAATAGAAAGAAATTATATGGACAACTAAAAGTATATATAGAAAAAAGTAGCCGGGCATGGTGGCGCATGCCTGTAGTCCCATCTACTCGGGAGCCTGAGACAGGAGGATTGCTTGAGCCCAGGAGTTTGAGGTTGCTGTGAGCTAGGCTGATGCCACGGCACTCACTCTAGCCTGGGCAACAGAGCGAGACTCTGTCTCAAAAGAAAAAAAAAGACACGGCAGATTCAGTTGGTTTGTTCAGAACGTCTTTCCTGTATTTCCTTTTTGAAGTTACAACAGTCCACGAGCAGGAGCAGAGGAGAGCTGGGGGGAGGACGGATGGCTCAGGGGCTAAGGCTGAGTTCCTCTAACCCTGACCACCGGTGGCAGGACGGGCGGGGGGAGGCTGACGGTTTTGGTAGGGATGTTCTGGAAAATGCATTGGCCTTTGTCTTTAGGGCTTCAAAGGAGAGTTCACTTCTGAATCAAGTTAATGCCAGATGCGCCACCCTGTGTTCCGCATTCCCTGTGTCGGGGAATACATCTGTAGCTTAAATGATTTTCCTTGGAACTGAAGTACATGTTAGATTTACTGTGGTCTTTCCTGTTTTCCTGAAGTCCCTCATTTGAAGAATAGAGTGCCCAGGAGTGACAGAATATGTTATCAGAATTAAGAGGGGAAAAGAAAAATAGAGCATAATTCACTTTGAGGAAGACTTAATGTGACCTAGATGAAGAGAACTACAAATCTGTGAGAGCCGTGAGACTAAAGAAATGGCACGTTCTGGAATTAGGAGGCTAAATATTAAAGTTTGTCCACATTAATTTGGAAGTTTAGAGCAGTTGCAATCAAAATCCTTATTTGATTGATAGTGGGGAGGGGCAAGTGGAGTTTGGATTTGAAAAATCTGTAAAAGAGGAGAAAGTGAGTGCTCCTGTTTTATTTGTGTTTATCTATATAAAAAACTGTAATAATCAGAATATTACCATGCTGTTAGAAGACCAGAGTTACAACCAGATTATCCAAAAACAAGCCAAATTTTCACATAAACATTAATATATGATAAAAAGCCTTCACAAATCAAAGGGGAATGAAGGGAAAATTTATTCAACAAATGATTCAGTCTTCATCTCACAACAGAATAAATTTATATGAAATAAAGAGCTAAATATTTGTTAACCATACACAAAAAAATAAGCCAGCAATAAAAATCTGCAGATCATATAAATCATTCCTTTAGTAATGGTCATTATGAAGAATAGATGTCAGTATGGAAAAATACTTGCAGTACCAAATGATATGCAATATGGACTGCAGGAAAGGCTGAAATGACTGACATGCTTTATTGCTGATTGTTTTAGAGGGTCAGGTATAGATTCTTTTTGTCCATTTTCCAAGATTTGTGATTTGATTGGAGTATTTGTTTGAAGAAAAATGGATTTATATGCTTTAAGTTACATGCATTCCTACTTTTAAAAGTGTCAGGTTAGTGCCTTTTATGTATAAATTAGTTGAATGTTAATCCATCCTCATGGAAATGATTTCAAGAGGGATTTATTCTGATTAATTGGGGTCAGTAGTTGAAAGACACTTCATGTTGAAGATAACTCCAGGTGGGAAGCCCTGGGCTGTAATGGGAGTGAGAAATACCAGGGCTCCTTGCTGGCTTATCAGGGCTGGACTTCCTATTTCATATACTTTGAAAGAGATTATTTCCACAAAGTGCATCTGTGACTGTTAGAAAGATCTCGACATAACCTAGATTGATTGTGCAATACAGCCATAAATATGCCCTCTGTTCCCCGTTGACCGACCTCCCCACCCTTTCACCCTCCTTGTAAATCATGGGCATTCACAGCGCTCTCAGCCATTCCAGCTGGAGAGGAGGGATCCTGTTGTTCACTGCAGTCTCCCTGTTAGTCCAAAGTTTTACTCTCTCAACCCACTGAAACTTTAGCGGCAACTGCTCACAAGGAGACAAAATTAGTTTCCTTTTACTTCTTCAGTGCACATCTGGTGGAGGTCCCAGTAAGCAGTGATAAGTAGAAAAAGCCAGGGGCTGGAAAGAGTAAAAACAGACAGATTTGGGTGGTACACAGTAAGAAGCAATTTATTTTTGAAGCCCAGGTTGCTCTGTGATTTGTAGTGTGGGATATAAATAACCTATTGTTTTCAATTCCTATTTGTGTGATTATTGGAGGAAGGGACTGTCCGTAATAGGTCGTTGAAATTCACATTCCCCTGACCCCCACCACCTAATTTTACCCAAATATGTTTTTCCTCTTTCCCTAAACTCATGGCCCAAAGTCACTGAATAGTTGCCAGATTGGACTGACATGCATTTTACTTTACTGCTCTACCACTGTATACCTTCTTTATTATCAAGTCCACACCATATTGAAATGACCTAAAATCCAGAGAAGAGGAGGAGCTACGAGGGATGAAAGAAGCCGATTTTCTGTTTCAGAGCCCTAGGGCTTCATAGGTAACCTTGAAGATGGGAAAAGTCATTGCCCATTTTATTGAGGTTGTCATTAGCAGTAAAATATTACAATGCAGACAGATTATGATGTTGCAACCAATTAGCAATAAAGAGAAGCATTTTAATATACAAATTAATTAGATTTTAAGATTTTAGCATTGGGAATTAACGAAGGGGTCTCTTGAAGGCTTCTACTGAAGATATTCCTAAATCAACTTTTGGTCAGGTAAAGTCCATGAAGCTGAAAACTGAGATTAAGAGGTAAGGCTGTTATCCTTCAACTCCCAGTGCAGTTAGAAGGCTTTGAAACTTCATGGGCCTTTCTGCAAACTTTCCTAAGTACTAGGAAATGAAGTCTTCCAAGTAGTTGTATCCTGGAGGGAATTTACAGACCTCAAATTGTAAATGTGCAAACATACTGGGAGTGGCATTTCTCTCCAAACAAATAACCATTCTCACTGCTGATTTTCCTGGTGCTAGACCTTAGTGCAGGTTTTCTCTGCCTGGCCAGAGAAGCAGGTGTTGCTGCTTGAGCAGATGAAAAGGCTACTAAAGCTTCACAGAAGCGCTTAGATAAACTAGCATTTTTTTCCTTCTTGGAGCAAGCACTTTGAACCAAGTTTTTTTTTTTTTTTTAATCTAGCTTTTTGGATATATTGACATTCATGTGTGTGTAAACTAATGTGTTGGGCCTAAAGAGCTGGTGAATTGAATTGATCTTTTTAAAGTTACTTTCAAATAGTTGCTAGCTGTGAGGTATGTGGTCATAGGCACAAAGAGAACCAGTGTAAATCCCTCTGCAGAAGCCAGGATGAACTGCAAGGGGCAATACTGCAAGGGGATCTTTAGTGCACAGGCAAGGTTCCAATGCCACACTCCCTGCGGGAATGGTGACAGTCCGGAGAGAAGAGGCAGCTGAGTGTGCTGCCCCTTCCCACCCCGCCTTTGTGGAGGACACATCTACTGGGAAGGTTTTGATTTGCTTTCCGTGTGTCTTTGGTGATTTCCACAAGGTTTTGAGGCCTTTCCATGCTATGTTGGGTTCTTGAGAAATTTGAGAGCAACAGAGTACCTACTGGAAGAATCTTGTGTATTCTGGTGCTGCTGGAATAAGAGGTGTTTCCATCAGACCTTTTTCTGTCTTCCCCATACCAGCCATGGAAACGTCTAATGGAAGGGAAGGGTTGGGTTCTCTGATGAGAAATCTCAATTGAGAAACAAATCCAGATCTGCTTTTACCAGGTACTTACCCTGGGTTTTCTTTTCAGAATAGTCTCAGTTGTCAAAGGAGAGCCTCCCTGTCCTTGCGAGAGCAGTAGTTGACATGTCTAGAAATGTGGAGGCACCGCACCGTCTCTCCCTTCCCCCATGTGCTTATTGGCCTCAGACAGGGGTTTGCTGTAAGGCCCCAGGGGAAGGGGTCATGGAAAGCCTTTGGTTGGTGAGAACATTGTATAGGTACAAAATAATTGATTAGTTACTTGTATAGAGTACTTTTCCTGACCCCTTTCTTACGCTTTTTGTTTTTCCTGTATCGTAAATTACCTGTTTAAAAAAAAGTGGTGAGATAGCATGATTTTAGTAATGTGTCTAGCTCTAAAGTTATGAGATAGAGAGAAATCATGATTTGCCCAAAGTCACAAAGCTAATTCTTAATAACTAGAATCGTAGAATCTTTTGGTTGGAGGAAGATCTTAAAGGTGATCTATACTTAGCCATTTGTCTGATTTGTAAATCTTCTGTCTGGACCTTCCTGGCCACATGGTCACAAAGCCTGCGCTTGAACACCCCTGAGACACCTTTCAGGGAGCTCTGTTCTATCTTTGGGCAGCTCTAATTGTTAAAAAAGTCTCCTTTATGTTGGGATGAAGTCTGTTGCCCATGTATTTTCCCTTGGGGCCATGTAATACAAGTCTACTTCCTCTTACAGAAGACAGCCTTTCCCGTATGGGACCACTGCACTGTTCCCTGCCCTCCTCCCTTACACCTTCCTTCAGCCACTACCAGGAAGCATGGCTTTGAGTCTCTCATCCTTGGAATTTGTCCCAGCTTATACATAGCCCCTTTGAAAGGAGGTATGCAGAACCTGATTCTCCCAGTGTAGTGTACTCAGTACCTGTCATCCCCATCTTCTCAGTGACACATTTTTATTGTTATAACAGCTAAAACTTGCATTAATGTTGCTTTAGACGGATTTGAGTTTACTGCAAAGTGAATCTAAACACCAGTTATTTTCAAATAAAAGAAAGGAGAGGCAAGACTTAGTAGCAGCAGGTTTTTAAAGTTTTAAGCACTTGGTGCTATTGTGGTTCCTCCCTCCCTGCTTTTTTTTCTTTTAACCTGTTATTTCAGCTTGTTAAGCTTTGGGGATTTATATTCTGTCAGTGAGAATTGTCCTTCCTGTCTTTGATATTTCAGAGGACTTTGTGCTACCTTTATTAGAGCTTTTACTACATTGTATTATAGCTACTTGTGTGTCTGTCCTCCATTCAGTTATGAGTTATACCTGGATAGTAATCATGCCTCACCATATTTCTCTTTTCTCCTCAACACTTATAGCTCACAGTAAGTGCTTAATACATTTTTTAAAAGAATGAGTTAAAAATATTCATGCACTTAGATTCTGCATATTGTTATTTTAATAAATATTTATGCATAATTTAATTTAGATATTATAAAACTTATTTAAATATATAAATTTATATGAATTAATAAATATAAGTTATTTATTATTAAATAAGTTACTTATGAAGTAAGTTGAAGAGGACAATGCCTAGATGCTGTTTTGCATCTCCCTAGAAACTTTTCCCTGGGCTGTTGATCCATTCTTTGGTATTCTTTGTAAAATGAGGTTCATTCCATCGTGAATTCACCTAATTTTATAATTAGTTCTGTTGTGACATTACACATGTGTTCCTAAAAATCACTATGGTATATGCAGTGGTAAAATTAAAGCCATAGGATTCCTAGTACTTTGGGAGGCCAAGGCAGGAGGATCACTTGAGCCCAGGAGTTTGAGGTTGCAGTGAGCTGTGATGACCCCACTGTACTCTAGCCCAGGGTGACAGAGTAAGACCCTATCTCAAAAAAAAAGGAAAGAAAAAACCCTAGGGCTTATGGGAAAAATAGGGTTAGGGACATAAAAATTTCATCACTGACAGATTTGAAAAAGAAAAAAAGAGAGGAACCTAGTAAAAATAGGAACTTAGTTTCACACGTGTTAAATGGTTAAGAAATACAGAAATGCTACAGTAAATATGGCATCTACCTTATAAAAAGCCTGGAGTTTGCTTATGGAAGTGAACATGGGAAGGGTTCCAGCTGGTGAGCTACTGTGGAGTGTTGGAAGGAGGGTTATCTGAAATTGGAGAGAAAGTTGTAACATCAGATATGAATCAGTGAGATTCATAACACACAGTGAACCTGAGGAAGACGATGGAGGTTTGAACTGTATACATTTAGTGTATTCCTAGGGCTCAGTTCAGTTTTCTGCATTTACCTTGTGCTTATTTTTTCTTTTTCTTTTTTTCTTTTTTCTTTTCTTCCTTCCTTTCTCTCTCTCTCTCTCTCTCTTTCTTTCTTTTCTTTCTTTTGAGATGGGGTCTTGCTGTATCACCGAGGCTGGTCTCGAGCTCCTGGGCTCAAGTGATCCTCCCACCTCAGCCTCCCTAGTAGCTGGAACTACAGGCATGAGCCATCAGGCCTGCCCACTTATGTTTCTTGCAGACAAGACTGCATGTAAGCAAACACTACAATCACATTGGAACAAACTCAAAATTTCAAAACAAGTGTTACAGTAGCCCCTGTTTCTTCATTCTGTTATTCACTCATTCAATAAAACATCTTTTGTGTTCTTATAGTATTCCAGGCACTGGGGCGCAAGAATACATAAATTATACTACCACTCACTCTGGAGAAACTCATAATCTTAAAGATTAGTTTATTTTTGCTAGTAGGAATGAAAATAAACGTTAAAGAGACAGGGTTGGCTGATCTAGCCGTTTTCCAAAGTCCCCTCCAACGAGAATATTTCATAGGTCTGGTCCCTAATTACATTTAGCAGAGTTCTCTAAAATCTGAAAGCTAGAATATGAATGCTTCTTACTTTTCAGCTAGTATCTATTTAAGAGATGATTCATTTAGGAACAGAAGAGAGGAGAGATTTGTATTTTACTCATCAAGCATCTGGTTTAAAAATGAAATTTCACCTTATATCATTTTACATGTGTGTGATTTGATGAGGGCTTTAGTTTAAAATAGACTAATGTACCAGTAGAACCACAGACTTTTAGAACTAGAAGGTAAGGCTGGGCACAGTGGCTCACACCTATGATAATAACACTCTGGGGGGCCGAGGCAGGAGGATTGCTTGAGCTCAGGAGTTCAAGACCAGCCTGGGCAAGAGCCAGACCCCATCTCTACCAAAAATAAAAAAATTAGCCAGGCGTCATGGTGTGCGCCTGTAGTCCCAGCTACTTGGGAGGCTGAGACAGGAGGATCGTTTGAGCCCAGGAATTTGAGGTTGCTGTGAGCTAGGCTGATGCCACGGCGCTTTACTCAGACCAGCGGAGTGACACTCTGTCTCAAAGAAAAAAAAAAAGAACTAGAAGGTATCCCAGAAATTAGGAGGCCCAGCCTTCTCTCTGGTTCAGATGTAGAAACCAAAGCTCTGAGAGATGAAGTGATTTACTCTGTCACTTGGCTAGTGGCATAGCCAGAACTTGAACCCAGTTAATTTTAGAACTGTAATATGTTGCCTTTCAAAAGTATCATAGGAGTCTATTCATTTAGAGAGAAATCTAAACTGAACTCATTGTTTCAGCCTTTCAGTCTATTTAGTGAATTTCACCAATCCAGTTACTATTCATAATAAGCTTCCCATTGTTTGATTTTTGTTTCTTTAAAAGATCTGGTGCTACACAAACTCAGTGAAGCAGCTCTTCCTTAGAATGTGTGCTGTATAAATACATATCTTTGTTAAAGCAGGCAGAATATTATATTTCTTTGTACCCAAAAAGATTTAAGCATTTGCTGTGAATGGATTTGGAGTTTTGAAGGGAAAACATCCCTGGTTGTGTTTGTGTGATTTCTGAGGTGCATTCCTGAGGATTAAGATGTCATTGCCTCTGGGCAGGGCATGCTTTCTTTCCCAGTTGGTGGGTTTGGTTTTGTTTATTTACATCTATTTCTTCCCACCCCCAACATTGATTGATTTGAAAGATGTACCTGAAGTGCACCTTTGTACCAGGCCCAGAGTCTTCCCGGGGGCCCTCATGACCCATTGGCCTTGGCCACTTTGCCTGGGAACAATAGTCATTTCTAGTATGTAGGAATTTGAAGCAAAGAACTTCCGGTGGCACTTTAAGAGAGCAGGAAGGGCTGGTTAACAGTGTGGGTAAATAGTTATCTCCCCCCCACCCTTTTTTTTCTAAGAGAGGAAATAATGTATTTCCAGCCCCTGGTGTTTACAAAGCATTTTCAAATTGTTCTCACTTTTTGGACTCTGGTCCAAAAGACTCTTTTTGGACTCTTGTCCAAAAAGTTCCTGGGAAACAGGTTTTATTTTTCTTTAGGGGATTTTTGAATTAATTCTAGGCCCAGTGCTTTGAAAACACCAAACTTCAACTGGAATCATTTTTCTGAGTGTGGTTGTTGGGAGAAACTAATACATAGATAGGAGTAAATCAGGATCTAAATACATACAACCAATATAACTAATTAAAAATAGCTCTTGTTAGCCATTTGTGCATGCTGAAGTGTGCTTCTGTGTTCAGTGGCCCTCTGAAGTCCCCAAGGTTATGGGAGTGCACATCCCAGTTTGGGGACGTTGGCTTAACGTCGTCTGTTTCATCTTGCCTTTTCTGGGCCACTTCCTCCTGTCCTTAAGGTGAGAATTTCAGGATGTCTTTCAGTTCTGCTTTAGGACTAAAAGCCTTCCTTGGTGGCTTGACAAGGAGGAAATTTAAGGAAAAGGCGCATTTAAATTAAATTAGCCAGTGTGGCTCTTGTGAACACAAGGAGTAGCAAGGCCACGGTGCAGTGCCACCTGGCTGCCGGGTGTGTGCTGTCGTTGGACCGGCGGGTAGGTTCAGTAGCACAGACGGACACGCCGAAGAAAGATGGCGTGTTTGAGGTGGAAAGAGCAACAAGGACTTGAAGAGCCCGTCATTTAGCTTCTGCCAGCGTCTTTGTGTCTTTGTAGGGTTGAAGTGCCTGACTGGCGTACGCGAGCCGCCCCTTGGCAGGAGGCTCGTGTTCAGAGTGGTGCTTTCCCCGCTCGTCTGTCAACGGTGCGTCTGTGCTTGTGGGCAGGTGAAGGAGCTGAGGACGAGGAGTTTCTTCAGGATGGCTCCTCCGAGTGTGCTCGAGTGGATGTGGCGGGTCCCGTCTTGCTGTCTTTTAACCCTCCCGCACAGTTCCGTCGCGGTGGTGGATTTCAGGTCCTCCTTAGGAACATTGTGGTTTGAGTATTAAATTTCTGATTAGTAAATGTTTGGCAGCTTTAAAAAACTAACTCCTACCCTCTTCATTTTAAGAGAAGTCTTTATTTTATAATCTCCTACTTTGACTTACGGCGTGTATCCCAGTGGTATTTTGTTGTCATCATAGAGATTTTTCTTATGTCAGGACAAAATCCCTCAACCCCATGTACTTTGGCCTTTGTCATTCAGACATTATTCCTTCTAGCATTCATTGCTCCTTTATGTTTTCTTACTATTTAATTTTTCTATTTATATTTAGTTTTTAGCGGTTCTCTTTGGCTAATTTTTAAAAGATTTTCTCGGTTTGCTTTTAATGAGCGTATTATCTGCTGATTGCACAGTTATTTGACTTTCTATCACATTTCTGGATTTAAACCTACTCTTCTGCTGGAAATTTAAATACTATAGAAAGTTAAAAATAGACCGGGCGCACTGGCTCACTCCTGTAATCCTAGCACTCTGGGAGGCCGAGGTGGGTGGATCACTCGAGGTCAGGAGTTCGAGACCAGCCTGAGCAAGAGCGAGAGACCCCATCTCTACTAAAAATAGAAAGAAATTATCTGGCCAACTAAAAATATATAGGAAAAAAATTAGGTGGGCATGGTGGCGCATGCCTGTAGTCCCAGCTACTCGGGAGGCTGGGGCAGGAGGATTGCTTAAGCCCAGGAGTTTGAGGTTGCTGTGAGCTAGGCTGACGCCACGGCACTCACTCTAGCCCGGGCAACAGAGCGAGACTCTGTCTCAAAAAAATAAATAAATAAAAAATAAAAATCCTGACACCTCCCCATAACTAATCCCCAGGGCAACAGCTTAATTTTTTTTTTTTTTTGCTTTTTCTATGTACATAAAAGTATATTCGTAACTCATGGAGTCTGTAGACTACAGTAGATCCAGCACACATACAATAGGCATATACCTAAAGAGATTTTGCTACCATTGGTTACTAATGTAGCTCTCCTTTAACAGTATTTGCTTTTGATTGCTCTATATTTTTGTTATACAAAAATAACCAAGCTATTGGAACCTTTTATGATTTAAAATAGAACATTAGTTTTATTATGTATTGAAAATGGATCCTTAAACTTCATAATGGCTTCCAATTATTTTACATTTGCTTGTGTTATATACTATTATTTCATTGCAGTATAATGTCTAATTACGGAAACGACTCCAAGGAGACATGATTTTTCTGGCTTAATGTATAATTGTTTATTGAGTATTTTTCTCATTATGGTGATTTTTTTTTTCCTTTTGAATTGCAGTTATAAAGGAACTTGGATTTTGTAAATTGATTATTATGTAGTTAAAGAAATCAACTATTTATCAAGTGCTCACTCTGTGGAAGGCATTGGTTTAGAATTTAAAGGCAAAGATTTAAAGAGATCCCTCCTCAAAAAAAATAGCTGTGTGTATTAAAATATGAGTAACAACAAGCTTTATTGTTCAGTACAAAAATATTTAATATTTTATAGTAACATATAATTTATTGGTTATGTAATAAAAATAATTTATTGTTTGTTGATACAAAAGTAAGTACTTTTTAAGTCCCAGGGATGTGGAATATAGAAGTTCCTTAGAGGGGGTGGCTCCCAGGGGCTGTGGTGACAAAGTGGCTAAAAGATGGGGTTCAGAAGTACGTCTCTGTGAAAAGGGGAGAGAGCAGGAAGGAGGGGCATTTGGAAGGCGGTTGAGCACAGCAGGGGCATGTGGAGGAACTGAGAGTTGATCGTATCTGTGATAAACCATTGGAGAATTTTAAACTGGTAGTGGACAGCATGATCTTTTTTACATTTTAAAAACTCACTCAGGCTGCTAGGGGGACAGTAGATTCTGCTGCCATTGTTCTATCTGTTTTAAATGGCATCGCATAAACAGTAATTCACCCATGAACCACCGGTTAACGTAAGGGGGGGGAACGATTGATGATTGATTTTCAGCTCAGATGATGGGGACAGGCCAGAGTTGGGGTGGGAGGGAGTGGGCTTGTTTTGTCCTGTTGAGCTGGGGTGATGGTAGAATAGCCAGCAGACATGGTCCTCCGACCATTGGAGAAGCAAGTGAATGCCGTATTACCTTCTGCCCTTCTGTATCGAAAGCATCTCTGAAGATGAAGTTCATGTATTTGCAGGAAAGTTAAGTCATTATGACAGTACGTATCCCACGCTTCAAATTGGTCGTCTGACAGCATTTGCCTTCCGGGAGTGTAACGGTAAGTAGGAGGCAGCACAGCTGCTTTGGTTACTTACTCCAGCTCTAACCAAGGATAGGTAAAATTTCCCGCTGTTTATTACTAGAGGGTAGTTTCAAGTTTCTAACAGGCGGATGTCATCGCCATCTTCGCTGCTTCCTAAACCTTATAGACGTGTAGCTGCAAAATCTATATTTCAGTGTTTTCCCTTTTTCTGTGATAAATTGAGGATAATGAAATGAAATAATGGCGAGAGATTTTATTTTCCTACAAAGTATTTATTACATGGATGGTTTGTAGAAAATCAATTTAAGAGCTGAGCACAGTGGCTCACACCTGTAATCCTAGCCCTTTGGGAGGCCAAGGCAGGAGGATTGCTTGAGGCTAGGAGTTTGAGACCAGCCTGGGCAAGAATGAGACCACATCTCTACATAAAATAGAAAAATTAGCCAGATGTGGTACGCACCTGTAGTCCCAGCTACTTTGGAGGCTGAGGCAGGAGGATCACTTGAGCTCAGGAGTTTGAGGTTGCTGTGAGCTATGATGCTGCCACTACACTCCAGCCTGGCAACAGTGCAAGACCCTGTCTCAAAAAAAAAAAAAAAAAAAAAAATAAGGATTGGGAGACTTATTATTTAAAAAAGATAACATACGTCAAATACAGGGAACCAGCATAGTGCTCCCTGTCATCCCCCTTTTAAAAACCTCTTTCAACTTGACAGCCATCATGGCTGGGGATAAGCAGACTTATTCCTTCTATTCCTAAAGATTATTATGTATAAAGTCATTTAGTGTAGGGACTCTTAGTTTATTTAAGATGTAGCATTTATCAAAATTTCTGCAAATCAAGGAGAATAGTGTTCAGTAACCTACAGGCGAGGTATTTTAGAAGATTGAGTTCTGGAAAGGTGATGGAAAATAAAGAAGCGATGTTTTTCCAAGGAGTGCGCTACCAACATCTTTTTCATGAACTGATGGAATCTCAGAAGTTATCTAGTCCAGCCCCAAATTTTTACGTGGTTGTTCAGCATTCTCTTTGACACGTCCAGTAAAGCGCAGGTTGTTCTCCTATAAGGTAGAGCAGTTCATTTCAGGCTGAAATTTTCTTCTACAATATATATCCTTTGGTCCTGGTTCTGTCCATGGTGCCATTTATAAGAAATCTACTTCCTCTTCTACATGACAACCATCAGGTCCTTCAGAGTGGCTCATAGCTGGGCTTGGGGCAAGGCTCTGTAACTCCCCTTTCTACATGGGAAGTACCCAGTGAACCTCCATGGAGCCAGGATCAGGAAGAGCACCACAAACAAGAGTTCACTCTTCTCTGACTTTCATGAGTATATTATGCACCGGGGGCAGCTCCTATCTGTGAACAACACCAACGCCTTCCACCACCCTGCCCTGCACAGTTTACACACCAGTAGAGAACCCATCCTCGGAGGGAAAGAGAAATAATTTCCAAGGTTGGGTCTTGGGAAGTAGAGATGTAGAAGGATTGGCAACCCTAGGGACAGCGTCTCTCAGCAATGGTGCTTGCCCAGGCTGTGTAACACTCCGAGTGGTGCCATAGAACAGTGCTTTGCACACTTGAACATGCACGGACGGGTCTGGGAATTTACCTGCCTAACAAGCTCCTGGACGATGCTCGTGTTGCTAATCTGTGGATCACACATGAAATAGTGGGGTTGTTGAGTACACTGGAGTCATAGTGTGAGGTGGTGGACAGTTGGGACTAGAAAGTTCAAAACTTACAGAAACTGCCAAAGTCCCCTTTTCTCTGCTCCTCCTCCTTTAACTAAAGAATCAAAGGCTCCATGATATCAGAAAAGAAAAGCTTCTTTCATGGATTCATTCTAGAGGAATCTGTGGTGCTCACACATAAGCTAGTCAGACAGATTGCAGGGGCATGGCAGCACCCAGGTCCCCTGGGCTATAGTAGGTTGTATGAACAGACTTGAGAAGTTTTGTCGTCTGTCCTCAGGAGTGCAGACAGGCATTTCTGAATTCTAACAGAGCAGTCACTGCCAAAGGATGTTAGAAATTTCCCAAGGCAAAGCTGCTTCTCACAGTGAACTACTGGGAACAGGACAGAGGGATGTCGGGAAAACAGTGATTACTTTTAGGGTGCTTGATGAAGCTCCTGCCCTACACTCCAAGTGTCGCTGTTTTAACTTGATAGAACACGGACCGAGGTCGCTGGTACTACTTGTGGCAGTTGACCACCTCCTCCTCCTCTGCAGCTGCATTGGCACAGGATGAGCCCAGGGCCAGAGCAGTCCACGTACGTGGGTGTCTGTGCTTCCTTCCTCCCTCCCCCACAGAACAGAAAGAAAGAGTCACTGCCATAAGGCGTCATAAAGATTTGATTCACTCCCTTCTACGAGGGGAACTTGGGACCTTCCTTTTGATGCCTGGATCCTGATGGGAAGATGATCTTGAGGGAAGAGAAGTGGGATGTTGAATGGTACAAGTTGACACTTCATTTGAGACGGGTAAAGTGTGCATGTTCTTGCAGTCTCCAAAGCACTGACTAGCGCTTATACTAACCAGAAGCTTCACAAGCACATCACAGCCCTGCATGCAAAGGGTTAATAAGAAACTTGGGGGTGGGGAATATTTGTGTATAGGGCCAGAGAGCTAAGGAAAAGCCTAGGATGGACTCAAAAAATGGAAATTCCTATATTTTGTCATCACATGCCCCGACCAGCCTCTTTTCTAAATGGGTCTCAGCGATGGTCTAATATGTGCCCCACATGAGATCAAACAGAATCATAGTGTGCAAAACAGGAAGGTAGGTGACTGGTAGTATTTAAGTAGGTCTTTGCTGCTGGTGGCTTTACCATTATCCTTAAGAAAATCACCTTTGGCAAAGTTAAAAGTGTTGAAACTAGGATTTGACCTAGAGCCAATCATTTGCCAACTTTAATGGGCACACTGACTTAAGAATTTTTGCTTCAGCTTTATGATTATTGCCCTTTTGGGCCGTGGATGTCAGATCCTCAGGCGATGATGTTAGAGTTCGCAGAGGGCAACAGTATAGTAAGGAAGGTGTCAGATCTATACCCTATCCGTGAGCTTGACAGCTTTTGATTGCTCATTGATACTTAGTAATGAAAATACTAGAAGGAGGGCTGCCTGTGACCTCACTCGATTGTTCTTAGTGCTAGGTGTTGAGCATACACTGGTTGTACGGGTGGCTGTGTGTGTGGGTGTGTGCACGTGCAAAGTGCACGGTGTCATGGGGGTGCTTTGTTCACAGCCAGATAAGGCTGGACAGGCCAGGACAGCTACAACCCTTGGAAAGGTTGGGGTTGGGGGGTTGGCAGGAGGCATTGGGGGATGAAGACCAAGCAAGAGATGATCTTGTCCAGAGAATCCAGTTGATAAATATTGAGGCTGGCAGGAGGACACGAGCAAAATACAGGGGCTGAGTATTTGTGGCCAAAACCTGAATTTTTCTGTGTTCTCAGGAGTGATTGAAGAGTTCGTCCTTTGTGCCTTGTTTCTCATATCTGGTCTCTGCAAACCCCATCACATGATTCCGCTGATGTTGGCCTAAGACTGAAACTTGCAGTCAGTGCAGTGGTAACATGTTTCAGATAAAAGTGCCTTACCATTGATAACTCAGAATCAATAAAATACAGGATAGATATCATCATTAGTTCTGATTATTTAAGCTTATCTCTGAGCCTTACAGATAGCAAAAACTGAAGTTTAAGACTACAGGCTTCCTGACTGCCAGTTCCATATTTTTTCTCCTTCTTCCTCCTTCCCCACACCCCACTCAAGGGTATGGGGTAACACTTTTTCTTCTGCACTGTGTTCTACATCCTTAGGCACCAGCTCCTAGAAGGCAGGGGCTATTGCTCCACATCCTCAGGGCCTAGCTCAGTGCCAGGCATGTGAAGTGACATAATTAAATCTTTTCCTCATATGAAGTAAAAAACACAAGGATTTTATGTGACCTTGACATCATTGGGTTTTTAAAGACTTTTTTAGACTCCCATCCTCACCCCAATAGATCACAACCTGTTTCTCTCATTCTATGAATAATTTTAATCCTTCATCTACATGATCCTTCATTGCTCTTATTTGCTAAAGACTGCAAAAGAAATAAAATGTTCACAAGCCAAGGTTGACCTTTAAAGGTTCTTTGTTCTGTAGGCTGAAGCCATTCAGATGGCCTCCAGTCTCCACAGGCAAGACTATGGTTGAGAACCACCTTGAAGGCAGATTTTTTGGTCCTGAGGCATCATGGGTGTATGCAGGAGGATAGATGCTTTTTTGTTGTGGGTTTAGGAGGCATAAACTTGAAACAAGTTTAAGTACACTCAACTGCAGCATGTTGCTTTTTCTTTAATCCCTAGCAGATTAACCCCTATCGTGGGCTAATCTGCTAAACTAGACGATAGCCAAACTAGCTCCTCTAATAACAGCAGCCTCTAATCTGCTGGACTTCACACAGCTTTCCCAGTGGGCTGCTGGTGTTTTGGCACATGCAATGGCTATTTTTTCCTCTTTAGGATTTTGCTTTTCGTAGGAACCCTGGAGGCCCTCAGAGGCTTGTGATACAGACTACAGCCCAGAGCTCAGCTCTCAGATGGTAATTAATGTTTACATAACATGACAAGCACAGAATGGAATCTCTTTGAGCCCTGCCAAGCACCCATCATTCCCGTGATCTCCCACTCTTACAGTGTTTGAAAATTAATTTGCCTTGAACAAACAGTGGCTTTTCCTCAATTTATTTGTACAGTTTCAGTGACCGGGAAGAAGAGCTGCAAGACTGAATGTCATCCTTCCATTCGTTCAAGTAATTGAATCTGCTAATGGAACAAACTGGTCTCTGTTTAATGATGTGAAGAAAAGAGGGAGAGGAGGAAAAGAAAGAGAGGTGTATGTTAGAGAAGGTGGACTTTTTCTGCAAAACACCATTGGAATGTGGAGTTTGGGAGATAGAATCTAAAACTTAGGGGGGAGGTAAAAGTATTGCTATGTTATTAATAATTCAGTAGTACAGTTTGTGTTTTAATAAGTTACATACAAAATTTTCAGTCTGCTTAAAAAAGATTTTGTTTGTGGTAACAGGTGAAGCTGTTTGAATAATGGACATTGCTACTAGCTTGAGATAATTACATGTTGATCCACAGAAATTTAATGCTTCCATATGTTTCTGGACTTCTCAGTGTAGAACATTTCAGTCCTTTATAATACCATTCCCATTGTAATTTCAAGTCTGGGTGGTTTTTCTTGTTTGGCTGCAATCTCCAGTCCTGTGTGGTGAGGTCTTTGTGGCCGTCCTTTGCATAGGTAAGCAGTAAAGTTAACTAGAAGATGGAACAATGTAAAAATAGGACACGTCCGTTTCTGGGTGAGATGGATCAGACATTCAGAAAGATATAGATGGATGGGTGGGTGGGGGGATACGCTGCCTAACGGCTAACGCCCCGCATGGTTTTTTGATGTCTTTGAGGCTTGTTCAGATTTGCTGCAGTAATGACCCTGTAGTGAGTAAGCCCTATTGGAATTTTCTAACCAAGTGTAAAGATGCATAAAGACTAGAAGTACAGAAACTGTGCCTTGGGAGAGTTTTGTTTTTTGCTTCTCCCTCTCCTCCTCCATCTCCATCATCAATATTCACCATTTCCTTTCTGCCCAAATACACCTAGGCAGAACAAGTTAGAAATGTTGACGAATAGATAGAAGGCTTAATGCACACCATTTCCTGTTCTCATTTTTGAGAGGCAAATATTCATCTGTCCTTTTGGTGAGGAGATTTTTTAAAAATCTATTCAGTAGGTGGGGAAATTTAAAAAGACTTGAACATGCCAGACTTTTGTACCTGTGTGTAACAAAAAAAAAAAAAAAAGACTTGAACAGTTACTTTCCCAGTTGACTTCTTCTGATAGTGGAGAGGTATGCATGAGTACTTCATTTTAAAATATAACATCCCTATTTTTTTCACAGTAATATATTCATTATAGAAAATTTAGAAAATTAAGAAAAGCACAGATATAAACATTAAAATCAGTATTTATTTCTGGATGATGGGTTTAAAATTAACATTTTGATGTATATCTTTCCAATCTTTTTTCTGTGTATACATGTGTACATTTACACAGATAATTTTTAGTGTTGAGATCACACTGATAATAGTGTCCTTTCTTTTATTTAATAGTAATTTTGTCTTGGTGTTTTACATGACATTAAGTATTTCTTTATAATAGTTTTGGGAACATCGATCACTTAGTATGTGCTGTACATTGTGGAAAGTCCTTTACGTGACTTAATTCATTTCCACAACAACCCTTTGAGGTAGTTACTGCATTTGTGCAGTAAGTTATTGGACTTCTAGAAGCACAGTAGTTCATCACAGGGACCTAATACATCAAATCTCAACCCTACTGGACTCAATGCCCCTTTTGTGTAAAATAAGAAATATTTTATAACACAATCATTTTTTACTTTATGGAATGAAATTTATAGTTTATATACCCATCTATGCACATAACTTTAAAATGTATATAAAGCCCTAATGAAATGTAAAGGAGAAATAAGTGGAAAGTCATAATATGCTTTAAGTACATAAATGCTTATTTACATTAAAAGGCAATGAAGTGGTCAGATGCTTGAATCTCTATATGGAATGGTATATAAATACTGCCGCTACAAATGCAAATGCATACAAATACGTGATGATGGCAGTTCAGACACCAGAAGCAGCCTTCCCATTGATGTCATGATTTTCCCAATGAGAGAACAACTCTTGGTTAAACCCCAGGTATAACAAAGTACAGTAGTTGAATTCCTGGAAAATTCAGTGTATGTTAAAACCATGCAAAAAATTACCTTGTGTTTATATGACAAAACAGGTAGGTTCTTGGGTTTTCAGCTGCAGGAATGTCCAGCGGGATTTAGAAAGTGAGTTGAGCTATTGTTGTGTGGGATTGCTCCTGACATAGCGGTGGCTCTAATATCCCTGAAAGCCACCAACGCCTTCTAGTCATTGTGACAGCCAGGGGGTGGTATCCTCTAATGAGAACTACCTCTTAAAGGACTTGGACTTATTTCTCTCTTTTTTTGCATAATAAAATATCTTGAAAGAACGCACTTTTTGGAATACGTTTCTGAAAGTTTACGGGCCCTATAATTTTCTTCTTAGCTTTGTTCCCAAAGTATTATGATTTTTGTTATTATAAAAGGGATCCTTTTAAAATTTTATTTTCTGACTGTTGCTGGTATATAGAAAAGCTACTATTTACCTTATTGAGCTCTCTTATTCTAGGATTTTTTTCAGCTGGTTGTCTGTATTTTGTAGCTAGGCAATTATATTTTTTGTAAATATTTTCTCCTCTTCCTTCTGTTGTATAATGTTTGTAATCGGTTTTCAATTTAGATGATAGGAATAATTTGTTTCTTGATGCTTTAGTCTACACTGTCTATGACACAGGTACCTTTTTGTGGGGGAGGTAAAAGTGTAGATGATTGAGTACTTTTTCAGATTATTTTAATGATCTTCTGTTTTAGTCAGTTTTAGCAATTTCTTCATAAAAGTCATTTTATTTTCAAATTTATTATAAATTTACACTTTACATTTTCTTATTTTTATGCAAATACACCCTCTAGTTCGCTGTCTATCCAGTTGTCACTCCTCCCCAACCCCCAAACAGGTAACCACAGCTAGTGGTTTCTTAGGTATCCTTCCAGACCTGCTTTGCACATAAAATAAAGTGAATATAATTTCCCTCCATTTTTCACAAAAGGTAACATATGCTATACGTTGTACATTCAGCATTCATTTTCACAGCTACAGTATTTTCCATTGCAAGTGTGTGCCAAATACGTCTGACCAGTGCCCTAGTGATTACCTGTGGGTTGTTTCCCAACTTTTCAGTTCAGACTATGGTGGTGTTTCACTGTGTTTGAAGGCTAAGTCCTCACATACCAGATTGAGGGAACTCCATTTGTTATGCCGCTAAGTGTTGCCAAATTTCCCTACACAGAGGTGGTAGGGTTTGCATTCAACTAGTAAACAAGAAAAGAGGACCCATTCTCCCCAGGGAACTTTTATCAAACCTATATCAAAATCAAAGAAATTTTTCCTAATCTACTCTGAAATTTTTTCTAAAAACTTTATTGTTTGAGTCAAGTTTATTGAGGCTTAACTATTTTATTTTTACAGGTTTAGGGGGTATAAGTGCGGTTTTGTTACATGGAT
Source organism: Varecia variegata (assembly GCA_028533085.1). Classification (NCBI taxonomy): domain Eukaryota; kingdom Metazoa; phylum Chordata; class Mammalia; order Primates; family Lemuridae; genus Varecia; species Varecia variegata. Next base: position 28,849,783 of record CM052448.1, read on the forward strand.
ATATTGTACAGTGGTGATGGCTGGGCTTTAAGTGCACCCATCACCTGAATAGTGTACATTATACCCAGTAGGCGATTTTTCCTCTTACCTCTCTCTCACCTTTGGCATCTCCTCCAGTGTCTATTTTTCCACTCTGTGTGACCACGTGTACCCATAGCTTAGCTCCCACTTTTAAGTGAGAACGTGGTTTTTGATTTTCTGTTCCTGAGTTACTTTGTTTAGGATAACGACCTCCATTTCCATCCCAAGTTGCTGCAAAAGACATCATTCTTTTTTATGGCTGAGTAGTACTCCATGGTATATCTGTACCACAGTTTCTTTATCCACTCATTGGTTGATGGACAATTAGGTTAATTCTCTGTCTTTGCTATTGTGAATTGTGCTGCAGCAAACATACGAGTGCAGGTATTCTTTTGATATAATGACTTCTTTGCCTTTGGGTAGATACCCAGTAGTGGGATTGCTGGGTCGAATGGTAGAACTACTTTTGGTTCTTTGAGGTGTAATATATATGCAAGAAATTCACCCTTTTTACTGTACAGTACACAGTGTAATTTTAATTTGCATTTCTTTTATTATAAGCACGATGTGTTATTTTTATAATCACAAGAAGATTTCTAAACCCCAAAATGTAATGAATACAATGTTTAAATAAGACTATCCAATTTGCACATTCTTATTTCTTTCACACTCAGCAAATTTCATCCTTTTTTCATCCTTTGGCAAATTCAGAGCACACAGTGCAACACAAAATGATTTTTTAAAACGTGTTCCTGCCAGTTTTGGAGAAGCACAGCAAGACAAATTGACTGTCAAGATGGAAAAGCTTAACTGGGAAGATACATTTATTGAATAATTGAAAGGAAGAGGAAATGCATTACCGATTAGCCATAAAAATGCCTGACGCCTAATCTGTGCCTCAGGAGACTCATGGAAATGGGGAGTCATAAAACTCTGTCAGCCCCAAAGTTCTTACCAGCCCTCAAACCTGTCACTGCCTTGCTTATAGGTTGCAGTACCAGAGCATGGCGGGACTGATGTGGGTTTCAGGATTAGCTGGAGTGTGGTGTTCTAGCAACTCTTTGTTGTAGCTTTTCTAACCCTTTACACTTCAAGGGCGATGTAGTTAAGTGTTTTAACTGAATCCCGGATTTACCTGCTCTGTTTTTGGATTTTTGCTTTTTGGGGAGCAATATAGTGTAGATTAGAGAAAAGGCACATGATGGTGGCAGCATTGGGACTTGAACTCAAATGACCTCCAGGAAACAAGTTCCTTAACTTTTCTGGGCTTATTCCCCATGTAGTGAGAGAGGGTTGGACAAGATCCTTGCTACTCAAAGTATGCTGCAAGGTTCAGAGCATCAGCATTCCCTGGGCGATGCTCAGAAAGTGAAGTCTTCAGATGATTTCTTGCACATTAAAGTTTGAGAAGTGCTGGGGTGGTCTCCTGGATTCTGGTCCCATTTCAAAAGTCTGTGCTTTTTAGGTTCCTGCGGTCATCAGTCACAGATGGTTCTGTACAGATTTGCAGGGTTCACTGGAAAATCTTGGTCTTCCCTGTAGCCCTCCTTGCTTGTCAGTGATGGTGGTGACTGCCACAGTCTTAGCACCATTGCTCACACTCTAGCTGTGGGTAGGTCGGGATTGAGACAGTAGGGCGTCAGGGAGGTAGGAAAGGCAGCTCCACTGGCCTGCACGGGGCCTTGTGAAGGGAGCCAAAGCCTGCAGGATGCCTCCTGCAAACCTGGCCGCGTTGTCCAAATTCATTAAATAACAAGGCTGAAACAGAGTGAAGCTAGATACATGTAGTACTTACCTATGTGTTTCTAATGTGCTTCCTTACTGGCCTAAGTTTAAATGATATCCTCTGGGTGGTGCCATTTGGGAAAGGAAGCTTTCTTTTATGCAAGGGAAAAACTTTTGTTTGGATATTGATTTTTGGAGGAAGTTTGAATGTAAACTTACCAAGATAGAAAATATTGATTGATTGATTGATTCTCCCAGTCCGGAGAGAACAGAGGGAGTACAAAAGGATAAAATGTGCCCTGCCATTGTACCAAGCATAATAATCCTAAATTAGCTGTCAGCATGGGAAGAGTCCCTGCTCATGCACGTAGAACTTCTCGTTGAGTAAAATCCCTCGTTCACTGTGTGCTGTTGGCGCATTCTGTCCCAGACCTGCACCGCAGGAAGCCCGTGATGTTCAGTGCATTCGTGTAATGGCTTGCTGTGGAAATTTTTATGAAAGAAAAATATGGCAAATTTTGTGGAAAAGCTTTGGGAGAGCTGCAGACACAGCTCCTCTTGCTGTGGTCTCTCCATATAAAGGGTCTCCTTCCTCATCTGGGAACTCTTCTGGCTGGGTGGGGTCTAAGCCACATCAAGGGGCTTGATGTTCTCTTTCACCCCTGAAATTAGAAACTAAGGTTTTTGTGAACTTTTATTATAAACCAAAATCTTCCTAGACAGTTTCTTAAGACAGCACTGTACAGAACTAACTATGTGAGTAGGATGTCAGGAGTCTAGAGTTACTTTTCACTGGGGCCTGAGTGGATGCTTTTTGTCTTTTTGTACCTAAAACATGTGAAGGAAGATTTCTGTCCATTGTGTCGGTATTGCTGTTCCCCGCTGGTCTGTAAGGCTTGGAGATAGCCAAGTTGATGTTAGCCAAAAATGTGCTTTGTTTATAAACCCAGGGTTTGTTTCTGCTTTTGTGCATGTTACTGGTTTGATCTGTTTTACCAAAAGAACATTGAAAAGAATGAATTGCTTTGATGCACATTCCAGGGAAGAGAAATGACAAACAAGTGTGTATACACAGAGTACATAAACAGAGATATATAAGCCAGGCACAGTGGCACACACTTGTAGTCCCAGCGACTCAGGAGGCTGAGTCAGGAGGCTCACTTGAGCCCAGGAGTTTAAGGCTACAGTGAGCTGTAATCACACTATGAATAGCCACTTCACTCTAGCCTGGTCAACATAGCAGGATCCCCTTCTCTGAAATAAAAACAAACAAACAAACAAAAAAACCAGGAATACATAGAAACAAGAAGAATACCACATATTTTTCACACTTATTACTGTAAGACAGGAAGAGAAAGTTCATACCTACAGTAGTTCATTCAGGAATGCTTGAAAGACACCCTCATTTCAGAGAATATTGTAATTTATTCTCTATTTCTAAACTGTGTAGTAATAAGAGAAAAGGATGCATCATTTTACCATAAAAATGTACACAAAAGTACTTGTAAGGGAAGCTTTTTTTAAAAAAAATTTAATCCCATATTGGTTTTTCATTATCTTGTTTGAGAATTTTATGGAATTTGACTTATAAGGTAATCAAATAAACCATTATACTACAGGTGGCATGTAGATCTTTTGACCTTTGGAGGAAATCATATCTTTTAATTCATACAGGAACATACATTTTCTATAGTTCTTTCATGATTGTAGCATTTACATGCAGGCTTAGTCTCAGTGTCCAGCATTCACACCTACCCCTTGACCTCAGTTGGGTGGGGACCCCCACATGGTCCAAGGGGAAAACCTTAAAAGCACGAGTGAGTTGGTTGAAATGGACATGATTTCAGGTCATACTGGCACCTTTGATCTCACATGCTGCTGGGACTGGCGGGTAAGCTGCGGAAGGCCTGCCTTTTGACCGTTAGCACTTGCTAAACAAAAAATTATCTGTAAATGTCAAATGTGTCCCTTTGGTCAAAGTGGAAAGGAGGGAGGAAGAGAAGGCCAAGAAAAAACATCTATGTGTCATTAAATAACATTTGCTTCATTTGCTATTGAAACACTTCTCTTTTGTATATTCAAGGCCTGTATTAGTTTGAAAAGGGAAAAATCAACTTGTCAGCTATTGTATCTTAATTGTGAGCCAGAAAAGACTGCACAGATTAAGGAAAACATTCATTTTCAGAAAGTGGCCTGGCTGCTTTCTTGAATGCAAGCTCCTCTGTCTAGTTGGCCTTCCTCTCCCTGTCCCCCTCCCCCAGAGGCATTGCTGCCCAGGGACAATGGCTGCTCCCCATCTGCCGTGGACCCCATTCCAGCGTGGTGTACCTGCACATGGTGTAGACAGGACGAGGCAGGACAGCTGGTGCTGGTGGTGGTGGTGTTGGGACTGTGTCATTCCACACTCACGTTGCCTGTGGCTTTGTCTTTGCTCTCCCCCATGCAGATCCGGAGTTAAGTGTTGGTGTGCTACCTGAACATGACAGCCAGGATGCGGGGCCAATTGTCCCCAAGATATCGGGTCTAGAGAGAAGCCAGGAGAAGAGCCAGGACTGTTGCAAAGAGCCGATCTTTGAACCTGTGGTGCTGAAAGACCCCTGCCCTCAGGTCGCACAGCCGATAGCCCAGCCCCACGTGGAGCCCCCGCTCCGAGCTCCTTCTCCGGACCCTGACTTGGCACCTCGCACGGAGGCCCTGCCTCAGCCCCCGCCTCCGAGTGCACAGCCCCCGCAGGGCCCCCCAGAGGCCCAGCTTCAGCCTGCCCCGCAGCCGCAGGTGCAGAGGCCACCCAGGCCACAGTCCCCCACCCAGCTGCTCCACCAGAGTCTCCCATCTGTGCAGGCCCACCCCTCGTCTCAGAGCCTCTCCCAGCCACTGTCAGCCTACAACAGCAGTAGCTTAAGCCTCAACAGTCTAAGGTGAGCCAGCCTGCTCTTTGCCTTTTGCCATCTTCCCTGGGGACAGGCAGATAGCAGTGGGTAAGGGGCTCCTGAGGAGACTGGAGTGTCCTTGTTGAAAACATGTTGTTTTCTCTGAGGCCAAAGACAGGGAAGAGGGCTGCTAGGTGAGTCTCCGGTCCCATGAGAAAGGGCAGGGTGGGTTGGGTTGGGTAGTGAGGACATTGTAAAGGACTGAAATATCTACAGAGGCTCCTGAGAGAGGGAGGGCAGGAAGGAGACAAGTGCTTAAGGAATAGAGTTCAAGGCTCTGGCCAGGGAGCCGCGCCACCAGTGGGAGGCGGGAGTCGAAGCTGGAAGTACATCAGAGGTCGCTGAATGTTAAGAGGGTCTTAGAAGGGAGGCTCTTTGCCTCTGAGGGAAGAAATTTTAAAGAAAGCTTCATCTTTCTGTAACTCCAAAAGCAGGAAGATTGGGACCCAAGGAGTATTCTGATTTGGGTTTTTCTTTCATTCTGATTTACTGCCTCCTATGTGGGTCAGAGAGGTAGAGAAGAAACAAGCTGTGGTTAGAGAAAGAGAGAAATTTTTGCATGGAAATCCAGACTCTCTTCTGACTTGTTTTTGCCAAGTTACAAAGGAAAGTTTTAAAACTAGCAGAGAGGAAAACAGCAAAGAACAGTGAGACAGAAACTCAATGTGCAGGGCCAAAGTGGGCCAATCCTTGGATGTCCCAAAGGCTCTGATTCTAACCCTGCACTTCTCCTAAGGCTTTGTGTCTTTGTTACTGGTCCTTTTGAAAACCTGCTAACTTTGGTGGCTCAGGGAGTTGCTATTTCCTGTGTAAGACAGGGAAGCAACAGCCTTAGGCACTCAGGTTCCTCCCCCGAGGGGCCAGGCTTCCCCCAGGCCATTTCTGTGGCCTCAAGACCACAATGGTGATAGGAGAAGCCAGGCACCTGGTTTCACCTCTTACTTGTGTTTCTTCATTTAAGAGGTAACAGACACATGGGGTGACCTCAGATCGTGGTTTTTATTTTCTTTTTGTTAATTTTATTGCTTTATAGGCAGTGTAGCTAGTGGAGGATGAGAAGGCTGGGGACTTCATAGGGGCAGAGATGAGAATCTGGCCCTGACTTTTAGGCAGAATCTGTTGTCCAAACACTGACATGTCCCGAGGCTCTGTCTGTCGCAGTGATGGGGAGGTTCATGGGAGCCCTGATTTCAGAAAGCTGCTTGTGTACCGGGAGGATCTTTGTACCGGGAGGATCTGGAAAGAGGAAGGCGCAAGGGAGAACACAGGATGGCTTTGGGGAAGGAGATAGGATTTTTTTACAGAAAATACATTGCTCACTTCTTTTTTGTTTTGTTTTCTTTTCTTTTTTCCTTACTCCACAGCAGTAGCAGAAGCAGCACTCCAGCGAAGACTCAACCTGCCCCTCCTCACCTCTCCCACCACCCCTCCGCCTCCCCGTTCCCCCTCTCCCTGCCCAACCACAGCCCCCTGCACAGCTTCACACCCACCCTCCAGCCCCCTGCACACTCACATCACCCCAATATGTTTGCCCCTCCCACTGCTTTGCCTCCTCCACCGCCACTGACATCAGGGAGTCTGCAGGTCCCCGGACACCCGGCCGGGAGCACTTACTCAGGTAGGATGGCGGTGCCTGGGCTGCCTACCTGTGCGCCCACTGTCCCTCGCTGGTGACCTGCTGTCTGTGCTGTTCCTGGTTGCAGGGTTGTATTTGCTTACAGTTTTCTGCTTGCTTGTATTCATCCCCCAACCCTCTGTGGGTGGAGGCTCAGCACAAACACAAGTCACCACCCAGACTAACCCAGCAAAACCCCGGGGAATCGGACACTGCCCAAAGAGAATGGGTTTGTTTGAAGCCAGGAGGTTTTTCCAACTAAGCTCACTCACTGAGCGGTAAAACACAGATGGTATGTGCCCTGTCCTCCGGACTCCCATGGGAGTGCTGAAAGCTTTCCCAGACCCCCGTCTGTTTCCCTCCACGATCTTAGATTGTGTCCTGGTTTAAAGGGTTTGTTTTTGTTGAGTAGGACCTTCTACTTTCTTCTTGGGAGGAGACGATGCACTCTTTGTGACAATATATCCCAGAATTTTAAGGACATACCTGGTGTGAGATACCAGGTCCTTTGCTTCTCACCTGTATTAATGAGGTGTCCCAGTTTTTGGTCCAGTGTGGCCATGTTACACTATTAATACAGAGAGCTGTAAACCAGTGGTTGATGCTTAAAGAGGGCATGAAAGCCCGCCACGTAAACAGCTGTCATTCATTAGTATGCCGTCGCTGTTCTTAAGCAAAATGTGCTCATTCCTTTAACCCCCCAGAACAAACCCATAGACAAGAGTATTGTCCTCTTACAGATGAGGAAACCAATCCACAGGTGGGCTACCTGCCATGCCCAGAGTCACTCAGCTGGCAGTAACAGAGCTGGAAACTGGGCTCTGGCCATTGGCCTGGAGTTCCTTCAGCTCCACGCATTGATAAACTGCCTGTCCCTGAAAGCTAAGACGCTAGCTAGAGGACAGGGAGGCTGGGTGGCCACTGGGCCGTCGTCTCCTGCTTCGTTGGTTGTCCACTGTGATCTCAGGGCCTGGCTGCACCCTGAGCCCCACCTACTGTGTCCTCAGCCTGTATTCCTCCACAGGAAGGCACTTGGATGTCCTGTTCTGAAGGAAAAGGTGTCATCGCCTCCCTTTTCTTCTTTTCCAGAGCAAGACATCTTGCGACAAGAACTGAACACACGTTTTCTGGCCTCCCAGAGTGCTGACCGCGGGGCTTCCCTCGGCCCTCCGCCCTACCTGCGGACCGAGTTCCATCAGCACCAGCACCAGCACCAGCACACGCACCAGCACACGCACCAGCACACCTTCACGCCGTTCCCCCACGCCATCCCGCCCACCGCCATCATGCCGACGCCAGCACCTCCCATGGTGCGTACCCCAGGCAGAAATGTGAGGATAAGTAGAGCACAACTCCTTTCTCTGCAGCACGGTGGGATTGGAGTGGGCAGCTGGGGCCGCAGGAGGCTGGGTGGGAGCGGTGGCTGCTTGCTGGAGAAAGGGAACGTGTCCTACCTCGGGCAGCTCTGACTTCAGGGAAAAACGTAGGAACGTTTTTCTAGACAGTTGTAGCTAGCACTGTGGGTGGATTTTATTCTAAATGCCCTCAAAACAGTCACGGCCAGTGTTGGTAGTTAACTTTTTAAAGGGTTATTTTGTTTTCTTGAGCATCCTGGGGCACTGTCACCAGATAAAAAACGTATCTGCCCATGTTTTGCACCATGTGCTGGCACATAAATGCTTACAGAATACTGGGAGTGAGGAAGAGAGAAGGCAAGGAGGTGAGGCCTGTCAGGAGGCTTCCACACGGTTTCCCTAAGCCTGCTTCGTCAGCGGTGTTACATTTCTTGCATTTCGTAAGACAGTGCCCCAAGCTGGTGGTGTGCTCTGTCACCAAGTGGTCAGGGGTGGATGCTCTCTGCAGGGACAGAACTCTACCTTGGGGTAAGAGGTACCACTGGTGATGACATGGCCATGGTCTTAACTGGGAATTAGCACATGCTAGAGAACCAGTTAGGATTGTTTTTTTAATCAAAAACTGTAATTAATAATGCCATGTTAAAATGCTATATATTCTGAGATAGAGTCCTATCTGTAGCAGTGAGTATTAGAATATTTTACTTGTTTAATTTTTAACATTTAAGGAAATACTTGATTTTAAGGCAATTAATATAGGCATTGTGAGAATAAATTTGAATTCCATGATTTTTTTTTTTTTTTATCTCAGAAAGATCCTGAATGAATTCCATGATTGTAAGGAATTTCCTTTACGCAACTGGAAAAGCTTCCTCTACTTCTTCCCCCTTGCCTCCCCCATCTTGCTCAACTTAAGCTTTTTAAAAATATTTTTAAAGTTTTATAAATTGTATTTCAAGGGGTATTAGTGATGAAGCCTTGCAACCAAAAATAATTTTTTTATAGAAAATTCTGTATCTTTTTTCCAGATGAACTATACTTCTCAACAATTACATTTTGAAGGGCCTAGTATTTTGAGAAGGAATTTTATGCTGGCCTTTGTGAACTATTTCACAAATAAATTAAATCTAACTGAGGGTAGTTACTGAGGTAGTTACACCAGTGTGATAACATTATTTAGAAAAACAATTATTTAGAGGAAACAATACTATACTCTTTCTGTTCAAAAGTGAGACTTATACAGCCTAGCCCAGATCGCTTTATATTCAAGGGTATAACACAATTCAGAAGACAGCTGAATGCATGATTTTTCTGCCCAAGGAAAGATGAAAATGGGGGGGGAGGAATTCTCTGTATAAATCAGACCAAATGCTCACTTCTCTCTGATTTATCTGGATAATTACCTATTTTCTGCAGTTTAGATATTTGGTTTGTGCCAATCTCTTATTATAGAATAGAAAGAAAGGCATAATAGTTTGTCCAGGACCCAATATGGGTTTTCATTTTGTTTTTCCATTTTTGTTGGTTTCTTGTCAGGGTGACTCAGGAGCTCTGAATAGTTTATACAAATGAGGTAATTGAATCTGATGACAGCTTAATGGCAGAGAAGCTTGTTTAGGCCACCTCCACTGAAGCAGTGAACAAAAATGCAGATTAAGTAACTAGCTTTTGCTTTGATCCCTTTACAGTTTGACAAATACCCTACAAAAGTTGACCCATTCTACCGGCACAGTGTGAGTTTTATTACCATGCTACACATTTAATGTAACTGCTTTTCCGTTTTTGTGCTCTTGCCACAGATCAGTAATTAACTAGCAGCCTTCCTTAATCATGTTTGCAAGAGTTCCCATTGCTCCTCGTCACTTTGGATGCTTGCTTTTGTGGCATTTTGCTTTTGGTAAAGATGCAGTATCATCTTCTGAATCAAAAGATCATAAGCACTCCAAAGACTGCTAAGTTGAGCTTCACTGGAAGTCAGGCGTCTGTCCTGCAAAGTGAGGTGTCTGCAGTTGAGTCATTATAGTTTCTAGAGAGTCTGAAATCACAAGATTTCAGTCATCAATTGAAATGCTATTAACAGAGAATTCCTGGAATTCAACTTGAATTATTTCCCCTAAATATTAATAGAAAGTCCCTTGTCTTTTTGACTCACAACTCTTCAAAATGTAGATGTTAATCTGCTCTGGACACATACTCTCTTCCATTTGGCTGCTGTTATTCTCCCGAGCTTGCTATGATCAAAAATAAAAATATCAATTAATTTACAAAACTCTTAAAATTGAAATGGGTGCTGTTTTTAAACTCAGTCTTTATTTAAAAAAACACTTATTTTCTGCAATTTTAAGAGTATGTTCTGGAACTCAAATTGGTACCAACTTAAGTTACATGTTTAGTTACTTATAAGACAAGAGCTTCCTTTTCTACAAAAACCTTGAATATTTTACCATGATATTTTGATTATGGGGTGAATACTGCATCATTTTTATATGAAAATTTGCAAGTTTCTTTGCTCAGTGGTTTATATTTTTAAATGAAACCAGAAAAAAGGAAAGATTAATAATTGCTTGTAGCCATGTTGATTCACCATCTTCAACTATTCTTGCTTTGATTTTTAAATAGTGTTATCTTACCGTTTGAATAGAAGTGCTACTTCAGTAGATCAGCAAAGACTGAATTCATTCATACTCTGAACCAGATAATTAGATACTATATTAGTTGGGAGTGTAGCTGAGAAGTCAAGACTAGAAAATGTTAAAAATCAATTAAGAATTATTTACTCTAGAGGCATTCAGAAATAACATGAGGAAGACCTCTTCAAAAAGAAATCAGAAACGTGCATTTTACTGCCAATCCCCCTACCAGCAGGGTCCACCCTGTTCTGCTCAGTGCTGTGACATAAAACATTTTTTAAATGGACACACAAAATTCAGTAGCCCTGTGGGTTTCCTCTTTGAGTCTGTCCCATGAAAGGTGCCTTTCTGCTCCTAATGTATACTTTGCTGACTTAAATGAAGGAGCAGCTAACGAAATCATTCTTATAGAGTGTTTAGTGTGTTCGACAGGTGGCTCAGATTTACTTCCTAGGACCAAATGCAGTGCCTTTGTATATACATATTCTGCAGAGAGTCCTAGGTTTAAGATAGAGAATAAGCCTGGAGGCCTCAATTTTTTTTAAGATTTATGTTTTATTACTTCGGTGCTTCAGGTTTTTTTTTTTTTTTTTTTTTTTTTTGAGACAGAGTCTCACTCTTTTGCCCGGGCTAGAGTGAGTGCCATGGCGTCAGCCTAGCTCACAGCAACCTCAAACTCCTGGGCTTGAGA
>CM052448.1:28860849-28923310 GCA_028533085.1 Varecia variegata
GGGACTACAGGCATGCGCAACCATGCCCGGCTAATTTTTTCTATATGTATTTTTAGTTGGCCAGATAATTTCTTTCTATTTTTAGTAGAGACGGGGTCTCGCTCTTGCTCAGGCTGGTCTCGAACTCCTGAGCTCAAACAATCCGCCCGCCTCGGCCTCCCAAGTGCTAGGATTACAGGCGTGAGCCACCACGCCCGGCGGTGCTTCAGGTTTTTAGTCAAGGGGAGAATAGTCAACTATATTTATATTCTAAGAGGTCAGTAACAGAATAAAGCAAGAGGAAAGTGGTAAGAACATCCAGTTTTTTCATTGTAAACATTAAAGGAAAAATGCCCACCTGGAGACAGAGTAATAGAAATTTGAGTGTGTTTTAGTGTGGCATGTATTTAATTACTCTGCTTTATACAGTGTACTATGAGAGAGTTATTTCACAGTATTAGTTATGGTGGGTAATATACGAAGTACTTAGTCTCCCTTGCTTTGGGAATTAGGATGTTATAAGGGGAATTAAGATGCAATGCACTCAAGTATCTAAAACACAATTTTAGTCTTAAAAGTAGTTTTAAATGAGGGCACTTGGCTTGCAATCACTGTTTAAGTGGATTTAGTTCAATATCAATTAGTCTGAAAAACTTTGCCGCATCATTGAAGGGAGCAAAATGAAATAAAGACCAACAGAAAAAGTATGTGCTCTGAAAAGAGACAGGATTGTGAAATGTGAATTTTAGTCATTACCAAAAATAGCTAACATAAATGCATTATTAAGAAAATCTTCAATTATTATTGTATTTTTGACATATTACACAATCATGAGGGTGGGCCGTTACTTAAATATTAATAGGCTGGTTTGATCAAAGTAAATGGAACCAGAGCAGTAAAATCTCAGAAATATGAAATTTTTAGAAGGAGGGAAAGATGCGTTTGCATTGTCTTCAGTATTGCTGTGTATTTCTTTCCTCACTTGTCTCTTTTATAAGCTGTTGATTCAAGAAAACTCATATTCATCATTCAGAATCATTCTCCTCCCATCTGACACTCAAGCTCGGCTTGAGTCGCCTCCAGTGAGCTTGTTCATTAAATAGCAGATTTAATTCAGAACTGGCCGTAAGAATTCGTACTCCATACATTGATACACAAGTGCTTTGAATACCTGAAACTGGGAACAACAAGATAACCTAAAGCTGGATAGTTCATCCCAGACATGGGTTATTTCTATGCTACTCTAATCTATCTTCTGGAAAAGTTGGCAGCTCCATTTAAAGTGTGTACTGAGTTATTTTACCCTTCCACAAATATTTTTCATTATTTTAGATGAGAAAATTAAATTGTACTGTGGAACTGCCACTTCTAGAACAACCTAATGAAGCAAGGATTGTGAATATGTTCTCATTTCCTCAAACTATTAAAAATCTAAAAGTACTAATTGAGTTTTAATGGTATAAAATCCTGGCACTCATAAAAACTAGCCTCTTTTTCTTCCTTTTTTTTTGTTTTTTCTGCCTTTTTTTTTTTTTTTTTTCTTTTCTAATTAACTTGTAATTTTCTGGGCATCTTACTTGGCTCAGCATCCCTCCTGTTTTTAAAATGCATTAAAATCTCCAACCATTTAGGACTTCTATCCGATTTAACAATTAATAATTAGAACAGCTCCCTTTCTAATGATGTCCTCATCTGGGACATCGTTTGTTGGCTGATTGATTCTGAACTACTTTTAACTTTTTCAGTTAAACATTCATGGCACATCTGTGTGATCGTTTCATCATGGCTTCTTGTCTAATAGCATCAGACTGAGATGACTTGGCTTGCTAATGTTGATGTCTTTCTGTGGGAAGGGAATTTGATGTCTCACTTACCGTCTACTAAAATCCTTTCCCCTCCGTCTTTGGCCACAGCTCTTCCATTCCTACCCTCCTGCAGTGTCGGGCATCCCGCCTATGATTCCCCCCACTGGCCCTTTCGGTTCACTACAAGGAGCATTTCAGCCGAAGGTAAGACACCTGACAGGGAAACACACGGGCATGTTTATGAGCGGAGTCCCAGGCTAGGGGTGCAGAGGGGTTCTGCAGCCTCTTACCTGCACAGCGACTGATGTGTCAGGTCCTGAGTGACCGTTGTGATTAGAGTGAGAATGTGCTTTCCTAGTCCGTCTAGTTTTTTAACCTCAGCAGACATTTACTTTTCAATGTGTACTACCCATGGCTTCTTAGTTAGGCTAAGATATCCTGTGCTCTTTAAAATATACAGAATATATATTTTTTTACTACTGATACTGCGGACGTAAGCTTCTGGTCAGGAATTCTGGGAAATGCCAGACTTGTGTGCACCAGGTTGTCTTTGAGGTATTAGCAGAGATGCAAAAGTGAATCTTTATTGATTTTAGTAGAAGGGGGAAATAAAGTTTCCAAAGCTAAAGTTGTATCCTGTTGATTGTGTCAGAGGAGGATTCTTGCACTTATCCTGATCCCCTCAGTAGCCCCGTCTGTGTGCAGGTAGGGTCTGCCTGCAGGGAGGGGCAGCCGCCTGCCTTTCTGTACTCATTTCTCCCTCTCTTCAAGGTCAAGACTTTGTCTTCAGTTTCAAACATACTAGTGTGAAATTAACCTTTAACCCTTTATAATAACAAAATTCCGCTCTACCTCCTGAGTGATACGCTGTTCAACTTGGGCTACAGTTACCTCTGGAGGTCAATAGTGAAAAGTAATTCTCAGAACACTCTACCTTAAAATCTACCGCAGCCCTTATTTTATTTAAAAAAAAAAAAAAGTGAAATGTACTTCTCATGTTGGTCATGGTTCTCAGATTTTAAAGTAAGGTATTTTGCTATGTGTGGGTATTGGTTCCCCCACCCCACTCCCAAATCTCATTTCTAAGGTAAAACACCAGTTTTGTGCCAGTCTCCCAGGATGAGCACATACTGCGTTTCCAAAGGCATGTTGCCTTCCAACTAGAAACCGGGAAAGAAATTAAAAGGCATTAGGGATGGGATGGCTACACCTTCGAAATCGAATTTACCTTCATGGAATTGCAGCTTATGTGCAAGGTTATCTATACACAGGGCTTTTATGATGGCCCTGTTAAACCCCTCCTGCACGGAGTTAAAATGATGGTAATTTTTAAACTCTTTCACCCCAATCTGCTCTTCACTAATCCCTCAGACCCTGGTCTGTCCCCTCTAGGTTGCAGCAAATCTCTAGTGCCTCCCCAACCAGACTGGTAGGTCATTTAATAAATTAGACCATTTCCCTCACTCGCAATTATCCAATCACATAGAAACTACATCTGGGCAAGAAAGTGTCTCTCCTGGTGTTGAAATAGGCCTTTCCAGGCCATCTTACTGATTGAATATGTAGATTGCAGTTCATTAGTGGAGTTCTTCATATGTATGCAAATCAGGCTGTTAACAACTCCAGCTTAATTGTTAGTTGTACTGCAGCTGATTGCTTTTCTTTCTTTGCTTCCTTTTTTTTCCCTTCTCCTGGTAGACAAGCTTCGTGCCTAAACTTGAGCTCTTTTTTCCACAGGAGTTAACTTCCTGCTGTGGGGAGATTCGTGGAAGTTCTGATTTCTTAAATAAAATAACTGGTGGTGTTTTCTGGATCCTTTCCCCCTAGAAAGTAGTGACTGTGCCGGAAGTAGGCTTTTTATTGTTGGTAATTCAAAGGACAGAAGCCTACAGATAAAGTTAATATTAGTGACATTTAGGAATGGTGGTGGGAATAGGAAAGACAAAGCAGAATTACTCTGGAAATCATTTAATAGTAGATCTGTGTGGTCCCTAAATTAGTTTCTCTTGTCCCATTTCCATCACTGCTAATGAGTAATTACTGAGTATAATTCCTTGTTACTGTCTGCCAGTTAAAATTTAGAGAGTTAGCTTAATGTCTGTAAAATACTTTGTTATTCTGATGAGAAGCACCTGATACTGCAAATTATAATAATGTTTACTTAAGCATTTCTTAGAATGTTTTGTGGTCAAGCCAAAAAACAAGGACAGTCACTGCTGCTGCTTAATTCAGAAGAGAGGAGTTTCAGGGGCAGCATTTGCATGTGTTGCTTCTCTTTTTCAGTCCTGTGCTTTTTGTTGTGAAATGTGCTGGACCGTCTCTCTGCTGTTAGATGTCATTGCTAAAGAGAGCAATCTCTGGTCAGAGCCCCTTGAGAAAATAGGGAGCTGGTCCTCATGAGGAGCCTGTATAGTCACTGAGAAAAATGAAGCTTGTATTTCAGAGTGAAACAAACAAATGAAATTTCACTTCTAGAATTTAGAAGGAAGGAAAGATCTTGCTTTTGTGTCACATGTTTTGTGCTTCCTAAGCTGTGGTTTAATTAATTTGTAGACATCCAACCCTATCGATGTCGCTGCTCGGCCTGGGACAGTCCCACACACTTTACTCCAAAAGGACCCAAGGGTACGTGCAAAGTCAGGCTTGGTCTCAGGTAACACCAGGGTGTGTGTGTTTGCACGGGACAGCCAGCCCAGTGCTTGCACCTTCGTTAGCTCCTTGGAGCCAGCTGCTGTTTCAGCTGTCCCTTCTAGTTTGTAGAAGAAAGTGCCAGTTACTCTTACAAAACAAAATCTCTGCTACGCCACTGCGGCCTGTGACGCAAGGGGACTTATGGTCTGAGCCCAGAAAATGGACACTTTTAGCCTGTGTAGTTTCTACTTGACCGGTCTTCTCTGTCTATATCTCCTCAAGTTTCTCACACACAAATGAAATAGCTGTAGAATGTTTCGAATGGAAAAGCACTAGCCTTTTCTTCCTGGAAGTCAGGCTGCATCGCCCTCTTGCCTGGGTTCAGGAAGTGACTGTAGCACACAGCTCCTCTGGCCCTCTATTTTTAATGTGGCAGGATCCTTTTGTGCTCTAGAGCTAAATAAAATATCCATTATGCTTTGGTTATGTTATTTATTCATAATTTATACCACTCCCTACTTCCAAAAAAGAATTTGAAGTCATAAGATAGATACAGTCTTGTTTCATTGATTCTTAACATTCATCTCTTTAGTAAATGTGAAAAAATGATTATCTTTTATAATTTTGTCTTCTTCCCTGGGTAAGGGCAGTCAGAAAATGATAAACAAAGTAGGTAGAAGTTTAAGATGACTCAACTATGTAAGTATATTTTACGATGTGTAGTGAACTTCTTGAAAAAAATGTCTAATACCTGTAACATACAGCCATCAAAGGAAGGCTGTTGGGAAACACAGCCTAATTCTACCTCATGTCTGGTGAGGGCAACCCTCCCAGATGCCCGCTCGTGTCCGGCCTTAAGCCTATGGTCTGCAGGCCATTCTCCCTTAGACCTACCCAGTGTGGTGTGGTGTGTGATGTGAGCCAGTCCCGTTGCCAGAGGGCACACCGCTATTATCAAACCTGTGCAGGGCTTGTCAGCCTGGGTGTACCGAGGCTTGTGAGGTGGGGGAGGGGACTCTTGGCACTTTTGATAGTGTGAAAATGGGTTAATTATTCTCTAAAAGGGCTTCATTTAAAAGTAAAATTCTAACATTTTAATTTCCCCTCCTAATGAAGCACTACAAATTTGTTAATTAGAGCAATTGTTTGAGTGACAGGCGTGTAACCAAGTTGTCATTTTCTCTTCACAGTTGACAGATCCTTTCAGACCTATGTTAAGGGTAAGAAAGCTTCTTCTAGAACTGTTTTGCAACCTCTATTTGACTCTCTGTGGGTTAAAAATACAAGTCTATTACAAGGAAATAAGCCATAGAAGTGCTGGAATAAAATGTTGGAATGACAGTGCTTGGGTTTTTCAAGTAGTGTGGTTGAAAATGGCCTAATTGTTTTGCTTTGAGTGTTGGAAGAAGCCAGGCCATTGGCTTTTGTATAACAGATAGAATTCAACTGAGTCAGATTCTTTTGTTAGCAGTTCTACTAAAAGGTTTTACTAACTGGAACTTAAGGGGAGAGACTTAAGCTATAGGCTGGAATTACTTAGAAAATACATATTTGGGTCATATTTTGGCTGGTAGCCTCCTCATGCTGCAGAAAGTGACAGTGACTTGCCACAGCTGTTGTACCTGTTTCTAAGGTGTGGGCAGTGCATACTGTGGGCATTGGTGTGTTAACATCTGGCTTTAAGCAAATTGGTCTCGAGGGCTAAAGAGTGGCCAGCAGATGACCTCTGAATGATGCTGACTTACCTGGCGGGCGGCAGAGGGAAACAGATGATGGATTGTTAGGTGGAAGAGGAATGGACAGTAGATTTCCTTCTATACTTAACTCATTTCTGGTGCATATAATCAGATAATTCGAT
The DNA here is from genome assembly GCA_028533085.1 of Varecia variegata. Classification (NCBI taxonomy): domain Eukaryota; kingdom Metazoa; phylum Chordata; class Mammalia; order Primates; family Lemuridae; genus Varecia; species Varecia variegata. The sequence goes on from CM052448.1 coordinate 28,867,123, forward strand.
TTCTCCAGAGGGAAAAAGGAGGATTGTTTCATCACTTAGGTGAGGCAGTATATTATTTGTACTTTCAAATGTTCCATAATTTAATTATAAGACAAGGGAACTGACCCCAGACTTATATGTAAGTATATATTTCAGAAACAACTCCTTACTGTAGAAACCAGAAGCGCTGTCTTTTGCTGTTGTAGAGTGGGGCTATGTTTTCTTCTCATCCATCCAGTAGTTCCTGAGCACGTACTCTGAGCTTATGGGTAGATTACTTTGCAGGAATGAAGTGGAGAGAGGTGGTCCCTAGCCCCTAGCTGGTAGAACAGAGTACACTCACCGTTTCTCCACTGCTTATAAAGCAAGTGAAATAATTTGAGAAATATGGATTGATACAGACTCGCCAAAGGGTGGAGGGGGGACTTTGCAAAGGCGTAGAGAGTTAGGAAGGAATGAGTTCTTTTCTTTCTTCTTTTTCTTCTTTTTTTTTTAACTTAAAAATGAACAATGCCCACCGACATGAATGGGTAGTTGACTCTTAGCATTTGTGGAAACTGGGCTTAAATAAAAATGTGGTGAATGTCTCTGTACCGCTTCGGGGGTTAAAACACAAACAGCAGACTTGAGGGAGGTTAGGACAGGTTCTGTACCCTCTCTTGTTTTAATTTGATTCCCTGACATCTACTAATTAGCTCTGCTGAACAGCTGATTTGCATTATAGTATGGCAGCGTTTGTTAAGTAGGGTTTCCTACTCTACCGGGTCTGCCAGCTGGCTCCAGAAAAGAGAGAGAGAAGAGACAGAGTGGGATTCAGGCTCTTACCATCTTGTCCTTGGTAACCGGGGAGGTCCTTGTCAAGTACGGTTTTCTGAGTAGCAGCCCACGTGGGAAGAGGGGAGCTGTGACTGCCTCATGACTGGGCGCTGGATTGCTGGTGTTGGAAGGCACTTGGAGAACACAAAGCACGCTTGTTTCATGAGAAAAGCCTCTGCAGCCAAAAATCTGCTGAAAGCTTTGGGGAAATTGAAGGTGGTTTTCTCTGAAATGTCTTCCTTCTGACCATGTTGTTCTTTCTTGTTCCAGAAACCAGGGAAGTGGTGTGCTATGCATGTTCATATCGCCTGGCAGATCTACCACCACCAACAGAAAGTCAAGGTCAGTCTGACCTTCCTGGTTTCAGGAGGAGGGGGCAGGGCATGCGACTGTGTGACCTGCTCCGGAGAACCTGATGAAGGAGGCGTTCAAAACAGACGCTCAGGACCAGCAGTCAGGAAGGATCAAGCCCCTCTTGGAAAAGCCATTGGGAAGTCTTACTAGTAATCAGGGAGACCCCAGCACAACAACAAAACAAAAGCAAACTGACATACTCCCTAGAGTGTTTTTATTCTTTTTTTATGATTTTGTCATCTTATTGATCCAAAGGGCTTTAAATATAAGTAAAGGTTTTGGAAATATAATTATAGTGACCAAGAATTAGAATATAGAAATACTTAGTATCTGGAAAGAGCTATAAATGAATGATGGTGTTTTGTGTTTGTTTGTTTTTTTTTTTTTAATAACAGCACATTCATTTCATTTTATGGCTTTGGAAAAATGAAAGAGTAATTTATGCGCTATACAAAGATGCTGCTGAACTTCCATTCACAATGGTTGTTATTAAAAACTGCTCTTCTGGAAGTGGCATTTGGTTTGCAGCGACCTCCATTGGTCCCCTCATGCCCAGTGCCCGGGCCTTAGAATACAGTCAGTACTTGCCAGAACCACCTTCTGGCCGGTTACCTTATCCGACTGTAGGTGACTTTTCTTTTTTGTTTATATTTTCATCACACAGATTAATATAGTCCATGCTTTACTAAAGCCTTTATGACGCTATAGGGAAGAGATCAAGAACTTCAGCAAGCGACCTGATGTAACATCAGTGCTTGACTTAGGGAACAAAGTAACTGACAAGTCCAGATTTGACAGTCTGTGTAACTATGCCTGAAAAAATGGGAGTAAACAAGCAATCAAGTAATTGATTAAGAAAGCTTAAGCTTCACTTCATCCATTTCTCCATGAGCAAGCTTTTAGTCCTAACTGCATTTGGGAGCCAGCACAATAGTAGTATAAGATGTCAGTAAGCCAGGAGAGAGCACTACTCATCACAGAAGAGAAATGTTTTTTAAAAGGTTAAATGAATTTTAAAATAAAAAACCCCAAGTTTCAGCCACTCTAGAGGCTGAAGAAGGAGGATCCCTTGAGCCCAGGAGTTTGAGTCCAGCCTGAGCGACATAAGAGACCCTGTTTGTAAAAGAAACAAAGAAAACTCATTTAAAAGTTAAGCAAACCTCAATAAATGAGATAGCTAAGATATTTTGCTTTGGTTGCCAAATACCTGTTCTGTCTCATAACATCCCATCAGTGAGTTTTGCTCACTTTTACTTTACTGTTAGGTGAGGTTTAATTAGAATCCTTATGGTTTAGCTTTCTTAGAAAATGTATGCGTTGTGAAGAGCTAACTAGGTTTTGATGATGAGCCCAAATCACTTTTCGTTCTGGATGATGTGGTTAGCGGAACGTAGATAAAACACATCTTCCTTGTAACTCCTTTGGTTAAAAGCAGTGAAAGATGTTGCATGTACCACTCTAGCAACAACTTTTCCATAAAAGTGTCCCTGATGACTCAAACTTCCATTTTCCCAATTTCAATTAGAAAGACCTCTTGAATAGGAGCTAACTCTGCTCATCTCCCCTTTTCAGCAAACTACTTGCAATCCCCAAGTGCCATTTCACTTCATGGACCTAAGTTGTGGTTAATGGAACTGTGCTGTGTGCCATACGATATTAGCACTAATCTGGCAACCGAATTAAAGGAGGTACTCAAAAGATTTTTATAGATTTATAGTGAAACAGAAGCTTAGTTTTGGGGCTTTGCTATTACTTTATAGCAGGACTTTAATTACAGCATTCCCTGTAGGTTTGAGCAGAAATTGCATCACCCCCTTTCTCTTTAACAGTCATTTACACGTTCTTTCAGTCATTCACTTGGTGCTCATTGAGAGCCTGCGGGTTCTTTACTGGGCCAAGCTGAGTGCACTCACCTTGCCTGCCATCTAGTTGCTCAGAGCTCAGTAGTGGAGATCGGCGTGTGTGTAAAAAGTGACATAAGTGCTGTGTGCTGCCGCTCGGGTGCATGGGTCCGTTTCAGTTTAAATGTGGGTGAGGGAGGAGTGGGATGCTGACCTTCGGCAATAGGGGAATGGCAGACTTCCCTCCTCTCTGACTCTCACACCATACTGTGCCAACCTGTGTCCCTCCTCATCAGCTCTGTCTGTTGATGAGCAGGGCAAGGATCCCTCAGGACATGCGGGAGGTTGAGGTGAGGCAGGGGTGGGGCCAAAGGGACTGAGAGCGTCAGATGAGTCCCAGAGACTGGAGGAGTGAGCCTCAGAGGCAGGCTGAGGGCAGTGCAAGCTCAGGAGACTGGATGGCAAAGAGACGACAGTGAGGAGAGGGCAACTGGGGCATCAGATCTCAGACCGAGGGAGCAGTGCTGCCAGCAGTGTGTGACTCCAGTGCAAAGAGCAGGCTGTCCAGAGTCAAGGGGATGGGGCGACTTGAAAGCAGGCCGTGGAGAGTCTCCAGCCCAGAGAATGGGCCGGGGAAGGGATCAAGAGGAGGATGTGGACCAGTTTCTACAGCCTTAGAGGAAGGTGAGTGGGAAGCTTCGCCGGAGGGTAGATAAGAAAGAGGAAGCAGCGATGTCAGGCACTGGCAAGGACATCACAGGGACAGAGTCTTGATGGGTTACTGGTCTGGACGAATCCCCTCCACTTCCTCAGCTGATTGGGGGTAGTAGGAAAAGAAAAGGCCTGTATTAGGTAAATTAATGACCCTACTTTGTTTTTGTTTGACTTTTTAATAATATGTAACAACAATCATTTGAAAATTAGCTTGTAGGCATGCAAATATTTCTTCATAACTTTCACTTGCTAATGTACTGTGATCTATTAGCGTATGGCAAAGAGTCATTAAACAATTAATTTATATAGCAAATTATTCGTGCAGAATTCCTAATAAAATGAGCTTTAAAATACTATTAATTGAATCTTGCTAAAATGGAGCAAAATATTAAACTACTACTTTGGATGGAAGTGGTGTAGCAGTTGGAATAAATAGGACGTGGTTTTCTTCCTCAAACAATACCACCTCAGAGAGCACACACTGGTTTTGGCACTCGACCTCCCCGATGGGAGAAGCAGGTTCTACCAGCAGGTACAGCTGAGCCCTGTGAGGCTGACCTGCTGTGTCGGCCCTTGAAGGGTAAACGATGTGTGGATTGCTGCGTTCTCACAGCACTGGACACTTGAACCTGGCTGGGGCCACAGAGTTGATTCTGTCGGTCCCAGGCTCTTCATTAATGTCTTTCTTCCCTGCCGTTCATCTTGGGATTTCATCTTCTGTTTTCCCCTTGTTGCCGTAGAAACAGATGCAGTCGGACCCTCATAAGCTGGACTTCGGACTGAAGCCCGAGTTCCTGAGCCGCCCTCCGGGCCCCAGTCTCTTCGGAGCCATCCACCACCCCCATGACCTGGCGCGGCCTTCCACTTTGTTCTCTGCCGCTGGTGAGTCTGACGAGGGGCAGAGCTAAGGAATGTAGCTTTTCGGTAGCTAAAGAAATTATGTTCGGGCTCTGTGCTGCCGCTCAGTCACTAACTAAAAAAGCACAATGTGTGCCAGCTGGCAGGGCAACATCACAGCACATCTGGGGAGATGGGCCCCTCTTCACTGCTATGCCCTTTTTCATTGACAAGAGAAAAATGCATCTTTTCCTCACAGGGACTCATATTGCTTTGGCTCCTTATTTGCCTCTATAGTAAACCAGCATAACTCACAAGCACATCCCACGCCGTTGGAAAAGATCAGAAAGCTTACAAGGGCAGACTGGAAGGAAGCAATGCCAGGAACCATACAAGGTTGTGACTGCCTTCACCATTGGTGCCCGCGGGGCACTCAGTCATTTTGCACCGTGACGCTCAGTCAGGCTGTGTTTTAGGGTGTGAGGATAAAGAAATACAATGACAACAGTTGCCGGTGGTGTGGTCTGAGATAGGGAGGGTTGGCCACTTGGGTGCGGGTTTCCTCTGCCACCACATGCAACACTACTGTCTGGTTGGTTATAGCCATGGAGGGAACTTAGGGGACAGGGCGTAAAACACTGAGTGACCTGTTCCTTAGACCTGTGATTCGTTCACCCTCTGAGAATACTCGCTTTCAAGTGCCTGTTGAGTATTTGGAAGGGGGGCAGGGGGAGCTGGCCATGGGGTCCCTATTCATTTCGGCTCCAAGTACATACAAGGCAGTGGCCGTCAGGAGTATTTGGTAGATGAGAACAGCCCTCTGGGTACCAAGGGTTTCTTATCATTTCATCTTTTCTAAAGCTTTTTCTAGTGCGCAGTCCCTGGCACAGAGCTCTGCCCAGTTAATACTTATAAACAATGGCACTGAGCTCATTCTCATGATGAGCTTCAGAACTTCATACTGCTAGGTTAAATAGAATGTGTTTTTCTGGGCATAGGTAGTCAAGGGGCTCCCATTTTTGATCCTTAAGGAGCAAATTTCACATCTATCTGCCTGCTGCCTGCCCAGCCTTTTATCCAAGACTCGCTTTTGGTGGACCTATGGCTCTTCTATTCAGGAAGAGAGAAACAGCCATGTTGCAAGAAATCATCATTTTAATGGGCCTTCTGCCAAAGCAATTGAATCACCCTTGAGGGTAGATAGAATTTACTAAGGTCTCAGGTTTTTCTCTGTCAGTTCTATCTAGGGACATATTTGAAGGCTCTGTTACCATGGCACCTAGGCTCTGAGACAGGGCTACATTAAGAGCAATTTTTGGAGAAAAATAGAGAGATTTCTCCCTGGCTTCCATTTGAGCCAAGTGGATGAATTGGCTTCTTCTGCTTCAATAATTCTGGAACTACAAGGCACCCCTGGGGGCCCTGGGCTAAGCGAAGCTCTGGGCTTCACTGAAGCATTAATTAGCCTGTACTACACAGACGGTACGTGGCCACGATTTTATTTAGCTGCCAACACCGCTGGCACCTAATGAATGTCATCCTGGAGTATAATCACTTTGTGGAGGTGGGTATCATTCTCGCACTTCCCAGGTGGAGAATAAGCCCCCATCTAGAGCTGGGTGGATAACCCCTCAGGTGCCTTCAAATTCTGAGATACCACGACCATGACGATGCCCCTCCTGTAGCAGGCGCTTCCTCACAACCAGGCCCTGAGACCCGGCAGTCCAGGAGTAGCAATGCAGAACATCGCTGGAGTTATTAATGACAGCATGTAGAGAGGAACAGCCCTCCTGCATTTCACCTGTTTTCCTAAGGGAATTCGTATTTGCTGATAGGCACTTAGACAAAACGCAGTGGATTATGACACAGTGATTAGTAAATTCATTTATCCAGGGCCTGTTTACCCTTCCATTCTGGAAGATAATCCTTTTTAGTGTGAGCAATGTTGGATTTTGCCCAAAATGGTTATTTGGTAAAACTTTTAACTGGTAGGTGTAACTTGCACATACTGGTTAAATTCAGCCGCTTTCATCCTGCCGTTGGGTGCTGACCCCTGCAGTAAACTAAGAGGCTTCTTCAGATGACCGTGGCAGGTGCCTCATTGAGAGCGAAGCCGGCCTCCCGGAGAACTTGCCTGCTCGGCTCCTAGCCTTGTGTTAAGCCAGTGTGGTGCCCTAAGCTGTGGGAAATGTTGTCCTTTGCTAATTCACGTACGCACACTTTTGTTCGCTCCCTCTTCCCTTCCTTTCCCATCTCCCTTCGAGGAAAGGATCTGAGGCTTCTTAAACAGGTACATATTGGACAAAATACAAAGTAGAGGAGGAAATGTGGATAAAGGGAAAACGGAAGGAAAGAAAACCGCCACATTAGACCCGAGTTCCCTGACAAGCAAAACAGAAACTTAGTTATAAGATTTTTAGCGTCCAAAAAGCTTATGAATAAGCCAGGTTTTCCTGGCACTGAAAACTGACAGGCACCAGAGGACTTCATTTCCTGTGACCTAATGTAACTCACACAAGTTTCACAGGGTTAGACCTTGTAATGTCGTCAGTGCGGGTGCACAAGGGCAAGGGCCCAGAGCAGTGCAGCCCAGATCTGCAGCTTCAGGACAGCCACTGCTGAGCCAAGGATGATAAAGGATCTGAATGTGTCCCCTGAGATGCTTTATGAAGAAGGTATTCCATGACCAAATGTTCCCCCTCAGAGAATGAATAAGCTATAAGCGTATTAATGGCTCCAAGGAGTCCTTCGGTAAAGAACCTTGCTTGGCAGTGTGTAATCCAGTATTTCTCCAAACTTAACTTGGTTAGATGTGGGCCCTCCCTGCCCCACCTCTGGCAATTATCTCCATGTTTGTAATACTGTGTGTCATTGGTTTAAAAAAGGAACATCTCTTTTTGGTGGTTGGCCAGCCAAGCTGGGAAAGAGAAGAGGTGGTGATTTATTTTCTTCTTCCTAACAAAAACATTTTCTTCACCTGATGTCTTGCCAGCAGGGCCCTGGGTGTGCTTTAGCCAGGACCTTCCTTTAACATACTTTCTCATGGGGCACTTAAACAAATAGCCAGTTGCTTTCCAGAAGTTGGCTTTTGGTAAAATCTGATTTTGTTATGTTTGACTCAATAGGTGCTGCACACCCATCGGGGACTCCTTTCGGGCCACCTCCTCATCACAGCAACTTCCTTAACCCTGCAGCTCACCTCGGTGAGTTGCCCGGCAACGGTGGGAACGGCTGTCTGTGTTTCACACGTTTGCTTTGTTTCCCGTGCTCCTGCCGCGCTTGCTGGCAAGCCAGCGATAGTCCTGGGCACCTCACTTCCTGCGTAGGGAGAGATCGTATTCTTTTAGGACTTTCAACACATGCTATCCTGTCTTCAAGATTTCGGAAAAAGACCGTGGCCTCTTGCCCTTTAGCTAAGGTCACCTCCAGGAGGCAGAAAGAAAGAGAAGATGATGTTAGAAAGAGGCAGTACCTTTGTTTCGTTACTTCACGTTTTACTTCCCTGTTAATTTGTCTCTTCCTAGCAAAGGTGCCTGGTTTTTGTGGCTTTTATTTATTTGATGTTCTCTGCAAGTGTCCAGGCAGGTGTAAGCAATGGTGTGCGCACTCCGATGTGGCTCAGCCGTGGCCTGTGTCAGGGACGTTACTGCAGTGGCATGCTCAGTACCCTTATTTCCTGCCATCAGGAACCCCGTCTTTCCAAACGGTGGGCGCAGATCCTGCCAGATAGGCGTGCCTTCACTGTTTCAGCACTGAGAGGCTTCAGATGTGTCATTTCCGTTTGGTAGAACCTGCAGGGCACAGTCCTGGAAGAGGAAGGCAGCTTAGACCATCATGGCTTGAGTGGTGTCCTCACTGGGCAAAACTGCACATAATGCACAGTTCTGGAAAAATAGCCCTCATAAATATGTCGCTGATCCAAGGCCTAAATCCAAGTGCAATCCGGTAGGAAAAGTGGGGCAGACTGCCCTTGCCCTAGCTCCCAGGGGGCTTTGTGTTCCTCACACAACAGAGTCCGTGACCATTTCCTTCCTCCCAATCTTGTTTGCAGAGCCTTTTAACCGGCCATCTACGTTCACGGGTCTGGCAGCAGTTGGTGGCAATGCCTTCGGGGGACTTGGAAATCCTTCAGTTAGTGAGTACCTCTAACTTTTAAAAGTCTGCCTTGGACTATTCATTACCTCTAATCTGATATGGCTAAAGACCTTTCTAGATAAAAGGAAGCAAATTTAGGTTGTATCATTGCAAAATCAGGCCTAATCAATGGAATTAGGTAAAAGCATGTAAAACCACCATTTTAAGGATAGCCCACTGTTGACACGTTACTGAGGGTCAGAGTGAGGATGTGACGTAGTAGATATCACTACAGAAAGTTTACTTAAGTTCACTGTCTCATCCATAGCCCGTCTCTGCTATCCGGGACCTTGGCTACAACTCACAATGTTTAAATTTCATCTTGCCTTAGGCGTTAAGTGGGATTGTAAAAAGCATGACAAATAATAGCAGGAAAGCAATGCCAGCCTCGGGATAATGAAGAGTTGGCGACGTTTTGTTCTCCATAATCTGGGAGAACTGTGCAGTTCTGGTCTCTCTAGATTAGAAAGAGAGTTGTAACCCTGCTCATGTTCTAAACATTATTCAGTCACTGAATATACACCTTGTTCTCTTTCTTGCCACATATCACATATTCCTGGGATGGGAGACCTAAATTGTACCTCTGAGCACGCTGTCCCAATCCGGTCTCTGTCCAAATTAGAGCAAGGAGACCTTATCCAGCTGCGCAGGTCACGGTCCTGTCTGGTCTCTGCTAACACTTGCTCTCGTTTGCTAAAGTTACAGAAAGAGTCACAGGGTTGTGGTGGGTAGTAGAGGAAACCGTGAGTTCCACTCTGAACTCAGAGTTATTAATCTAAGTCACAGCATCATCCCTCTTCTGCATGCTTGAACTTCTGCATGCACCAGATTTGTTTGATAGGGTCATCTTGACACCTGTCTGGTCCCTTTCCTTTTTAATGCCCCCTGCCCCCACCTTTGCTTTTGGTTAAAAGAAAAAAAAAAGCTGTGAGCTACCTCTCCAGTGTAGGACAAGAGTTCCTCTAATGAATTTGTTAATCTCCTTTCCTTTTCCAGCTCCCAATAATATGTATTCATTTTAACTCTGAATGCTGTTAAAAGTTTTTTGGTAAGTACCTTCATTACAGCAGATTATATAATTTCTCTTAAACCTTTTTGTTCTCCACTTCACCATTTCAGCACCCAACTCAATGTTCGGCCACAAGGATGGCCCCAGTGTGCAGAACTTTAGCAACCCTCACGAACCCTGGAACCGGCTGCACCGAACGCCTCCGTCGTTCCCGACCCCTCCGCCCTGGCTGAAGCCAGGGGAGCTGGAGCGCAGCGCGTCCGCTGCAGCTCATGACAGAGATAGAGATGTAGATAAACGAGACTCATCCGTTAGTAAAGATGACAAAGAAAGGTACGGAAAGAAACCACCCTCGAGTCCCAATGGGGGAGCCTGCTCTGCGCCAGGTACCAGTGGGACCGGCCGCCCACCCTCCCTGTCCCAGCCCGGCCTGTCTTCAGCCACCCCGTAGCATCAGCTTGTCCCCGCAGCCAGTGCCGGCAGCCCTCATGGTCCCGGAGCCAACACCCTGTGGCCCGGAGTGTATCGTGACCGCAGGAGATAGCTAGAGCGTAGTGACAGATTCCTGTCTCAGAAGCAGGTACACATTAGCATATCCAAGTCCCTGTGAGCGTTAGTGTGTCCAGATAGAAGTCTCTTCTCTGAAACACAGTGAGTTGGAGCTTCGGGCCAGACACACACAGCATGACTCAATACCATATTTGCTTTCAAGTTCGTGCAGTCCATTAAATCATCCATAGGTTTTCCTCTCTCTTTCCCTCGCTTTCTTTTTGTTTTCTTTTAGAAAGCCATGTTTGCATTGCCTCATCATATTTTTCTCAAATTTTGTTCAGACTCAAAGCCTGGGGCTCCCAGATGATGAATAAAATTTTACTAACCTAGATTTAGAGAAGCATCAACAAGCATTTTTGGTTTTCATTTTGGTTTGGTTTTGCCAGTAGATAATGAATTTTATTACCCGTTGTTGTCTCTGTTCTTGGGAACCCATGCCTAAAAAAGAAGTAGTAGCCTTAAAGAGGAAACGTCTTATAGTAATTTTTTGTGGAGAATGTCGTAAGCATTCTTGACAAAATATCTCTTTTTTCTTTCTTTCTTTAGGCTATTTTCAGTTTGGGCGAACTGATAAGCAGGGATGCACGAGCCGGGCTTGACAGGAAATACCTAGTAACAGTTTCCCTGGGTGTTTAACATTCAGATTTGATCCCAATCTTTAATTTTCCTTTTCTGTGTATAGTGTGTGTGTGTGTGTGTGTGTGTGTGTGTGTGTGTCTCAGTAACTTAAAAGAATTCAACTTTACAGGCTCTAAATGTGGTAGATCAGTCATCATGGGCTACCGTGCTGACTGATTTCTTTCTTATAAAAGAAAAAGACAAGTTTTCCTTCTAGGCAGCATGATAAATCTCTCCCACCAATGGGAGGGTTGTCGATGGCATTCAGCTCTGAGCTGTACCTGCCAAAGTGGACGAACCCTAGAGCCCGATCTCTCTCTAAACAGTCGTCACTGAGTATGATGCAGGGTTTGGCCAGGAAACCCATCCACATTTTTTTTTTGATGGAGTAAAAATGGCCTCTTGGATTAAAGTGAGGAAACTTTATAAATAAAATATACTCTTCCATTCTTCCCTTGAAAGTTCTCTTCTTAGCCTGTCCTCTGCAGCCCTCTACAATTCATTTGTAGGGAGCCCTCCTTAATCCTATCACTGTGGCCAACCCTGGTCTTCTCATCCTGCCATTGCTCAGCCAGCGTGGCGTCCTGCCCCTCCTCACCTTGGCTGGGGCTGCCTTGGGTCTGTCCCTAAGACTTACCTGATTCTTAGTCTTCACTCTTCAAGTTTTACCTTATTGTCCTTGTGTCATTTTGTACTTTCTGCCCAGTACTCTTGAGCCCCTCCACGACAGGTCTCTAAAGTTCTTACTTCAGATTTCCATTCACAGATGCTCTAAAATTGCTCTCAATTTCCCCCCTGAGGTTTTGTTTGTGGACCTGCCTTTCCTACTGCCTTTCCTTTGTCTTCTCATCGGATTTTGGCTTTCTTATCCTACCTAATGCAGAAGTGCTTTTCGCAAACTCAAAGTCCTGAAATTGTGGTTTCCTTTCAAGCCTCCCTCACGTGCCACATCTTGGAGATTGTTTGGCATCAGCATTATTTACTCTGCAATGGGTCGTTTGTCCTTGTGAGGAGCTAGCCACTCCCATAATATGTACGTTAAACTCTTCCTTTCGCTGACTGTGTTGCACAGCTGGAAGAAAAGTCACCTTTTTGTTTGGGCTCTTGGAACGCTGTCCTTAACACTGTGACCCTGAGACTCTGACAGCGGGACGGTCTTGCCACATTGCTGCCTCATTGACCACCCTGGGCCACTCTGGCTTCCTGCGAAAGCTCTTCCTCTGTGATCTTGACCGAGGCTCTTACAGGCAGAGAGAATCGTTTCTCCCCTCAGACTCTTCCCCTCACCGCATCCCTAGTGTGCCACTCCCATTAAGCTTCCTCTAAAATCTAGGTAAGTAAGGTCAGGGTGGCTGGCTTTGCCCTCCCCAGGGCGCGTCGGCCGCCTGGTGACCAGGGAGCCCGACCGGCCTGTCCTCACACGCCATTTCACCCGCAGCCCCTGGCCGGCCGACAGGCCCATTTCATTTGCCTCCTTGTCCCCTCTTTGCTCCGCAGGGAAAGCGTCGAGAAGAGACACCCCAGCCACCCTTCACCAGCACCTGTCCTCCCGGTGAGCGCCCTGGGACATGCCCGCAGCTCCACGGAACAGATCAGGGGTCACTTGAACGCCGAGGCTCGTGAGAAAGACAAACCCAAGGAGCGGGAGAGAGAGCACGCGGAATCCCGCAAGGAGCCGGCCGCCGACGAGCACAAGGCCAGGGAGGCGCACCTGCCGGAGAAGGACGGGCACGGCCGAGAGGGGCGCGCCGCGGGCGAAGAGCCCAAGCAGCTGGCCCGCGTGCCGTCCCCCTACGCGCGGACCCCCGCGGTGGAGAGCGCCAGGCCCAACAGCACCTCGAGCCGGGAGGCTGAGCAGCGCAAGAGCGAGCCAGCCTACGAGAACCCCAAGAAGAGCGCGGAGGTCAAGGTGAAGGAGGAGCGGAAGGAGGACCACGACCTGCCTCCGGAGGCCCCACAGACCCACCGGTCTTCGGAGCCACCTCCTGCAAACTCCTCGTCCAGCGTGCACCCGGGGCCCCTGGCCTCGATGCCCATGACCGTGGGGGTGGCCGGCATTCACCCCATGAGCAGCATCACCAGCCTGGACAGGACTCGCATGGTGACCCCCTTCATGGGCATCAGCCCCATCCCGGGTGGAGAGCGCTTCCCGTACCCCTCTTTCCACTGGGACCCCATACGGGACCCCTTGAGGGATCCTTACCGAGAACTTGACATTCACCGGAGAGACCCGCTGGGCAGGGACTTCCTGCTAAGGAACGACCCGCTGCACCGTCTCTCGACTCCCCGGCTGTACGAAGCTGAGCGCTCCTTCAGGGACAGGGAGCCTCACGACTATAACCACCACCACCACCACCACCACCACCACCCTCTGTCTGTGGACCCTCGGCGGGAGCACGAGCGAGGAGGCCACCTGGATGAGCGGGAGCGCTTGCACATGCTCCGAGAAGACTACGAGCACACGCGGCTCCACTCCGTCCACCCCGCCGCCCTGGACGGACACCTGCCCCACCCCGGCCTCATCACCCCGGGACTCCCCAGCATGCACTACCCCCGCATCAGCCCCACCGCGGGGCACCAGAACGGACTCCTCAACAAGACCCCGCCCGCGGCGGCGCTGAGCGCGCCTCCCCCGCTCATCTCCACGCTGGGGGGCCGCCCGGTCTCTCCCAGAAGGACGACGCCTCTGTCGGCAGAGATGCGGGAGAGGCCGCCTTCGCACACGCTGAAGGATATCGAAGCCCGGTAAGGCGGGAGTCGCAGCGCGGAGGGAGGGTCGAGCCCTGCGCAAACCCCCGGAGAGACTCGGGAGACAGAGAACTCCTGCCCCGGACAGACTGGGGGGACCTTGTGAAAAATGTATAGATCAGTGCAGATTTTGAAATGTTTTGTATATTATATGTTGAGATTTTTCAGATCTTTTAGCCAAGTCATATGTTCTCGTGTCTTCTACTCTTTTTGTTTCTCGTATAAAACTTTTTGATTTGAACCAAAACAGTGAAGATGACAACACACACCAATTTGATGATACTTGGGGGGGCACGGGGAGTCCACACCATCCATCATGCAAAGCTCTTTCAGATGAGAAGGGAAGGCCGTGTACATAGTTCTGTAAAAAAAGATTGCTTCATGAGCTAATGGTTCATATATGCAAAAGGGTAAGATGAAAGCTTTACTTTGTATAAATGTAAATAGATAAAGATTAAGTAACATAATACATTAATACTTCTTAAAATGTGCTATTTGCAAACTTAATATCAGTGAACACAGCCTCTAAGGCTGTGTTCCCATATATTGTTATAGACAGCTAAACCCTTCAACTATGCAATGAATGTTAGGGCTTTTCACAAAAGCCCACCTAACTCAAAGGAGCCTTTTCAAATCCATTTACAACATACTTAAGGTCATATTTTCCCTGAACAAGCGCTTACGTGATATGACTCTGTTTTCCTTGCTTGTTTTTTTTCAAATGGAGAAACATGCTATTTTGCAAATTGGACCCCAGGCTGGAACTTTGCATCTGAAGTTGCTGCTTGTGGGCTCTGGGGGAACGTGCAGCCCTGGAAAGGTGCTGAGGCCGGGAACAGCCAGTGCCAGGGAGGGTGGGATTTGTCAGATGCCAGAATCAGGGGATGGGTGGTGGTGTCTGTCAGACACAAACAGGTCGCAGAATCTTGTCACCATCAGTCATGTGACTTCACACACACCTCATGTGGGAACCATGCCTTTTGTAGTGTGTCCTGTTTCCTATCTGTACACACTTCCTCGTTTTGCAATGAGATTGAAATACACCCAAACAGATCCTGAAAGAAAGCTTCAAGTTTTCTCGGATGATGGATGTGTTTTCACGGCATTCAATAACTGATAGAGTTAAGGTGCACATTTCCCAATGTGACTCACTGTATTCCAGTTGGTAATAAAGTCTGGGAATAGTCGTAACAGGTCAACCTCGTGGAGCCATCGCGAGTTACAGAGGGTGAAAGGTGGCAGAGAAAAAGTCTTGTGTGTGCGTGCGTTTTTGAGTTTGCATCAATCTTAATGTCTCTTCATAATACTTTTATAATACATTAAGCCTCTTGTCTACATATTTGGAGAGAATATGACTTTACTAGCAGAGAAATACAATATATCTTGTCTACTGGACTGTAAAATATATGTATGAAATAAAATTAGTTCCATTTGGTCTTCTAGTATATTAAAGTGCTATCTGACGTTGTTATCCTGTTTTTGCAAAAAAAAAAAAAAAGTTAACTACAGACCATTGTTTCTAATAAGCAGAGAGATCTATTTTAGTAGTAAACTGAAGGTTTAGTTGTGAGCTTCAGATTTTGTGAACTCCAGATGTTGTGCAGTGTTTTTTTTTTTTTAAAGACAACAACTAAAAAGAAAAGAAATCCAAGGAATATGTACACTGGAACTGTAGTGGTAGCTTTCAGTATTGTAAAGAGATTGTTCTATACAGACCTTTTTGCTGTTTATCCTGTATGTAATAAAGTCCTTTCTAGATCCTATGTGAAAAGAAAAGTGAAGCAACTGAATCTTCAGCATGTTCTCATCGGCGGAGCCTTCTTGTGTAATGTAAACTGTGCCATGTTATTAAAAAATGTGAACTAAGCTTCCAGCTGCTTGTCTGTGTGAGATGGCCATCATTACCTTAGGGAAGACGTCATACATGCAAGACCGGGCTCTTGAAAAGAAACACCTGGAACCCAGCCCGTGTGAGAACAGAAGGCTCACCTGGCCACACTACCTAACTCACTTAGCGACCCACAATTAGTTTCTGTATTCATTTGCGCCCCACACGGTCAATTGTGGATTTTTTTTTTTTTTTTTTTTTTTTTGGTATGTTCTAAACAAATTACTGTAAAAGTCATGGGAAGGTCCTTTTGGATTTTGTAGATGGACAGATGCGTTGGCCATGTCAGTAAGTATCGTTTGCGTCTCTGGCCTACTTCAAAACTCAAAAGCACCTCCTTTAGCAGCACTGACAAGAAGTCTGATTTAGGGCCTGTGACAACGGTTTTCGCTCGTTTGTTCCTCTGCATTTCAATCTGTGGACTCAGTCATATGTTACTTAAGACCTTCCAGATATTTTTTTCCTGTCTCGACTTTCTCTGTGTCTCGTTGAATTACGTGGCATATTCTTCATCGGTGTGCAGACTTCTCCCTGTCTTCTAAAATCTGTTTTGTTTTGTTTTTTATAAGATGTAAAAAAATGTTAAATTTTCTTGTATCAATCTGATGAAATTGCTGTTTGCATGAGATTGGATTGGTGTTTGTATCTTTCTGGGCAGGGAAAGGCAAAAACGCTCCAGGTTAGCAGGATTTGGGTGGCTGCTATTTAGAAACAGAATGAAGAGAAATCAGGGCTCTGGTCTGTGATGGGAGAGACAGGGATGCCTGGAGAAAGACTCTGGGGTGGGGCTTGCAGGCTCCCGCTAGCGATGGGCAGTGACGGCCTGAGGGGCCGCTTCCCTCAGCACTGAACCTTAGTGCTGGCCCCAGCCTGGAGAAAATAACGAAGAAAAACTAGTGGACTGGAAAACATGATAAACACCGTGGTTTTCCAATCGGGCAAATTCTCAGAACCTTCCAGACGCTGTCAGTGGCAGACCTCACTGCCTTCTATTGTACACCTATTTTGATGTCGCCATCTGCAATGGCATAACACAGAAGAGTCAAACTCTCAAATCAGTCACAGTATTTAATCCCTGGGGCTTTATTCATCTGAACCTCTGCATATTTTCCCTCTAATTACATTCCGCTCCTCGGCATTGATGGGCACCAGCACCAATTTGATTTCCTGCTAACCTATAGATGCTCTAATTATCTCCACAATCTTTGACTGACAATGATCTTGTTACCTTCTAATGGTACATGACAAGTAAAATAGCGAATATAATGATGCAATAATTACCACTTGGGATGGGTATTTGCCACAGCATTTGCTGTTCATCCATTTTCTGCCTCAATCAAGGTGGATGAGAGGAAATAAGATGCGATTGATGTTACATACATATGTAGCATAAAATGAAATTTAAGACAGAATTTTGCAGTGCAATCAGCCATGCAGTTGTGAGACACTCAAGGCCTTTTGTGTTTGCATCCATGCTGGAAACCGAATTAGGCCTCAGTGCATTAAATCAGTTGAAGGGACGAGGACAACAAAAGTGACAAGATTAGAAGGTAAGGGAATTTCTACTATTAAAAAAAGGGACATGAGCTTTTTTACACACTGGTTTTTAAACTGATCCATCATTTGGTGCATTTCTGAAAATTTCTTGAACATGGAGAGTTTTCTTTCAAAAGAATAGGGTTCTTTATCAGAAAATTATACTCTCAAAGGCTGTCAATTCCGTGGTATAAAATTGCTGGTCTTCCTTTACCACTATCACATGTACAAAGCCAAGATTTTAGTATCTCACACCTGAAATGCTAGAAGTTTCCAACAAGGAACTTGGTGGGAAGGAGCCCTTGGGCCAGCAGTCACGAGGTCTGGGTCCACCCAGACCTTTCACGATCAGTGACCCTGAGCAAACATAGGCTCTCTGGAACTGAGTTTATGTGTAAGATGGGACGATCTGAACAAAATGAGGCCTAAAGGCATGAAATTTGTAAGCCCGATGTACATCTGCGTGGAAGACGTGGAACTGTGTTGCGAGCAGTCCCAGAGTTTACAGGAATTGTAGACTGGGTAGAGAATGGCCCACACAAAAGGGAACTTTTTTTTTTTTTTAAACAAACTCAATCCCAATTACAGTGTCTCGAAGATTCTTGCTGAAGATATGCTGAAATGTTTGGCAAGACCAAAGGGAGTGGGTTGGTGATTCCAGGGCACCTAACTCAGATGTTTCTCACCTGGGGAGAGGAGAGGGGAGTGGAGTTAGGGCACCCTCTGGTTGAGTAAGGCTCCCAGGCTATTGTCACAGTCAGCGTGCCCACCTTGTCCTACCCAGAATGTTTACTGACTTCCAATGCACACGGGTGAAGCTGAGCCTCCGACGTCTGCAGATGTCAACGTGGCCTGGAGGAACGCTGGTCAGAGCCTTCACAGCCTGTGCTGTGTCCTCGGCAGGTATCGAGCAAATGGGCATCAGTGTCCTCATCGGCAACTTGAATTTGTTGGCTGATATTCAAAGGCCTCGTCAAGCTTTGGGTTTTGTGTCTGTGGGGCCTCAGATTCCTTTTTACACCTTGTTGACCTTGCACACCTTGTGCTCCACCCAGCCAGGCAAGTGGATTCCACGTGCTTCCCAGCGACCTCTCCTCACCGTGTCTGCAGGGTCTCTCCCCTCTTTCCAGAGGCCCTGGTGTCAGACTCTGAGCTGCCCTACAAGGTCAAGCTCAAAGCCGTCTCCAAAATCCCTCCCTCATTGGAACCCTCTGAGGCCTTGCCATGTTCTCCACCACCCTGCGCTCAGCCGCTTGTGTTCAGGGGTTTCACGGGCCACGTACTTACTGGGGTGTCCGCTCAGAGCAAGGGCTTGCATGGTGTGTGCCTGGCAGGGCTCTGTGCTAGAGGCTCCCCCGAGGCTGGTTCAGCAAACGAAGGCTGCACAGAGCCCTGACTTTGCCACCCTTGTGACTGCGAGCCACAGGTTCGTGAGCCAGTTCACACACACCCCTGAAACGACTGAGGAAACAATACTCTGTGTGCAAGGAGCTCTGATTTTTTTACTCCATTGTTTCTGTTTTTTTTTTAATGCTGGTTGCAACCCACTTCTCTTCTCATGACCGCTGTGAATCGTGGGTCTGGATCCCTAGTGTGAAAAACAGTGTGATGTTAGAAATCCTGCCAGCTACAAAGGAGGGTGAGGCAGCTAGGCCGAGGTCAAGGCTGTTTTCTGCCCTGACCTGGTCTCTTCCCTGAACTGCCCCTCACACTGCCTCCAGCTGTGGCCACATCTCTCCCAGGTCCCCAGCCATCCTCTACTTAAACAGGTCACCCAAGTGGACCAGACTCCGGACCTGAACTTGGAGGCCCAGCACATGTAGCATCTGGAGACCCGGCAGCTTCCCGTGCCACGTGCCGTTCCCGCAGGTACTAGGCTCTCATCTGGAAAACGCTCATGCTTTGAAGTTCACCACAAAGACCTCCACCTCCATGAAGCCTCCCCTGCCTGCCCCTTGTCCCCCGTCATGGTTAACTGCTTAGACCAGTGGTTCTCAAAGTGTGGTCCCTGAGCCGGCAGCAGTAGCAGCGCCAGGAAACCTGTTAGAAACACAAATTCTCAGCACCCCCTCCAGCCTCCTGAATTCAAAACTGAGGGTGGGGCCCAGCCATTCGGGTTTTAACAAGCCCTCCAGGTGATTCTGATGCACAATCAAGTTTGAGAACCCCTGGCTTAGAGCATGTAAAAAGGTCAAGGGAAAATTCTGGCCAAAAGCTGCAAAAGGTTCATCAGGGAACAGAAAGCTGCTGACTGTCCGGCCTGATCCTTGGTCCTGCTGGATCGTGAAGAGGTGGTGGCCTTGTGTGAGCCGGCGTGACGGCTTCCAGGTCTGTCTGGATTCCTTTCTGGGGTACCGCTGCTAGTGCCGGCATCGCTAGAGGTAGGAAGGGAGCGGAGACGCTGGCCTGTCCCCAGCAATGACGACGGGAGCCAGTGTTAACGGAGTGCTGTTCCGTGTCGAGCACTGTTTTATGTGCTTCTAACTGTGCTTCTCCCGTAATGTTCTCAGCAACCCCACACGGCAGGTGTAGGTGTATCCCCGACTAGACAAGTGGGAAAAAATGAGGCACTAAGAGTTGAAGTAATTTGCCCACGTTCGTGAGCGTAACCCAGACGCAAACCCGGCGGTTCCCCCTAGAACCTGCACCACGCCCATCGCTGCGCGGCTGCAAACGGCTCGCCCGTTAACACGACACAGCAGGCGTTTGCCCACTTAACACACAATTGGCATGAGCCCCTGCCTGAAACGAACGAATGAATGAATGAATGAAGGCAGGAAACAGAGGGTTGTGCATGGCCCACTGGTGAGACGATGTCACAAACAAGGATTATGAAAAATTCACGTCTATACATCTAAGGTTCATTTAAAATACATACATATACAGTGGCTTGTGCAGTGCGAAGCAGCCCAAAAACATGTTTTTGGGGGGGGGCAGGCAGAGTGTTTCAGAACGCAGACATTTCATGCAGGCGACCCCGCTGGGCCCACAGTCCCCAGGCCCTGTCCCCCGAGCCGCGGCAGGCCCGTCCCGCGCGGTTCCCCCACGCGCCGGGCGGGCGTCTCGGAGCGGGGGTGTGCGCCGGGGGTGCCTGCAAACGGTTAGTGTGGAAGTTCTTGAAAACAAAGTCTTCTCATGTCCGATTATTAAGAACTACAGACGTTCGACACACTAGATTGGCAGTCCTTGGAAACAGTAAGCCGTCCGTTCAGACGGATCTTGACCCCAGTGGATCCGTAGTCATGTGACTAACGAGGCCATCTGCTGGGGTCCGCACACCCCGCCGGCACCAGGGGGTGGGACATGGACGTTTGCCTACGACAACAGAGCCGGTGTCGCCGGCCAGGCTGGCGCCAGGTGCTGGGGCCGCAGCACCGGCCCAAAACGCGCGGGGGAGGACAAGCAGTGGGTGACCGAGGCGGCACAGACGGGGCTACACGCGGCGAGGGGCGCGGAGGGTGGCGGAGGACGGCCGCCCGCAGACGCGCGGCAGGAAGGAAGTCGTGGGGTCGCCGGAAGGAAATCGCGTCGCAGCCGACCGCGCGGGGCCTGTGAGATGCGGCCTCTGCCCCAGGAGCCGCTGAGTCCCGGGAAGTGCCTCCCTCCTGCTGGGGCCAGGCGACAGGGCGACTGTGCCCAGGGCGCAGGGGACCCGGACCAGGATGGACTCGAGCGGGGCCAGCCACCGCGTCCCCGCCGGCCTCGAAGACGGGAGGACGGTGGGGGACGGGGCAGGACTTCGTTTGCTAATGTTCAGGGGAGGAAAGAAACGCCAAGAAAAGCAGAGCAGCGCTGAGAGCCAAATCCGGAGCCGCCTCCGGGGCCGCGGCCTAGACGCCGTCCTGGGAGCGACTGGGCGCCACTAGGGTTTGCGTGACAAGGTTCCCGGGAAGCTGATCCGGTGCCACTGAGGGCAGGTTGCACCGGGGAGCGAAGCCACCACCGGTGCCTCCGCAGCCTTCCCGCGGCCCCGGGAAGCCCGCAGGCCCACGTGGCTCCTCTGCCCCTGGCTTAGCGTTACTGCCAGCGCGGCCCCGCTTGGAGACCCTGGAACTCGACCCCGAGCAGTGTCCGGGCCCTGCAGCCCCTTGTCCGCCCTAGAGAGCAGGAGAGGCTCCACCACCGGGAGGCTCAGCTGCTCACCCCTCGCGTGCACCGTCCTGCACCCGCACGGCCGGGTCCCGTGTCCCAGGCTCCAACCTCCCGCCTCCTCAGGGCCTGGACTCTCGTGTCCCTGTCAACGGAGAAGAACCCAAACTCTGTAAAATAATTTAAAGAGGTTTATGCTGAGCCAAGTGGGAGTGACCATGGCCTGGAGCCATGCCCAAGAAGCCCTGAGCACGTGGTCTTGCCATGGCGGGGTTACAGTTTGGTTTTATACATTTTAGGGAGACAGGAATTACACACGTAAAGTCATATAAGTCAATCCATGGAAGGTGAACATTGGTTTGGCCCGAAAAGGCAGGACATCTCCAAGTGGGGGTTAAAAGTTATAGGTGAGTTTAAAGATTCTTTCATTTGTAATTGGTTAAGGAAAGGAAGCTTTGTCTAAAGGCTTGGAATGTTTTACCATAAGGAAGTCTGCTAAGCAGAGACAGGTCACCAGACATACAGGGAAACTCAAGCCATCTGTTAAGTAAATTGAGGACCCGAAGATGTGGTCCAAGCCCCGCCCTGTGCAGCCCTAGGCCTGTTAATGAGTCACCAAGGACATCTCCAAGAAGGGAGGGGGCATGACCAGGCGTGTCTGACCTCCCTTCTCGTGGCCAGTAACTCAGCTTTAGGGCATTTCTGGGGTCCGCCTGGCCAAGAGGGGGTCCATTCAGTCAGCTGGGGGCTTAAGATTTTATTTTAACTCACGTCCCTCTTCTCTTCCCTGGACCTTTGCTTCACCGACCTGCTGTCCCCTGAGGACAGGGTCCCCTGCAGCTCTCTAGAACAGGCCATCTTCCCCCCCACATCCTCTTCAAATGGCCTGAGCCCGGCAGGGGGCATCGTGCTCTGGTTGCTGCTGCTGTCCGAGTCTCCTCCCTGCCCTTTCCTGGTGTCCCCAGCTCCTATCACACTCGGTGCAACCATCTGCTGGCCACTCCGGCTCCGTCCTGCAAGCTCCTCCCTGGCTCACTGTCCTCCCCCAAAGCAGGTCGGTCGTGATTCTCAGGGATGTTCACGTGCTCCACGAGCCTGGCTCACGCCCATGGCCACACCCGGGCTCCGGGTTTATCTGCAACTGCGCGGCAGCCCCTCCCTTATCTCAGCCTGGTACTGCCCCCACCCCCTCTCGTGGCTCACTGAAGGATATTAGAAATATTTCACACCAAAATCTATTTCTTGGACATGTTTTGAGATGGCTGCCACAGTCTCATAGGTAGAAGTAACACTCAAAGCCGGAGAATACGGCCAGGTCTACCCTTTTCCCACCTAGAAAAGATTAACTGAGAGTCTGACACCTTTTGAGGTCTGAAAAGAAACACCAGCTATTCTCCCTGAGGGCTGCTACCTTTAAGGTTTCATTACAAAACAAGACCACTCAACCCTCCTCCTTTCTCCCTCCCAAACCGGCTTTTCTTCTTTCAAGCCCCCATTCTCTAGAAACCTCTGCACCTCATTGAAGAGTGGAATGTCCATTGTCCAACGGTTCCCATATATACACGTTAAGATAAATTTGCACAGCTTTTCTCTTATTGATCTGCTTTATTGTGAGTTAATTTTTCAGTGACTCTTCCGAGGGTGATGGGGAAGTTTTCCCTTTGCCCCTAGAATCCCCACCCTGACAGTCCCTTGGTGCCACCTTGGCACTGTCCCTGGTTTCCCTCTTTACTCACTTCCCTCCTTCCCCAGTTGGAGAATTGTTATAATCATTCCCTTGCAAATACACTCAATGTTTTTGCTTTGTTGAACCACATACTGGCTAAACTCCAACCTTGGTTAAATACTGTTCTGCCCACCCCATGACTGAGTGAATGAAAAGCACAAAATTTTGCTGTGCATGAACTTCAAATGCGCCCTTAATGCTTTCTGGAAATCATGTTTTTTCCTACTCTTCTGGGGGGCTGTCACATCTGTGGGTGTTACAGCCCAACCAGGTTCATTGCCCACTGCTCAAGAGGAAGCAGATACCCTGAGACAGCAGGGGTTACAGCAGATAAAGACTTTAACATCACAGGCACCGTGTGGTGCCAGGAGGAAGTTCTCAAATCTGTCTCCCCAAGAATTTGGGATAAAGGGTTTCTAAAGATAGTTTGGCGGGCAAAGGGCTAGGCAGTTGGGTCTGCGGATTGGCTGGGTTCCCTGGAAGAATCTGAGGGATGTAGTCATTGTCTTCTTATGTTGTCAGTTCCTGGGTGGGGGTCAAAAGACCAGTTGAGTCAGTTCCTTGGTATGGGCCACTGGTCTGGGTGGGTCAGTGAGTCCATCAGAATGCAGGGCCTGGGATATCTCAAAAACTAGCCTTAGGTTTCACAAGGGTGATGTCATCTATGGGAGCAATGAAGAAAGCTAAGAATCTTCATGACCATCAGCTAAGTGACTCCTGAGTAGCAAGCAATTATAGGAAAGCAAACTAGGGGACAATGTCTGGAAATTATATATATATATATATATATCTTACCTGTTCCTATACCTTTTCAGAGTCCAGGCCCCGACCACAGTCCCACCTTGTGGCCCTTTATTAATTTTATAAAGGGTGGTTTCAAGGGTTAGCTTGTCTGAGACTGATTCCCTTCAGACCGGCCTTCCAGAAAAAGAGTTGGCGTCCTGTGAAGTTCCCCAGAAACCAGCTACAGCCAGAGCTCAAGTCCATCCATCCTGGGACACTGGAAGGCACAGCCCCCAGCCCCATCTCACCAAGGCCTCTCTCCTGAAATCATGAACCCTCAGCTGGCAGGAAAGGGCTGGAGCCTAGGTCCCCAGAAATCGTGTTGCTCTTTTATCCTGGCCCCAGTTGACACCATGGAAGGAGCCAATGCTTTCCTAATTACACAATTTAAAAACCCAGCTGCCAGGGGTCAAGTGGTTTCTCCTGGAAGCTGAGCCTGTACCACTGTTAGACTTGGGCAGGAGGGGCCTTTTACCTGGACACACACACACATGCACTCACATTTATTAAAAACACATGACTAACTCTGTCACCTGGGACTCAGTATGCAGCATGTCACAGTGTAATAGTTACCACTCCCCTAAACATGACTATGAACAAATGTGAACCTGAAAGAGCCAGTTCTTCAAGATGGATCCCAAGGGGCTAACTGGGCCTAAATTTTAAATAGAACCAAATAGCTATTTGGTGACCAGAGGTTATACACATAAGTTCCTAGAAAACCCACACCTCTGTTTAACTTTGGGACTTTCAGAGCTCACCTGAACCAACCAATCAGGATTCAGCTGTATTGACCAATCAGGGCTCAGCTTTATCGACCAATCTGAACTCAGCTGATTTGACCTTTAACATGTAAGTAAGTTTGAATCCTTCATTTGCATAAAACAGACCTGACAGGGAACCTGGGTGGAAACTTTCACTATAAAACTTGGACCCGCCCATTGATCTCTGGAACACATCTTCCCTTTACACCAAAGACTGCATCGCCCCACAACAGCCTGAAAATAGCTCACTAGAATAAAGTCTCTTTCCTCCAAATTCCTTTTCAGAGAATTTTTGTTCATATGACTAATACCAGCTATGCCTCAGGGACCTGCTTCTCCACAGCTTCTACCCTGTGTCCTCAAGACAAAAGGCAGCTGCTTCCAGGATATAAAGTCCACATACAAAAATCAGCAGTAGTGGTAGTGGTTACTACACTAACAACAAACTATCTGAAAAAGAAATCAAGAAAACAGTTTTGCTTATGATAGCATCAAAAAGATAATAATACTTAGGAATAAATTTAACCAAGGAGGTAAAAGACTTATACACCAAAAACTATAAAGTACTGATGAAAGAAATTGAAGAAGACATAAATAAATGAAAAGATATCTCATGTTCTTGGATTGGAGAATTAATATTGTTAAAATCGTAAGGCTGGTGGCAGGCACCCCTCCCTTCCCTAATGAAAAAAGAAGAAGCCCCTCCTATTCCTCAATACCCGCCCTAAAACTGTAACAAAGAAATTCCTCACTCTTCCCGCCGAAACCTTCCCTCCAGAGAAACTCCCATCCCCCAGCCCTAAAAACATATATAAACCCACTCACACTTCTGTGCCATGCGACTTCTCAGGTCTCTCTCTCTCTCTCTCCTCTCTCTCACCTGGGACCTGAGACTCTCGCCCGGGCCCCTCTTTTGGGACCCGTTACCCTCACCCAGGAGAGCCCCAATAAAGCCTCTTTACTTATCCCTCAACTCTGCTCATCTTTCTCTGGCACCGGCCACTCCAAAAAACCTTACAAAAATATCATACTACCCAAAGCAATCTACAGATTCAATGCAATCCCTATCAAAATTTCAAAGATATATTTCACAGAGATAGAAAAATAAATCCCAAAATTTGTATGGAAGCACAAAAGAATTCCCAACAGCTAAAGGAATCTTGAGCAAAAGAGAACAAAGCAGGAGGCATAATACTACCTGATTTCAAAATATACTACACAGATATAGTAATCAAAACAGCATGGTAGTGCCAGGCACAGTGGCACCTGTAATCCCAGCTACTCGAGAGGCTGAGGCAGGAGGATTGCTTGAGGCTAGGAGTTTGAGGCTGCAGTGTGCTATGATCTCTAGACCCCATCACTGGCATGATAATAGAAACATAGACCATTGGAACAGAATAGAGAGCCTAGAAATAAATCCATGCAACTGATTTTGGACAAAAATGACAAGAGCACACAATGGGGAAAGGACTGTCCCTTCAATAAATGGTGCTGGAAAAACTGTATATCCACATGCGGAATAATGAAATTGGACCCTTATCTCACACCATATACAAAAATCAACTAAATGGATTAAAGACTAAAATGTAAGATCTGAAACTGTAAAACGCCTAGGAGAAAACATGGGGAAAAAACTCTTTGACATGGATCTGGACAATGATTTTTTTTTAATATGACCCCAAAAGCACAGGCAACAAAAATAAAAAATAGACAGATGGGATTGCTAAAAAGCTAGAAAGCTTCTGCACAGCAAAAGAAACAATCAACAGAATGAAGAGACAACGTACAGAATGGGAGACAATATTTGCAAACCATACATCTGATAGGGAGTTAATATCCAAAGTACATAAGGAAATTAAACAACTCAATAAAAAAACAAGTAACCCAATTACTTTTAAATATTCAAAATTATCTCAAAATTAAGTCAAAACATAAATTGTAACTAATGGATATTGGAGTTTTATATTGAAATTATTGAAATAATGCTGTCTGACTCAAGCAATTCTTGTTTGTTATCAGCATAAAGAATCAGCATTGTGTCCCCCCTTGTTACATCTGGTCCTATGGGTATAGAAATTCACGAGTAATAATAATGGTTTATTATTGCGAAATGCTCTTCAGATACCACATGCAAATGCTGTGAATACCGTGCTAATTCATGAGCATCAAGATCCGCGATTTAGAACAGCAACAAGAGTGAGAACCTGGAAGCTCCACGCTGGGAAACAATACTGCATTATGCAAGAATCTATTGTATCAATGCAATCTCCAGGGGAAGGGTTTGACAGGTTAATTAAATAGGTTTTTCTTTTGTAGAAGTGTTCCCACCACTCAAATCCTCCCTGCTCTCTGAAGCCAACTCTGTCTCCAGTGTTGGCATAAACAAAGTTTATGGCATTTAGAAACAGCTACCTATTTTCCCTCTTCAATTTTATTACCCTCTTAGCAACAGCTCCCCATTTCCCACACCTTCCGACCCCCTCCAGCCTCTGGCAACCAGCATTCTACTCTGCCCCCATGAGTTCAACTTTTTTTAGATTCTGCATGTAAATGAGATCAGGCAGTGTTTGTCTTTCTGTGCCTGGCTTATTTCACTTAGCGTCATGTCCTCTAGCTACATTCATGTTGCTGCAAATGACAAGATTTCTGTCTTTGTTGAGGCTGAGTAGTGTTCCACTGCGTGTGTCTACCACAGTTTCTTTGTTCATTCATCTGTTGATGGACACTTAGGCTGGCTCCATGTCTTGGCTACTGTAGGTAGTGTTGCAGTGAGTATGGGAGGGAATGCAGGTATCTCTTTGACAAACTGACTTCAATTCTTCTTGGATATATACCCAGAAGTGGGATTGCTGAATCATATGGTAGTTCTATTTTCAATTTATGAGGAACTTCCATACTGGTTTCCATATGGCTGTACTAATCTACATTGCCACCAACAGTGTGCAAGAGTTGCTTTTTCTCCATGTTCTCACTAACACTTGTTATTTTTGTCTTTTTGATAATAACCATTCTAACAGGTGTGAGGTGCTCTCTTTGTGGTTTTAATTTGCATTTCCCTGATGACTAGTACTGTTGAACATTTAAAAAATATACCTCTCAGCCATTTGTATGTCTTCTTTTGTGAAGTGCCTATTCAGGTCCTTTGACCATTTTTTAATTGACCGAGGGGACCCACTGTTAGCTGAACCTTGGCAGAACACCATTGACTTCTTGACCACTGTAGACCCCCATTCTAACTAGGGGCCTTGATGATGCTTTGGGACTCTGATGTCACTGTCAGCTCAGACCCTGCGTCTAACAGTTCTGTAAATGTTGGGGTAGGGCCCTTTGGGGAGGGCTGGGGCGTCGTGACTGTGTGCACTTGCTCTGAGGCTGCAGGGCCCTTCGTACTAGGGCCTTGGCCTCCTGTGTAGTCAGTGGGTTCCAGATCTGGAAACAGACTCAGCTCTGGACACTGGGCAAGGGACCATAGCGTCTTACTAGGGTGACTGCCCTCAGCCTCCTGGCCGCGTCCTTGTGCTGTCCTCTGGTGGTCCAGGCTGAAGTGTGCCCTAGCAGTGCCGGCGACCTATCTGCTTTGCCCTGGGGTTGCCATGCTCTGTCAACCGTCTCCATAGTTCTCTGTGGGTCAGGACCTCTTAGCTGCTGCTGATTATAATTGCACCCACCTCACTTCCGGCAGTGAGGCTGCCATGGGCAGGGGCCTGTCAACCCATGGCTGTCAGGGAACCCAGTTCCGTAAGGGCCTTTTCTGTCAGCCCTGGCCTCACCTCTACAGGGGAGCCGTCACTGAACTGTTTAGGATGATGGTTCCCAGCCCACCAGCCCACTGGCTATGGATACGGGCTTGCACATCCTCTGGGCCCTCTTGTGGAACATAATACATTGGTGGATCTTCTGGCTGTGTGTGGTATGTCCTCGTGAGCTTCCTGTTTCCCTGTGTCTTTTCATTCCTTCCTCCACCCTCTGTGGCAGTAATTCAGCCTCTCTGAGGGTACGGTCCCTTTCCCCCTCATCAGGGGCGGTGTGTCCTCGGCTGAGTTATGCTGCAAGTGGCTGAAGGCCTGGCAGAGAAGAGGGGCTGTGGGGGCCGAGCCTCAGGGAGGGCACGTGCTGTCTCGTGGCGGACAGAGCTCTGCATCGTCTACAAACAAGGAGGGAGCGACTGCTTTTAAATAAGGAGGAGCGGGCACTTCTGTAGGCTTAGAAGATTCAGCAGAATTGGTAGTGCTAAATATTTGTAAGTATCCTATGTATCAGGGTCCCGTTTTTCTCAGACAGGACCCCGACCTAGACATGGTAGACCTGATGTGTTTAACCCCTCTGAGGCTCGGCCATGACGTCACGTCTCGAATCTGGGCTTCAGCCTCTGTGCCTTCCTGCCGCAGGACGTGAGGACCTCTTTGTAAGCTACCCGGGGCCCTGTGGCTTTCATGCATGGCTTTTAATTGTGCATTAATCTCCCACAGCTTCTTGATATCTTTTCCTAGGATATCAATGACACTTAGCAATAATTATCTAATTTTTTTTTCCCTCTTCTCTTTCCTTTCACAGATAAGAATGATAAATTCTGGGCAAAATTAAGAGAAAGCAACCAAGAGGAAGAAAAAAAAAAAAACCTTAAAGTATAGACACCGGGGAATGAAGAAGGCACATTCTAGAGAGAAGTCAAAACTTGGAATGAGGGTTGAGTGGGTTTCCTGTTTTATGACTTTTAGTCAAAGGGAAGCTGTAGTTGTTAAAAAAAATCTCTAGTGGAAAACCACAGTCTTTCTGTTCCTGTGAAGTGAGGGCAGGGCTGGGCCACTGGCCAAGGGGGAGGCAAAGTGCACAGGGAGGAGGTGGTGGTCTCGGGGAGTCGCTGCCTCTGGCGGAGAAACAGGAAACTCGAAAGAGGGAAGTGTCCCCCAGACACTTGGTGGTGAAGGAAAAAAATTAAACAAGAAGTGAAATTAAAAGGTCCCACAGAAACAAAAGTGAATCACAAAATCAGAGGCCACAAAAACCCTTCCCCTCTCCTCCAAAAACCAAGAAGCACAGTAAGCTGTTCCAAAACTTCACCCCATTTTCATACAACTGTCATTGCATTAAGGTACACCACCAGTGCAGTGGCTCATGCCTATAATCCAGCACTTGGAGAGGTCAAGGCAGGAGGATTGATCACTTGAGGCCAGGAGTTTGAGACCAGCCTGGGCAACATAGTGAGAACCTGTCTCTACAAAAACCAAAATGAAATAAAACAAAAACAAACAAACAAAAAGTTACAAACAAAACAGCAGATGACTAGAAGAAGTAAACCAAAATAGGAATTAAAACATTTCATCAAACTAAAACATTTGATGGAAGAATTTTCCCCCAAAATAGTCTAAAAAGAAATACCCCAACCTAAATTAAATGGCCTTAAACAATCATTAACAGATGAAAAAACTTCTCTAATCAGAAATTTAAAATCTCTGAACAGAAATATAGAAACCCAGGAAGGTGTGAAATGAGAGTTAATTTAATGCAGAAAAACTGGAGGAAAAGATAAAATTATCTTAAAAATGAAGACTACACGACAAAGGGCTCAAGACAGAATAGATTTGACTGAAAATATAAGAGCATTGACAAGAAAATTGCCAAGGGGGACAAAAAACCAAAGAATAAAAAAAGCATCAAAGAAAAAGTGACTGATACAGAAGAGAGTCAAAGAACACCCAACACACTGTAAATAGAGCCCCAGAGGGGGAGGAACAAAACAATGGAAGAGAACTAATCCTTAAAACTCTAATTCAAGAAATGTTTCTGGAAATAAAAGAAAATTTAAATTAGGATCCACCATGTTCTTGGGAAAACTAAGAATGGTCAAGCTTGAGATACAGTCTAGTAAAATTATTAGATTTTAAGGATAAAGAAATAATTCTCAGGGCTGCCACAAAAATACCTACCTTGCTTGACAATAGTGGCACAGCATTTTCAAGAAACTCAGGGCAAGAAAGTGTGAACCCAGGATTCAGATCCAGCCAAGTAATCCTCAGGTATCAAGGCTGTCAGAAAACAGTGTGAAACGGGCAAGGACTCAGGGAAATCCGTACTCAAGAGCCCTTCTCAAGCAGTCTACTGAAGGACTCCTCCAACCAGGAGGCGACTTTGGCAAAAACCTCATAGTGAGCATGGAATATATGTAATTATAGATCAAAGACTAAAACAAAAAAAGGGACAGTGATAAAAAAATAATTTATATATGTTACATGTTTATTTATTTATTTATTTATTTCAGTATATTATGGGGGTACAAAAGTTTAGGTTATGTATACTGCCCATGCCCCCCCCCAATGTTACATGTTTAGATAAATAACACAACTAAAAAGTGGGAGAAAGAAGCCAGAAAATGCAAAGTAGAGTAAGCTTATTGATAATAAGTAAAAGTTAAAAAGATGTAATATAAGGTCATCAAACCAAATAGTAAAAGCCTAAGCAACGGAAGAGAGGACTACAAACATTATAAAGCATATGAGTATAAATATAACCACAGAACACAAATACAAACCATCCCAAATAGCCAAAAAAAGGGTGGGGGGAGGAAACAAAATAGAATTTTAAAAAGAAGAAAACAAATTACTTAAGGAAAGAACCAGTAAATGTTGTCTAAGGTCAGGTTCTCCAGAAGCAGACGCAAAGACTAAGTTTGGGATGTAAGATGTTTATTAGGGACTGTCACCTGTGGAAGGAAGTGGGGCAGGGTTGGTAGAGGGACAGTTGAACCGCGACGCAGGTGAACAGCTCCAGCCACCACCGCGAGGAGCTCTGGTGTGAGCAATGACACCAGAGTTGTCCTGCAGGGTCAAAGGCTAGTCTTCCTCTCCCTCCCTCCCCGCCTTGCTCAGTCACCAGTGCTGGCTGCCTGGACAAGGGCTCAACTTCGGTGAGGTGACTCTCAGCTTCTGAGAACACTCTGAAAGGAACTGGTAGCTGGACAGGCCCTTCCTGGGAGGGGCATCTGGGCACTCACCTCCTCATCTATTACAGCAAATATAATATGAAATGATATGAGGATGTTGAGACCAAACATATCAGGACATAATTAAATGTAAATGTGCTTAACTTACCTATTAAAAGAAAAAACTTTGAATTGGCTCATGAAACAAAATGCAGCCCTATGATGTGTAGTTAGAAGCACACCTCCAGCACTGATCCAGAAAGACCAAACATTCAAAGAAGGTGACGGTACATGTGGAAACAATGAGAGAACAGGAGTGATGTTCCTGATGTCAGAAAAGGTAGAATTTAGCCCAAAAAGCTTTAAACATGACAAAGTAGGATAATTTTTTTTTTTTTTTGAGACAGAGTCTCACTCTGTTGTCCAGGCTAGAGTGCCATGGCATCAGCCTAGCTTACTGCAACCTCAAACTCCTGTGTAAGCCTCCCACATAGCTGGGACTACAGGTGTGTGCCACCATGCCTGGCTAATGTTTTCTATTTTTAGTAGAGATGGGGTCTTGATCTTCTCAGGCTGGTCTGGAACTGCTGACCTCAAGCGATCCTCCCACCTTGGCCTCCCAGAGTGCTAGGATTACAGGCGTGAGACACTGCGCCCAGCCTAGATGCTTTCTGATGTTACTAGAAACAGTTCAAAATGTAGACATGACAGTTATGGACATAAATAACACAGCAGCCACAGAAACCCTGATGGATACAAGAAGAACTGGAGAAAAAATAAGAGACTCTCTACCACTCTCAGGCCAAGATAAAATACACCTGTAATTTGTGTTTGTTCTATTATTTGAGAACACTTAAGTCTACTTTGTAAAACAAAGAAATTGGATGGATGAAATTCATACAATGTGTTAAGTATAGATAGGAATAGCTTGCATTAAATGTTATATATACAATAAGTTAGTAACTTGTAAAAACGTCATGTGCTAAGAAGGGGACAGGGATACTATAGAGATACTTAATAGAAAGAGATTGACAGTATGGAGGTATGGAGGACACCACCTGTGGGATGACAGCTGTTTGGTCCCTGAATTGGCCATGCATTGGTAAGTCCACCATGGTCCCATTCAGCCCCACATGCACTCAGCCCCCGAAATGCAGATAAACCCCCCGTGTTTAGCAAGTTAATTGGTAAATACAGCTGCACCCAAGCACACATGCCCCTGTTGCCCTGTTAGACTAGGTGTATGTTTTGACCAGGGCACCTTTTGTTTATTGGGCCCCTTGCTGAGATGCCAGCTCTGGTCCTCACAGCCACAGCACCAGCGGGGAAGGCTGATGCCACAGAGAGGAGGTCAAGACCGACGAGCACATCAGAACTCTGGGCTTGGTCGGATGTGGCCTTTCTACCTGGCTGGCAGCCTGTCCTGAGTATTTTAACCTACTCCAGCTCTCTCCCCTGGCTTCTTGCTGTGTGTTTTAAATCAATTTAATAGACTATGTGATTCAAGCACCTTATTTTGGTCTGTGAGCCTTTCTGTTCCATGGCTTCTGGGAGAGTTTTCCAGGTAGTGAACTTGCAAGTTATCACTGCACCAAGGTAATTTCTCACACCACAAGACCAGAATAAATAAGAACATAGAAGGCCTAAATAACAAAATCAATAAAGTAAATCTGCAGGGTATATTTTTAACTTTATGCAGTGATAATAGAGAAAATACCTTCTTCTCAAGTGCGTATGAAATAGTTGCAAAATTGATTATTTATTAGGTCACAAAGCGCATCAGTAAGTTACACAAAGTAGAAATAATGTAAACAACACTTTTTGATCACAAAGTAATAAAACTGGAAATTAATAACAAAATCAAAATTCAAAATTCTATGAAACAGCTCTTGGAGGAAAAGGGAAATTCAAACCCAAATTATATGATTTCTCAAAATAATAATAATAAAAATACTATATGTCAACATTTATGGGACACATTTAAAGAGTAATCAGAGAAAGTTTATGGCCTGATATATATATTAATTTCAATATAAATGAAAGAAGGAAAATAACAGAATTAAATTCCCAACTCCAAAGAACACAAAGTAAATGAACAAAAAGCAAAGGAAAGAGATGATGAAGGGAAAAACCAACAATTAATCAGGGAGAAAATGGAAAACCAATGTAACTACTAAATAAACAAAAATGCTAATAATTATTCCAAAAAATTACAAAATAGTTTACTTAAGAAAAAAATGAGAAAGTACAAATATATAAAATAAGAAATTACAAAAAGGGAATAAACAATAAGAGAGTGTATAGACATTCTTAAATATCATGTGACTACTTTGTACAATTCTATGAAAATAAATTTGAAAACCTAGATGAAATAGGAATCCTAGCAGAGATAGGAAGCTTAAACTGATCATTTTCCATTAAAGAAATAGAGAATATTATCAAATAAACCCCAGGCCTAGAAGATTTCATGGGGGAATTTTAACAAACCCTCGTGGACCAGAAAGTTCCATGGCCATGTGAATTGTTCCAGTGGCTAGAAAATGAAGAAAAAGTTACAAATTATTTTTATGAACAAGTACAACAGCTATCAAGGACGTTATTGAAATAATTGGCGAAATCTGCATATGAGCTCTGTGTTCCGCTTCTTAAGGATGACAATTGTGTGTGTAGAATGTCCTTATTTTTAAGAGAATCATGCTGAAGTTTTTAGGGGTAAAAGGAAAAACTCTTTACTCTCAACACTTCTGACACCAAGTGAGAGAGAGAGAGAGAGAGAGAGAGAGAGTGTGTGTGTGTGTGTGTGTGCTTTCCCACACCAACCAATTCTCCAACTCTCCAGACACCAGCTATATTTCTTACAATTCAGTTATGGCACTAAGTACCTGGAGTTAGGTTAGGGGCTCAGTCCTACAAGACTGTCCCCATGCACTTCAGACACCAATCACAAGCAGTGGGTCCCCAGATTGGTTACCCATTCTTCTGCCCACCTGGGTTTTCACGACTCCCTCCTCAGATTTGATAATTTGCTATGATGGCTCACAGAGCTCAGCAAACACTTACACTTACCAGTTTATTATAAAGGATATGATAAAGGATACATCTCCTTTATATGAACTGTCAGATGAATAGGTGCATAGGGCAAGGTCTGGAAGGGTACTAAATGCAGCAGCTTCTGTCTCTATGGAATTGGATGTGCCACCGTCCTGGCATGTGGATGTGTTTAATGACCCTGAAGCTCTCTGACCCTGTACTGTAAGGAATTTTATAAAGGCTACATCATATAGGTTTGATTGATTATCAACTCAATCCCCAGCTCCTCTGCCCTCCCTGGAGGATGGAGTGGAGCTGGAAGTTCCAAGCTCCTAATCAAGGCTTGATGTCTTTGGTGATCAGCCCTCCATCCTGAAGCTATCCAGGAGCCAAACAAGAGTCACCTCACTGGAACAAAAGATGCTCTTATCACCCAGGAAATCAAAGAGATTTAGGAACTCTATATAGAACATCTCTATCACCCCCATCACTCAGGAAATTATAAGGGTTTTAGCAGCTCTGTGTCAGGAACTGGATCGAAGACCAAATATTTGAACAAAGGATGTTCTTAGCACCCCTATCACTCAGGAAATTGCAAGAGTTTTAGGAGCTCTATGTCAGGAACCAGAGGCAGAGATCAAATATATGTATTTTTATTATGTCACAAAGCATGAAGTGTCATGTCTGCCACTTATCTTCAAATGACAAAGCAAAAAAAAAGTCTATATGTGTGTACACACACAAAAAGAGAAAAGGCTAGTGTCTCAAAATCTTAATGATTGACAAATATAGGTGAAGGGTTTATGGGTGTACAATTTCTGTATTAAAATTCTTTCCAAAGAACACAAGCATACAATGAAAAGGATAAACATAGCCTATTTGTTTATAGCCTAGAACATACTATTTGTTCTTTGCCAACACTAA
This sequence comes from Varecia variegata, assembly GCA_028533085.1. Lineage (NCBI taxonomy): Eukaryota > Metazoa > Chordata > Mammalia > Primates > Lemuridae > Varecia > Varecia variegata. The sequence goes on from CM052448.1 coordinate 28,902,384, forward strand.
TTAAATCAACAGCCCTCCCTGGTCAGATTAATTGAGAAAGAGAAAAAGAAAGAACAAATTACCAGTATCAGGAATGAAAAGAGGTACTCCATCACAGATAATAAAACAATATTATATTTTCCTTTTGCAAATTTGAAAATTTAGATGAAATGGAAAAATTTGAGACTCAGTTTAGTGAATAGGGATTTTGTTTGGAATTTCATTGAATCTGTAAATCTATTTAGGGAGATGACATCTTCCTAATGTTGAGCTTTTTCATTCATGAACAAGGTATTCATTTATTTGGGTCTCCTATTATGTTTCTCAATAAGATTTTAGAGTTTTTCCAGTAGAGTTCTTGCATGTGTTTGTTAGATGTATTTCTGAGGACCAGAGCTGTGATTTCAGCAAAGGGGTCCAATAAACAGAAGGTGCCTGGAGCCAAAACACACATTTAGTCTGGAGATACACGGGCATGTATCTCATCAATCCATCTGGTGAACAACAGGGGTTTTATCTGCATTTCCAAACACAGTACAAGTGGGACCACATTGGGGCCATAAAGTGTTCCAAAGGGTAACCAATTTAGGGATGTCATAGCTGTCATCATAGAGGTAGCATGATCCATACTATACTTATGGCCTAACTGTGAAAGGCAAAACCCTGAAGCCTTTAGAATATAATACAGGACAACAAGGGATTAATGACTAGAACATATAAGGAGCTCCAACAACTCAATAGGAAAAAATAAAATAATATGATTTAAAATGGTCAAAGGATCTGAATAGACATTTCTCAAAAGAAGACATACAAATGGCCAACAGATATATGGAAAAATGCTCAACATCTTTAGTCATCAGAAAAACGCAAATCAAAACTAAAATGAGATATCATCTCACCCCAGTCAAAATGGCTTTTACCAAAAAGACAGGCAATAATGAATGCTAGTGAAGATATGGAGAAACGGGAACCCTTGTACAATGTTGGTGGGAATGTAAATTAGTGCAGCCACTATGGGGAACAGTATGTGAGTTCCTCAAAAAACTAAAAATAGAACTACCATGTGATCCAGAAATCCCACTCCCATGTTTATTGCAGCACTATTCACAATAGCCAAGATTTGGAATCAACCTCAGTGTTCATCAACAGATTAATGGATAAAGAAATTGTGGTACATATACACAATGAAATATTATGTAGCCACAAGAAAGAATGAAATCCTGCCATTTGCAACAACATGGATGGAATTGGAGAACTTACGTTAAGTGAAATAAGCCAGGCACAGAAAGACAAATCTCGCATGTGCTCACTCACATGTGGGAGCTAAATATTAAAAACAATTGATCTCATGGAGACAGAGAGTAAAATGATGGTGACCAGAGTCCGGGAAGGAGAGCAGAGAGAGGGGATAAAGTGGGTATGATTAATGGGTACAAAAATATAGTTAGATATTTAGATAGAATGAACAATATTTGATAGCACAACAAAATAACCATAATCAACAGTATGTTAGGGTATACTTTAAAATAACTAAAAGAGTGGAATTGGAATGTTACTAAAACAAAGAAATGATAAATGCCTGAGTTGGTAGATACCCCAGTTATACTGATTTGATTAATTCACATTGTATACCTGTATTAAAATATCACATGTACCCTGTAAAGATATTCAACTATTATGTAGCCACAATAACTTTTATAAAAGAATATAATATAGGACAGTTTATTAACCTTGGCACTATTTGACATTTTGGGCTACATAATTCTTCTTCTCCTTTTTTTTTTTTGTGGTAGGCTGACTTGTGCTTCGTATGGTGTTTAGCAGTTTATCTGGCATCTACCATCTAGATGTCAGTGGCACCCAGTTTTGACATCCAGAAATATTGCCAGACATTGCCAAATATACTCTGGGAGAAAAGTCCCCAGCTGAGAACCACTGATAAACAAAAATATCTTCATGATTTCAGTGAAGGGGAAAACGTTTAAACAGGGTACAAATAATAATAATAAAAGAAAAGATTGATAAAATTGATTATATTGAAATTAATAACTTCTTCCAGTTTTATAAAAAGCATAACATACCATGACCAAATGGAACTTGTCTCAAGAATGCAAGGTTGGTTCAACACTGAAAAATAAATCAATATTATTAATCAAATCAATAGACTTAACAAGAAAAACCATATTATAATCTCAATATATACAAAAAAGCATTTGACAAGATTCAGCATTCATTCATTATAAAAACTCCCTGCAAGCTAGGAACAGAAGGGCATTTTCTCAACTTGATAAAGGTTTTCTACAAAAACCAAATAAATATTAAAAACCACCCCACAATTAACACCATACTTAGTCTTAAAAATGAAATACTGTTTCTTCAGATCAGACATAAGGCAAGGATAACCACTTTCACCACTTCTATTCAACATGATACTACTGTAGGTCCTAGCCAGAATAATAAGGCAAGAAAAAGAAATGAAAGTCAAACAGATTGAAAAGGAGGAAATAAGACTGTCTTTATTGACATGTTACATGATTTTTATGTAGACTTTTAAAAAACCTGATCTTCTGCTATCAGAACTAAAAGTGAATTTTGCAAGGTCATGGGAGATAAAATTAATATACAAGAATCAATTGTAATTCTATATACTAGTAATAAACAGCCAGAAGTAGACATTTTAAAAAGTACCATTTGCAAAGGAACTACAAAATAGTCAGAAAATAATTAACAAAATGGCAATAGTAGGTTCTTACTTATGAGTAATTACTTTAAATATAAATGGTTAAACTCTCCAATCAAAACACACAAAGTGGCTGACTGGATTTTAAAAAAAAGGAACACCAAAAACAAACAAGACCTGACAATATGCTGCCTACAAAAGACTCACTTTAGGCTTAAGGACACACACAGCTGAAAGGGATAGAAAAAGATATTTCATACAAAGAGTAACCAAAAGAGATCAAGAGTGGCTATACTTATATCAGAGAAAATAGACTTCAAGTTAAAATCTGTCACAAGAGACAAAGAAGGGCACTATAGAATGGAAAAGGAGTCAATTCCTCAAGAGGGTATAGTAATTGAAAATACATATGCATCCAACCTTGGGTCACCTAGCATTTAAAGCAAATATTAACAAACTGAAGAGAGAAACAGAAATGCAATAGTTGGGAACTTTAAAACTCCACTTTCAATGACAAAAGAAGCAGTGACTTGAATAACACTATAGACCAAATGGCCCTAATAGACATATACAGAACATTCCATCCAACAGCAGCAGAATATACATTCTTTTCAAGTGCACGCAGACATTCTCCAGGATAGATCATATGTGGGGACACAAAACAAGCCTTACAAATTTAAAAGATTGATTCTGAAGTGATGGGCCTTGGAGAAAAATTAAAAAACGAAGATTGAAATCATTTCAAGTATCTTTTCTGACATCAATGATATAAAACTAGAGGTCAATAATGGGAGGAATTTTGGAAAATTTACAAGTGTGTAGAAATTAAACAACACACTCCTGAACAACCACCGATGCATCAAAGAAAAAAAAATCAAAAATGAAACCAAAAAGTATCAAAAATGGAGACACAGCATACCAAAACTTATGGGATGCAGCAAAAGCAGTTCTAATAGGGAAGTTTAGAGCAATATAAATGCCTACCTTAAGAAAACAAAAGATCTCAAATAACCTAACTTCACATCTCAAGGAAATAAGCCCATATTTAGCAAAAGGAAGGAAATAATAAAGATTAGAGCAGAAATAAATGAAACAGACATTAGAAAAACAAGATATCAAAAACCCTAAAAGTTGGGTTTTTTGGAAAAGGTAAACAAAAGTGACAAATCTTTAACTAGAGTAACCAAGAGAAAAACGGAGAAGACTCAAATAAAATTATAAATGTAAGAGGAGATATTACAACCAATAGGACAGAAATACAAAGAAATCATAAGTGACTAGGAATGATTATATGCCAACAAATTGGATAACCTAGAAGAAGTGGACACATTCCTAGAAACATACAACCTACCAAGTTTAAATCGTGAAGAAACAGGAAATTGGAACAGACAAATAATGAGTAAGAAGATTGAATCAATAATCAAAAACCTTCCAGAAAAGAAAAGCATAGGACAAGATGGTTTCACTAGAGAATTCTACCAAACATTTAAAGAATTAATGCCAATCCTTCTCACTCTTGCAAAAAATTGAGAAGGAGGGAATCCCTTCAAACTCATTTAATGAAATCAGCATTACCCTGCTATCAAAGCCAGAAAGGACACTAAAAGAAAAGAAAATTACAGACCAATATTGCTGATGAACGTAGATGCAAACATCCTCAACCAAAACTAGTAAACTGAATTCAACAACACACCAAAAAGATCATTCACCATGACCAAGTGGAATGGATTTCTGGGATGCAGGAAAGTTTCAACATATGTAAATCAATAAATGTGATACAACAAATGAACATAATGAAGGACAAAAACCATATGATCATCTCAATAGATGCAGAAAAAACATCTGATAAAATTTAACATCTTTTCATGGTAAAATCTAACATCCTTTCATGATAAAATCTCTCAACAAATTAGATATAGAAGGAATGTATCTTAACACAATCAAGTCCAAATATGACAAGCCCACAGCTGGCATCATTCTCAACAGTGAAAAGTTAAAATGTTTTCCTATAAGATTAGGAACAAAATGAGGGTACCTAATCTCACCACTTCTTCAACATAGTATGGGAAGTCTTAGAGCAATTTGCAAAATAAATAAGAGCATCCAAACTGGAAAGGCAGAAGTTAAATTGTCTCTGCAGATGACATGATCTGATATGTAAAAAATCCTAAAGACTCCACCAAAAACTTGTTTGAATTAATAAATGAGTTCAGTAAAGTTGCAGGATACAAAATCAAGTTACTAAAATTAGTTGTGTTTCTTTACACTAACAATAAACTATCCAAAAAAGAAATCAAGAAAACAATCTCATTTACAATAGCATCCAAAAGAATAAAATACCTAGAAATAAATTTAACCAAGAAGGTAAAAAATATGTACACTGAAAACTATAAAACATTGATGAAAATGCAAATAAATGGAAAGATATCCTATGTTCATGGATTGGTAGAATTAATATTGTTAATGTGTCCATATTACCCAAAGTGATCTACAGATTCAGGGCAATTCCTATCAAAATTCCAAAGGCATTTTTTCTAGAAATAGAAAAAAAATCTAAAACATGTATGGAACCAAAAAAGACCTCAAATAGTCAAAGCAATCTTGAGAAAGAAGAGCAAAGCGGGAGACTTCACACTCCCTCATTTCAAACTATATTATAAAGCTATGGTGATCAAAACAGTATGGTGCTGGCATAAAAACAGACACATAGACCAATGGAACATGAGGGAGAGCCCAGAAATAAATCCACACATATATGGTCAACTAATCTTTGGCAAGAGAGCCAAGTATAGCCAACGGGGAAAAGATTGTCTCTTCAATAAATGGTGTGGGAAAACTGGATATCCACATGCAAAAAAGTGAAATTTGACCCTTGTCTTACACCATGTACAAAAATTAACTCTAAATTGATTAAAAACTTAAATATAAGACCTGAAATTGTAAAACTTCTAGAAGAAAATATAGGGAAAAAGTTGAATTTATAGAAGCAGACAGTAGAATGGTGGTTGCCAGGGGCTGGGGAGCGGGGAGGTGGGGAGATGTTGGTCAAAGTGTACAAGCTTTTAGTTATAAGATGAGTAAGTTCTGGGGATCTAATGTACAACATGATGACTATAGTCAATTATACTGTATTGTTTACTTGCAATTTTATCAGAGAGCAGATTGTAAGTATCCTTACCTCCCTCCATGCAAATGGCAACTATGGATGATGATGGATATATTATTAGGTCATTAAATACAAAATGTCTGATTTTGAATCAAAAGTTTAGTTTATTATATCTCAAAAAAGAATCAGTGCAATTAATCAAAGTATGTGCTTAAACTATTGACACAGTCTTGCTATCTTAACAGTAGCTTGCTTATGACAGCAGCACAGAAACCTGGAGAGGGAGTGGCAATGAAATTGCAAAAGGCATTTTCCACAGCTTGTTGAGAATTGAATATTTTTCCTTGCAAGAAGTGGTCCAAAGCCTGGAAGAAGTGGTAGTGAGTTGGTGCAAGGTCTGGTGAATATGGCGGATGACAGAGAGTTTCCAAGTCCAGCTTCTATAGCTTGAGCAGTGCTGTTTTTTGCAGCATGTGGTCTTGCAAGAGGATTGGCCTGTCCCTATTGACCATTCTTGGCTGCTTGATCACAAGCATCCTCATCCTTTCATCCTACTGGTTGCAGCAGACATCCGCTGTAATGGATTGACCAGGTTTCATGATACTGCAGTGGATAATACCAGCGCTGGACCACCAAACATTCATCATTAGCTTTTTTTGGTGAATATTTGGTTTTGCGCTGTGTTTCAGCACTTTATCCAGCCATCATGCTGAACGCTTGCAATTGTCAAAAAGAATCCATTTTCATCACACGTAACAATACAGTGTAGAAATGGCTTGCCTTTATGTCGTGACAGCAGAGAAAGGCAAGCTTCAAGACAATTTCTCTTCTGATGCTTATTTAATTCATGCATAACCCATCTATCTAGCTTCTTTACCTTGCCCATTTGTTTAAAATGGTCCAATATTGTTGGAATAATGTCAAATCTTGCTGCTAATTCACACGTAGGTTGAGATGGATTCGCTTCCATTCGCTTTCGGCTCATCATTATCCACCTTGGTCTCAGGTCACCCATGTGGCTCATTTTCAAGACTAAAATCACCAGAATGAACTTCTCGAACCATTGATGTACTGTGTGTTCATTAGCCACATCCTTCCCAAACACTTCATTGATATTTCAAGCTGTCTGTGCTGCATTGGTTCCAAGACGGAACTCATATTTGAAAATAACACAAATTTTTGACTTATCCATCGTTTCACAAAAATTGCTCTAAAAAAAATTTGAAAGATAATCACAAGCCAAAATGTTCATTTGAAAGAATGAGGATGTACCTTCATAATAAAAAACAACCAAAAACCCAAAAAAGCAAGAAGCGTGAAAGTGAAATGTCAAAGATAACAACTGTCAAACTTAGTACTTAAGGAAATTGGACATTCCATAATAATTTGTGGTATTCGTTATGCGATGTATACATATATCAAATAATCACATTGGACACCTTGATTATATATAATTTTTACTTGTCAAGTATACCTCAATATATCTGGAAAGTAAAAGTACCTTTTGTAATACCATCAAAAAAGAAAAAAAAGGTGAAAATCTGTATGCTGAAAACTATAAAACACTGAGGAAAGAAACCAAAGACCTAAATGGAGAGAGAGGCTGCGTTCATGGATTGGAGGTTGTCAATTCTTGTCATTTATCAGAAGATGTCAATTCTCCCCAAACAGATCTATAGATTTAATGCAATTCCAATCAAAATCCCAGGAGACTTTTTTTTTGTAGAAATTGAGAAGTGAATTCTAAAATTTATAGGGAAAGGCAAAGGATTTAGAATAGTCAAACAAATTGAAAAAGTAAAACCATTTTGAACACTCACACTAGCTGATTTCAAGAGTTCCAGGAATCAAGACTGCACGATATGGTGAAAGGATAAACACATGGACCGATGGAACAGAATAGACAGTCCCAAAATCAATTACATGTGGTCAATTGATTTTTGACAAAGGTCTAAAGGTGATTCAATGGAGAAAGGATAGTCTTTTCAACAAAATGTGCTGAAACAATTGGACAGCTATGGGCAAAGCAAAAGACAAACAAACAACCCCCCCCTCCAATATCTCAGTGTATATCTCACACCATATACAAAAATCAAAATATATATAATTCAACATCAAAAACAAGATCCGTAAAATAATGAATTGATAAATTTGACTTTATAAAAATAAAAAAATCCTTCTATTTTTTGAAAGACACTATTAAGCATATAAAAGACAGGCCCTATACCAGGAGAAAAATTTTGTAAAATGTGTAGCTGATAAAGGGTGGATCCAGAATATATAAAGAAGTCTCAAAGCTTAATAACAAGAAAACAACAATCGGACTAAAAAGTGGGCAAAATATTTAAACAGAAATTTCACATAAGATATATGTATGGGCCGGACGCGGTGGCTCACGCCTGTAATCCTAGCACTCTGGGAGGCTGAGGTGGGCGGATCATTTGAGCTCAGGAGTTTGAGACCAGCTTGAGCAAGAGCGAGACCCTGTCTCTACTAAAAAATAAAAAGGAAATTAGCTGGGCAACTAAAAATATATAGAAAAAATTAGCCGGGCATGGTGGCGCATGCCTGTAGTCCCAGCTACTTGGGAGGCTGAGGCAGTAGGATCGCTTGAGCCCAGGAGTTTGAGGTTGCTGTGAGCTAGGCTGACGCCATGGCACTCTAGCCAGGGTGACAGAGCAAGACTCTGCCTCAAAAAAAAAAAAAAAAAAAATGGCCAACAAATGTATGAAATGGCCAAAAAATATATGAAAAGATGCTCAACAGCACTAATCGTCAGGGAAATGCAAATAAAACCACAATGAGATATTACCTCACACCTGTTAGAATGGCTATTATCAAAAACACAAAAGGTAATCGTTGGCAAGGGTGGGGAGAAAAGGGAGCTCTCTGCACTGCTGGTAGGAATGCACATTGCTTCAGCCATTGTGGGGAACAGTATGGAGAGTCCTCAGAGAAACAGAACCACTATCCAGAAATCCCACTCTGGGTGTCATTCCAGAGGAATCGAAGTCACTTTGCTGGAGAGAGATCTGCACTCTCACGTCCATTGCAGCATCATTCACAGTGGCTGAGATACAGAAGCAACCTGTGTTCATCATCAGATGAATGGATAAAGAAAATGTGGCACATACACACAATTTGTACTATTAAGCCTTAAAAAAGAAGGAAATTCTGTCATTTGTGACAACGTGGATGAACCTTGAGAACATTATGCTAAATGAAATAAGCCAGGCACAGGAAGACAAATGCCGCATGATCTCACTTAAATGTGGACTCTAAAAATGTCGATTTCACAGGGGTAGAGAGTAAAATGGTGGTTGGCAGAGGCTGGGGAATTGGGGTGGCCAGGGAAGGGGAGATGTTGCCCGAAGGGTCCAGAATCTCAGTGAGAGGGAGGCATAGGCTTTAGTGATCCGTTTGCACTGCGTGGTGACAATAGCAAATCATAATGCATCGTATATTTCAAAAAAGAAATATGAAGTGGTGCAAGCCTCATTCGCTAGAGGAAAATGCACACCCACCCGCCTGACAAAATTGAAACATCTGACAAAAATGAACCGTTGGTGAAGACTGGCGTTACTGTGGGAATGTGAATAGTTACCACCCCTCTGGACTCAGTTTGGCTTTATCTTGTACAAAGATCTGCATACCCTACTGGCCAGCAACTCCTAGGTTCAGATCCCAGGAACGGCCACGCAGGTCACTTGGCCAAAAATGGTCATAGCAGCATTGTCAGTAATAGCCTCAAACTGAAAACATCCCACGTGTCCATCAACAGTAGAATTTTGGGTGATCAGCGGCAAATGATAGAATATTATACAGCCACTAAACTGTGTGCAACGACATAGATTAATCTTAGAAAAGTCAAGTGTAGTGAAAGAAAACAGGCATAAACATTTCAAATCGTATAATTCCACTTACAGAAAGTTGGAAAGTAGGCAATGTCAAACCTTACTCTTTTAGGAACGAGCACAGAGGTAGTAAACTACAAACGGAAGCAAGTGCTGTAGAAACCGCGGTGGGCTGTAGGGAGTGGGGGCTATAATGGGGAAGGGGCGTGTGCAGCTGTTGACATGTTGGTCACAGTCTGTTTCTTGACTTTGATGATGGTCACATGAGTGTCGGCTTTATAGCTATTCATTAAGTCCTACATATGACAAAAAAATTTCAGCTCATGTCATCCCTCTGCTCAAAACCGTCTAGAGGTTCCATTTCAGTCAGAATGCAGAGCTCTTCAGGCCCTGGTGACTGGTACCCCCCACCCCCACTTTTCTCACTTACATGGATCCAGCTGCGTCAGCCTCCAGGCTCCAACCCCAGGGCCTTTGCACTTTCAGTTCCCTCTACCTAGACCACTCCACCTTCAGCATTTTCATGGTTCTCTGTGCCTACCTCTTTCAGATCTTTACTAAAAATGTGTCCTCCTTAGTGGGGACTTCCTTAGCCACCCTAGCTAAAATGGCATGCACCCACTTCTTCTCTCCTTCCCTGCTCGACTCTTCTCCTTAACATGATGCCTGTTTAGCATACTATATATTTTGTCCAAAAATGTTTTGTTCATTGTCTGACTTTCCTCTTTTTTTTTTTTTTTTTTTTCTTGAGACAGAGTCTCACTCTGTTGCCCGGGCTAGAGTGAGTGCCGTGGCATCAGCCTAGCTCACAGCAACCTCAAACTCCTGGGCTTAAGCGATCCTTCTGCCTCAGCCTCCCAAGTAGCTGGGACTACAGGCATGCACCACCATGCCCAGCTAATTTTTTCTATATATATTTTTAGTTGGCCAGATAATTTGTTTCTATTTTTTAGTAGAGATGGGGTCTTGCTCTTGCTCAGGCTGGCCTCGAACTCCTGACCTTGAGCGATCCACCCGCCTCGGCCTCCCGGAGTGCTAGGATTACAGGCGTGAGCCACTGCACCCAGCCTGACTTTCCTCTTTAAATGTGCAAGGACAGAAGTTTTTGCCTCCCCACCCGACCCCCCACTGCTGTGTCCTTAACACCTACAATAGCGTTGTAGAAAAAATTGTCAAATTCATCTTAAGGTCGATTGTATGTTTTTTTTTTTTTTGAGGTAAGGTCGAGTGTGAAACTCTTGAAAATTTTGAACAGATAAGTGAAACTTTTCTTTCTTTCTTTTCCTTCTTCTTCTTCTTTTTTTTTTTTTAAAGAGATGGGGTAGTGGCTGTGATCCTGTAGTGGCAGGATTATAGCTCACTGCAGCCTCAAACTCCTGGGGTCAAGCGGTCCCCCTGCCTCAGCCTCCTGAGTAGCTGGGACTACAGGCACACGCCACCATGCCCAGCCAATTTTTAAATTTTTTGTAGAGATGGGTTCTTGCTATGTTGCTTAGGCCGGTCTTGAACTTCTGACCTCAAGCAGTCCTTCCTCCTCGGCCTCCTGAGTGCTGGGATTACAGACATGAGCTCCCACGCCTGCTATTTTCTTTACTAAGTAAGAATTTTCACTGAGATGACATTTACATAACAAATGAGCCGTTTAAAAGTGCACAATTCAGTGGCATTTAGTACCTTCACAATGTTGTGCAGCCAGCACCTTTACATGATTCCAAAACATTTTCATCACTCAGAAAGGAAGCCCTGTCCCCACTAACCAGACACTTCAATTCTCCCCTTCCTCTACCCCGGCAACCACTAACCTGCTTTCTGTCTTTATAGATTTGCCTATTCTGGACGTTTCATGTAAACATCACTACATATTTCACATGTAACATGTGACCTGTGTCTAGCTTATTTCACTTAGCATGTTTTCAAGGTGCATCCCCGCTGTCGCCCACATCAGCGCTTCATTCCTTTTTACAGCTTGAGTAATATCCACTGTGTGCACAGACACACTTTGTTTATCCACTCGTCAGTCCACGGGCAGTTATCTGGGTCGTTCCCACCTTTTGGCTCTTGTGAATAATACCGCTATGATGATCTGTGTGCAAGTACTTCTCCGAATACCTGTTTTTAATTCTTTTGAGAAATCGCTTCCTAATACTGATGTCACCAGCCCACGCCAGCTCTTAACAAACATTCCACTAGGAGTTAGCATTTCATGGCTGAGAAACCTGGAAGATAGCTAGGAATGGGCTCAAATTCCAGCTCTGCGGCTTCTAACCCGCTCTCCCAGCCTCAGCTTCCTCATCTGCCCAGTGGAAGCGTGAAAACCGGAAGGACCAGGGCTCCTGCACAGTGTCTCTACCGTTCACCCTGGCTGGGTTTCGCTTTCTGTTGCGACTTGAAAGATGATGATCTCATCGGAATGGCCCCGACCTGACCGGTTAACCGGTTTCCCCAGCTAGGACCTCAGCGCTACACCGTCCCCTCCCCGCAGTCTGGCGCTGAGGACGCGGAGCCAGGGCGCCTTAGGGTTAGGGTGGCCGCGGCCCGCGCTCGGGTCCCGCCATTGCGCGGCCTGGACAGCAGAGGGCGCCGTGAGAACAGGTTTCGGCCGGGCGCGCTCGCCGGAGCCCCCCGCGGACTTGCGGCCTCGCTCCCTCCCTTCCCCCGTCCCCTCCGTCCCTCCGTGCCCTGGTCCCAAGATCGACCAGCCCCGGCTCTGCCATCCCGGGGTCCCGGATGGGGAGGCCCGACCTCCGCGGGCACCGAGCCCCGTCCCCTTGGTCCCCTGCCGCTGCTGCCCCGCCCCGGCAGCTGTCCCCGGAGTCGCCAGCGTCAGGTGGCAACGTCCCTGCACCGTCCGCTTCACAGCGAGGGTCAGGCCGGGAAGCCCTTCGCGTCCCTCCCCATCGCCCTGAACTTGGGCACGGGGCGGGCTTACCTCGCCCAGGTCTGTGGAAGACGGATTTTAGGAAACACACCGAGGGATTCGGCCGAGGCCTCAACACCAGGCTGAACTTCCACCGGACCAGTGACGGATTCAGAAATGTTCGCCGGGACCCGCTGGAGCCAGGGCGGCCCTGCAGTGGGACTTTGGGTGGGGCCGAGGGTTTGATCCGATGGGGATTATTTTGTTCTACAGGGATTAATTTTATAATTCTAGGACACTACGGCCAGTAGGTGATTAGGTCCAAATCCCCATTTTCTCTAGACAAGAAACTGGGGACTCGGAGAGGGGAGTGGTGGGCTTCGTCACATCCTTAGGAAGTGTCAGGTCTGGGGTGGCCCCCTGGCACCTGGCCATGACAAAAGTGCCACCGCTTCCTGTCTTTTGCTCTCCCAGGGCCCGGTCCCCTGTCCAGGTGAAGGGTTACCTGTGCTGACATTGAGCCTGACGCCCCGGGAGGCCGACATGTGCTGATAAGGACGGCTGCTCTCTCGGGACCACCCCAGAAGCAAAATGGCCATTCTGAGGTTTCTGCAAATGACAGCTTGGCAAAGAGAGGTAAAAAGAAAGGTGCATCGCAGGACGTTAAATGGGGCTTTCTGTCTCAGTTTTGGCAGAGCACGTGGGACCACAGCTGTCAAGCACCATCATGTTTGAAAGTGAGATGCTGCCCCCTTCTATGGGTTGAATTGTATCTCCCACGAACTACGTGTTGACAGCCTAATTCCCAGTACCTCAGAATGTGAGGGAAGTTGGAGGTAGGGTTGTTAAAGAGGAAATTAAGTTGAAATGAAGTCACTAGGGTGGGCTCTAACCCAATGGGACTGGTGTCTTTATACGAAGAGGGGGCCGAGTGCAGTGGCTGTCCCCTGTAAACCCAGCACTTTGGGAGGTCGAGGCAGGAGGATCACTTGAGGCCAGGAGTGTGAGACCAGCCTGGGCAACATAGAGAGACCCCATCTCTACAAAAAATTAAGAAATTAGCTGGGTGTGGTGGCATGTGCATGTATTCCCAGCTACTTGGGAGGTTGAGGCAGGAGGACTGCTTGAGCCAGGAGTTTGAGGCCGCAGTGGCTATGATTGTGCCACTGTACTCCAGCCTGGGCAACAGAGCAAGACCCTGTCAAAAAAAAAAAAACGACAAAAACAAAAGCAAAAAAAGAGGAAATTAGGGCACAGGGGAAAGACCATGTGAAGACATGAAAACAAAGGGAGAAGACAGTCACCTATAAGCCGTCAAGCTGACACCTTGATCTTGGACTTCTAGCCTCCAGAACTGTGGGAAAATCAATTTCTGTTGTTGAGAGACACCCAATGTGTGTGTCCCCAGTGGACTAGCGTCCCCCACGTGGGCTTGAGTGGGTGGTGGGCAGGAATGGATTTGCAGGCTCAGGGGACACCCAGCCGCAGCCTCTGAAAGAGGCGGAGCAAACAGCTGGCAATCCGGCCTGGGGTCTGCTTCTAGGAGACCATGGGAAGAATTGGATCTGTGTTCCTGGAGCAGGGGACCCAGGGGACTGGTGTCTCACTACTTTTTTCCCACAATTAGATTCAATTTTATTATTTTTATAATTATTTAATTCTAAGTACTAGAGCAACGTTATTCTATACTTTTATTGAGATAGACTTTATATACCACAAAATTCACCCTTTTGAAGTGTATAATTCAGTAGTTTTTCAGTACATTCAACTATCGCCACTGTGGAATTCCAGAACATTTTCATCACCCAAGAAGAAACCCATCCCTCCTCCCCCAGCCTCTGGCAACCACTAATCTACTTTCTGTGCCCGTGGATTCGCCTCCTCTGGACAGTTCATGTGAGTGGAGTCAGACACTGGGTGGCCTTTTGCGACCGGCTGTTCCAGGTTTCATGCATGTTGGCGGCTGGGCTGGTCTTTCACTCCCTTTTAGGGCGGGCACTACGGCCAGGCCGTTGCTTGGATGAGCACATTCCGTGTGTCCATTGACCAGGTGATAGACACCTGCATTGTTTCTACTTCCCGGCTATTATGACTAATGCTGCTGTGGCCATTCACACACACGTTTCTGAGTGGACATATGTCTTCATTCCTCCGGGGCATATACATGTACGTGCAGTTACTGGGTAACTCTATGTTTAACTTTTTGCGGGGCTGCCAGACGGTTTTGCACGGAGCTTCACCCTTTTCCATTCCTGCCGCTGATGTGTGAGGATTCCAGTTTCTCTGCATCTTTGATAACACTTGTTCTTGCTTGTGTTTTTTATTCCAGCCATCCTAGCGGATGTGACGTGGTGTCTCACTATGGTTTTGATTTGAATTTCCCTAACTACTAATGATGTTGTGCATCTTTTCATGTGTTTATTGGCCATTTGTGTATCTTCCTTGGAAAAATGTCTAATTGTTTCAAATAAGCTGATTCTTTGCCTGTTTTAAAAATTAGATTGTCTCTTTGTGATGAAGCTGTAAGACTTTGTAGATTCTGGACCGAGACCCTCATCATATTTATGAATATTTTTTCCCATTCTATGAGTCATCTTTTCACTTTCTTGATAGTGTCTTTGAGGCAAAAATAAAATGTTTTTAAAAAGGAAATTTTGGTGAAGTCCGATTTTCTTTGGTTGTTTGTGCTTTTGGTGTCCTGTGCAGGAAACCGTCACCTAATTCAAGGACACACAAATTTGCTCCTGTTTTTTCCTATAGGTTGTATAGCTTTAGCTTTTATGTTTAAGTCTTTCATCCATTTTGGGCTGATTTTTCTATGTGGTGTGAGGTAGGCGCCAACTGCGTTCTTCCATGTGTGGGCGCACAGCTGTCCCCGAGCTGCCGTGGAGAAGGCAGCGCCGGGCTCTCACCTCCGCACCTGAGGAGTAAGAGACGGGCCACCTGGCCCGGGCGGCCTCTCACGAGGACCGGCCCAAGACGGATTTCTTGGCTTTTGTTTCTGCAGATCCAGGTGTGCCCCAGACATGAGGGAGAGCTCAGGTGGTGGAGCTCTAACAGAGGGTCCAAGAGCCAGGGAAGCATCACAAGAGGGGGTCCCCCCAACACCTGCCGTCTCTGCTGCCAGCCCAAGCGCTGGTGTGGTTGAGGGGGCTTTCCTGCCCAGCGCCTGCCCTCGGGGGTCTTGAGTGAGCCATCGAGGGGCGCCGGTGAGACACACAGTTGCTCTGCCGCCTGTGGCCCCTGCCCCACGGAGCAGTCCCCTGTCCCATCTGATGTACACTGGCCAGGGCTGCGTGCTAGAGGAAGACGCTGGACAGAAACAAATGTGTGGAAAGTCGCCGTGTGTGCCGTATTCAGAACCGCAGGTTAGCGGGAGCTGTTCCTCCCCTGGGCCACACCCTGCCTCAGCCCCAGCACCGAAGCACGAACACGCGTGGTCCTGCCTTCAGCAGCTCCCAGCCAGACACGGGTCGTCACAGGCCACGATGGAGACCTGTGCAGGGCGTGGAGGCGGCAGAGGTGGCTCCTAATCCAGGTCCTCAGAGTGGGGTTCCTGGGCCAGCAGCTGTAATATCTCTTCCTCCAAGAGTTTCTCGGGAAACTCTTAGAAATGCAGATTCTCAGGCTAAGCGTAGACCTGCTCAATCAGAAACGTCATGGGGGGGCCCTGCAATCTGTTAGTTTTTAAAAAGTGAGGTGAAATTCACATGACACAAAATGAACTATTTTAAATTCTACCATTCAGTGGCATTTAGTACATTCACATTGTTGTTCAAGCTTCACCTCTATCTAGCTCCTAAATATTTCATTATTTTTTGTTTTATTTTATTTTAATTGTTTTAGAGAAGGAGGTCTTGCTCTGTTGCCCAGGGTAGAGTGCAGTGGCCCCATCACAGCTCACTGCAGCCTTGAACTCCTGGGCTCAGGCAATCCTCCTACCTCAGCCTCCCGAGTAGCTGGCACTATAGGTACACGCCACCAAGCCCAGCTAGTTTTTTAATTTTTTGTAGAGATGGAGTCTCACAATGTTGCCCAGGCTGGTCTCAAACTCCTGGGTTCAAGTGATCCTCCCACCTTGGTCTCCCAAATTGCTGAGACTACAGGTGTGAGCCACCGTGCCCAGCCTATTTTATTGTTTTAATTGACAAAAATTATACATATTTATCCAGTACATGTTGTTTTGAAATATATTATATATACACATTGTGGAATGGTAAAATCAAGCTCATTAACACGTACTTTACTCTCACAATCATTTCATTTTTTTTGGTGGTAAGAATACTTAAAATCTTAGCAATTTTTAAGAATACAAAACATTGTTATCAACTACAGTCTGCATGTTGTACATCTAAGTGTTTGCACCATCTTCAGAGCATTCCCTGAACCTGCTAGGCAGCTACTACCTCTCCTAACCCCTAAAACCCCCAGCGACCACGAATCTGCTCTCTGCGGGTTTGCCTGTCTTGGATATTTATGTAAATGGAATCATGCAATCCTTTTATATCTGGCGTCTTTCATTTAGAATCATGTTTCCGAGGTTTATTCACATTGCAGTATATACCAAGTACGGAATCCCCCCTTGTCTGAGGTTTTGCTTTCCGAAGTTTCAGTTACCCATGGTCAACTGTGGCCCGAAAATATTAAATGGAAAATTCCAGAAATAAACAATTCATAAATTTGCTCACCATTCAGAGTCGCGTGTTGAAATCTCGTGCCGTCCTGCTCTGTCCACTGGGGATCTGAACCACCCCTTTGTCCACCCTCGGGTCACTGAATAACCTGCTCAGTTAGTCAGATGGGAAAACAGGTTCAGGGATTCACTGGGGGTCTTGGAACTTATCCCCCACAGATAAGGGGGGCTATTGTACTTCATTCCTTTTTTAAAAAATTTTATTTATTTATTCATATTGCAGTAAAATATATATAACATAAAATTTGTCATTTTAACCATTTTTGAGTCTACAATTCAGTGGCAGTAAGTACAGTCACAATGTTGGGCAACCACTATCTATTTCCAGAACTTCATCATCCTGAACAGAAACGCTGGACCCAGCAGTCAATAACTTCCCATTCTCCCTCCCCGTCCCCTGGTAACTGCTGTTCTACTTTCTGTCTATGGATTTGCCTGTCCCAAGTACCTCATACACAGCGTTTGTCCTTTGTGCCTGGCTTATTTCACTTGGCACAATGTTGGAAAGGTTCATCCACGTCGTTCCAGGTACCAGAATGTCACTGCTTTTTATGGCCCACTGAGACTGTTGTGTGGCTGCGCCATGTCTGTTTGCCCTTTCATCCGCTGATCAGCACTTGGCTGTTTCCACCTCTTGCCTTTTGTGAATGGTGCTGCTGCGAACATCTGGGTGCCAGTGCTTGTTTGAGTCCCTGTTTTCAATTCTCTTGGGCCTGGGAGTGGGCTTGCTGGGCCATACGGAAATTCTACGTGGAACTTTTCGAGGAGCTGCCAAACCCAGCGATCTGTTTTGACGACTCCCCACACACCTTCTAGCAAGTCTGAATCATTCCCATTTTACAGATGAGGCACAGCTGAGGTTCAGAAATGTGTCTGAGGTCAAATAGCTCATAAAGGGCCAACCAAAGGCACCAACAGGGATCAGCCTTAGGCCTCCTCCCCTCTCCCTCCCCCCCGCCACCGTCCGTTCCTCCCCCCACTTGCCACTGGGAGGCTCTTCCTCTAGGCTGGGACCAGGCCTGCTGCCCTGATCTCTGGGAGAGCTCTGTGCATGGCCCCGTGTGACCTGGGCCCCTCCCTGGAGGAGGGGGCGACACCCTTGGCTCTGGCCTCCCCTCCCCCCCACGGCAGAACCTGGAGATGGCCCCATGGGAGCCACGTCCTGGCTGACCCAATGGCCAGGTCACCAGCATCTTTTCCTGTCCTTTTGCTTCCTGGGCTTGGAAAGGGGACCCTGGGTGTCTCACCAACTCAGCTACTCTGACCTGAAGCCCCTGTCATGTCCCCTGCCCAGGAAAGAGCCCTGGCCCGTTTGCACTGCCTGGGGCCCACTGGGCACAGTGGCAGCCTCCCAGCCCCACACCAGCAGCCCCCATCCGAGGCCGAGAACCTCCACCGGGCCCATCACGCCCCATGGACACAGGGCCCAAGGCCGGAGCTGTTGAGAGCCCTGCAGAAGTGAGGTGAAAAGAAAACTGCAAATATGAAATGTCTAATGAAAGTTACAACGTCATTAATTAAGTGTTCTGTTCACAAACATCTTGTCATTGTTGGGTGACAACTTTTAGGTTTAATGTTTCTCATTTTGCAAAAACTCCTGGATATACAGGGTGGTATAGAGGAGAGATCCCGGCTTTCAAAAGTGTCCAGTAAAGCTGAGATGATCTTTCCTGTTGGGAGTGGGTAACCCTGGTGCGCTCAGGATGGCGGGCGGTGGCAGCCGCAGGAGCCAGCGCCCAGGGCCTTGCACGTTGGGGGCACATGGAGGCCTGAGCAGGCCCAGGGTGGGGCCGCAGGGACAGCACAGACCCGGGCGGGCCTCCGCAGGTTCCGTTTCTCAGAGAGGAGGGAAGGGGATGCCCGCAGGGTACCTGGCCAGCCCCAGTCCCAAACTCCGGAGCCTGAGGGGACCCTGAGTCCAATTTCTAGAGTCTCGGGTCAACTCACCAGAGACTGAGGCTCTGACTTTGTACTTTTCGGTTTTCTAGTTCAGGGTCACAAGTCTTCACAAAGCACCTGCTTGATGCCTGGTTTTTAGGGCAGGCACCGGGAGTTTGGAGCCCATGGGCGAGGGGACTCTGCCAGCGCAGTACAGATGGTCAGAGCCTGGAGGAGCCCCCCGTGTGGGCTCACGTGTGACACCTGGGATGGAGTTGGCTGAGTGAACACCTGCACAAACACCCGGGGGTGCTCTGGGTGTTATAAGAACCTAGAGCAGCGGGGACAGGCTGGGGCAGGAGGGCACCGCAGATGGGTCAGTCCAGCCCTGGGTGTGGGGATGCTTGGACACGCCGGGAGGCAGGGCCGCCAGTTAACGGTGGCAGAGTAGTTCACACAAGAGGCCAAAACAGCGATGTTGAAGAAAGGATATTAGTTTCTTGGGCTGTGGCAACAACTGACTGGCATACCTTGGAGATATTGGGATTTGGATTCCAGAAACACCACAATAAAGTGAATATCACAATAAAGCCAGCCACACAAATATTTTGGTTTCCCAGTGTATATAAAAGTTATGTTTTAATTATACCGTAGTCTATTAAGGGTGCAATGGCATTATGTCTAAAACAACGTACATACCTTATTTAAAGATACCTTATTGCTAAACAGTGCTAATGATCACCCGGACCTTCAGCAAGTCACACTCTTTTCACCGAGGAGGGTCTTGCCTTAATGCTGGTGGCTGCTGACTGATCAGCGTGGTGGCTGCTGCAGGTTGGGTGGCTGCGGCCATTTCTTAAGGTGACAGTGAAGTTTACCACATCAATTGACTCTTACTTTCATGAAATATTTCTCTGTAGCCTGCCATGCTGTTTGACAGCATTTTGCCCACAGTAGAACGTCTTTCAAAGTTGGAGTCAAGCCTCTCAAACCCTGCTGCTGCTTTATCAACTAAGTTTGGGGAATGTTCTAAATCCTGTGTTGTCATTTCAACAACGTTCATGCATCTTCACTAGAAGTACGTTCCATCTCAAGAAACCACTTTCTTTTCTCATCCATAAGAAGCAACTCCTCATCCGTTCAAGTTTGGTCACAAGATTGCAGCAATTCAGGCTCCACTTCTAATTCTAGTTCCTTGCTGTTTCTACCACATCTGCAGCTACTGTCTCCACTGAAGTCTTGAACTCCTCAAAGTCATCCATGAGGGTTGGAATCAACTTTCCAAACTATTGCCAATGTTGATATTTTGAACTCCTCCCATGAATCACAGATGTTCTTAATGGTGAATCCTTTACAGAAGGTTTTTAATGTACTTTGCCCAGATCCATCAGAGGAATCACTCTCTGTGGCAGCTACAGTCTTATGAAATGTATTTCTTACATAATAAGATTTGAAAGTCAAAATTACTCCTTCGTCCATGGGCTGCAGAATGGATACTGTTTTAGCAGGCACGAAAACAGCATTTATGTCTTTGTACATCTTCATCAGAGCTCTAGGGTGACCAGGTACCTTGTCAATGAGCAGGAATATTTTGAAAGGAATCTTTTTTTCTTTACTGAGAAGTGGATCTCAACAGGGGGCTTAAAATATTCAGTAACCCATGCTATGAACAGACGTGCTGTCATCCAGGCTCTGTTGTTCCATTTCTAGAGCACAGGCAGAGTAGCTTTAGCATAATTCTTAAGGGCCCTAGGATTTTCAGAATGGCAAAGTGAGCTTTGGCTTCACCTTAAAGTCACCATCTGCACTGGCCCCTCACGAGAGAGTCAGCCTGTCCTTTGAAGCTTTGAAGCCAGGCATTGACTTCTCCTCTCTAGCTA
>CM052448.1:28923810-28951116 GCA_028533085.1 Varecia variegata
GAGCATATCCTGGTGCAGGCTTCAAGGGAGAACCCGGCAGGAGGAATGGGATTAACGCTGTAATCCTACACTCTGGGAGGCCAAGGTGGGAGGATCGCTTGAGCTCAGGAGTTCGAGACCAGCCTGAGCAAGAGCAAGACCCCATCTCTACTAAAAGTAGAAAAATTAGCTGGGCATGGTGGTGTGCGCCTATAGTCCCAGTTACTCAGGAGGCTGAGGCAGGAGGATTGCTTGAGCCCGGGAGTTTGAGGTTTCTGTGAGCCAAGCTGATGCCATGGCACTCTAGCCCAGACAACAGAGACTATGTCTCAAAAAAAAAAGAGTTGGGGTCTTTATCCCTTCTCTCTCCTTAAATCTGGGTACTCTTATGACTATGGCAGAAGTGACCTCATGTGACTTTGCAATGTGCACTCCTAGCACCCAGCTACCATGCTGTGAGGAAGCCCAAGCAAGCACGTGGAGAGGCCACATACGTGTTTCCAACTGAGAGCCCAGTGAGGTCTCAGTCAACACGCAGCATCAACTGCTAGACATGTGAGTGAGCAGGCCCTGACATGATTCCAGTCCCCTGCTGCTGGGTCAGTCCTAGTCTTCCAGCTGAATCCTCAGACATCATGGAGCAGAGACAAGCCAGTCCCACGGTGCCCTATCCAAAGTCCTGCCCCCCAGAGTCTGGGAGCAGAATAAAATAGTTATTAATGCCGCTAAATGTGGAGTTGATTGTTATGCAGGAACAGACAACCAGGACAAAAGGCTATTTTGATAGCAAAAGAGAGACAAAGAAGGAGACAGTCTTGATGAACAGCAGGACCCTGAGACATTGTGTCCGACTAACTGGGCTTGGGGTGGGGGTTGAATGAATGATTGGCATGATGATGCCCCCTTGATCGAAATAAGAAGGAGGAGTGGAAAAGATGGTCCTTTCAGCACTGAGTATGTTGATCGCAAAGGGGCTCGATATTTCCGTGGGTAGCCTGGAAGGCTTGGGAAATTCCGTAGCTTGGAGAGTCTTCAGCCTGTTGGTGTCCTCAGAGCCCTGGGAGGGAGTCGCTCACTCGGGAAGAGGCCTTTGGTGGGAGCATGGGGAAGAGAAGGAGGAGACAGTAAGAGCCGGGGAAAGTTGGTGGAAACCAAGAGACAGCACGAGCAGTGTCCGCAGTGCGTGGGGAGCCGGAGGGTTTGACAACCGAGAGCCTCAGGCTGGCTTCAAGTTAGTCAGTGTCGTCTCAGATTAAAATCATAAAAATGAATGTTTTGTCATCACCATTGTTTGGTACCAGCTTACGCCAGAGGCCGGGCTAGGTGTGCCACCTGTGTTATTTTGCACTTTTTCTTTTTTGAACATATTTTGCATATTTTATGTTATTCTCACAACAGTCCTGTGAAGCTGGGTGTCCTTACTGGTGAGGAGTCCAAGGCCCAAAGTTACACAGCAAATCTGGGCTGGAGCAGGATTTGAACTTGGCTCTTTTTGGCACCAAAAAGCTCTCCCACGTCTCTTCTCTTTCATGCGCATTTCTCTCTCCTGCCCTCTCTCCCCCCTGCCCCTGGCAACCACTGATCCACTTTCTCTCTAAGGATCTTTCTATTCTAGACATTTCATGTAAACGAATAGGTGCTAAAACATGTGCTCCTTTGTTATTTAACGCTGGCTTCTTTCCCTTAGCGTGATGTTCATCTGTGTTCTGGCCTGGCTCAGTGCTTCCCTTCCTTTATATGGCTGAATAATATTCCATTGTGTGGCTACTCCACATTTTGTTGGGCCATTCCCCTTCATCTGTGGATGGGCATGTGGGCTGCCTCCACTCTTTGGCTGTTGTGAATGGTGCTGCTGTGAACATTTGTGTACAAGTTTTTTTTGTGAACACCTGTTTTCGATTTTCTCAGGTATAAGCCTGGGAGTGAGGTGGCTGGGGCGTACGGTAACTCTATGGCTGACTGTTTGAGGAGCTGCCGGACTGTGTTGCCAAAGCAGTTGCACCACTGAACATTCCCTCCAGCAGCATGTGAGGGCTCACGTTTTCCCACATCCTTGCCAACACTTGCTATTGTCTGTCTTTTTGAGTATAGTCAGCCTAGTGGTATCTCACTGGGGCTTTGGTTTGCATTTGCCTGATGAGTAATGATGTTGGTCATCTTTTCATGTGGTTCTTGGCCATTTGTATATCTTCCTTAGAGAGGGGTCTATTCAGATCTTTTGCTCATTTTAAAATGGGGTTCCTATTAATAGTCTTTTTATTGTTGAGTTGTAAGAATTCTTTATACACATCGGATGCAAGTCTCTTATTAGACATATGATTTGCAACTATTTCCTCTCATTCTGTGAGGTTGTCTTTACACTTTCTTGGTGGCATTTTTTGAAGCACAATAGTCTCAAACTTTTATTGAGTCTAATTTATCTGTTTTTTCTTTTGTCATTTGTGCTTTTGGAGTCATATTTAAGGAGATTTTGCCTAACCCAAGGTCATGAAGATTTGCTTCTATATTCTTCTAAGAGTTTTATAGTTTCCATTCTTAAGTTTAGGTCTTTCATCCAGTGGGAGTTAATCTCTGTGAATGGTGTGAGGTAGGGGTCCAGCTTCGTTCTTTTGCTTGTGGACATCCAGCTGTCCCAGCACCATGTGCTTGTATTAGCACTGTCATCCTCACATCCACCTTATGTAGAGGTGTGTGGTTATTCCCATTGTGCAGATGGGTAAGCTGAGGTGCAGAGCAGTTAAACAACTTGCCCAATGGCACTGCTGGTCAGTGGCAGAGATTAGATTTGAGTGCGATGGTTTGGATCTGGAGCCCATGCTATATGGGCTTTAAATGTGGGGGCCAGAGGGTAGAAGCAGAGGGAGTCATCTTGTGCCATCCTGAAACACCATGGGACCACAGAAGTCATGGCTGCAGCTTTGTCCCATGAGGCTTGGAGCAACGCCAGGATAGCCAGGCTCCCTGCAGCAACAGGTTGCAAGACCTGGCCACAGCCTGGCTACCTGGGGCCATTGGTGTGGGGACGTGTGCCCACCAGGAAGGTTTGGGGCTGGGTTCCACCCACAGGCTGTTCTGTGCCCAAGAGGGCAAAGTGGCTGTGGCAGGGGCTAGCAGGTCCAGGCCCCTGGGGAACACCCCCAAGCCTGGCATCCTCCAAAGGGAGACTCTCCCCAGTGATGGGTGCCCGGGCAGCGTGGGGAGCACATGAGGAACACGTCTAGAACAACGGGAGAAATCACATGAACGCACCCTGTGTGGTGTTCTTTTTGGGCTGCTGTCACGAAATTCCTTAGACTGAGTGGCTAATAAACAACAGAAATTGACTTCTCACAGTTCTGGAGGCTAGGAAGTCCGAGATCAAGTCCAGGTCAAGGTGCCAGCAGATTCGGTGTCTGGCGAGGGCCCACTTTCTGGTTCACAGCTGGCACCTTCTTGCTGCACTCACATGGCAGAAGGGACACATATGTGCCCTCGGGCCCCCTTTACAAGGACACTAATTACATTCATGAGACCTCCTCTCTCACCTCCTAAAGCCTCCCACCTCCTAATCCTATTGCACTGGGGATTAGGTTTCAAGATATGAATTGGGGGGTGGGGTGCAAACATTGAGACCACCCTGTGAGTCAGGACGAAGAGACCAGGTGGTGGCCGCGGTGGGTGAAGGGCCAGGCTGGGGCACTCGCTCTGCCCTGGCTTTGTTGTCCCCATCAGGCTGTTTCAAAATTGTTTCTAGGAGGCAGGAAAAGGCTGGATTATCCAGGCCAACCCCATGTGTGCCTGCACTGGGACGTCGGGCTCCCTCCCTTTGTCATCAGTACCTGGCTGAGAAGCTGTCCCCACGTGGGCTGAACACTAACAGAATGCCGTCCCCGTGGCTTTGTGCCCCAGGGCAGCTGGAGACCAGCCACCCTCAGCTGCAGGGCACAAGGCGAGGGCAGGGGTCCTGGGAGCCTCACCCCCCTGGCAAGGGTTCAATGCTGTGGCTTCCCTAGAATGTTCCACCCTGGGCACTGCACCACTTACCAGCTTTGTGACTCTTTGTATGCTTCAGTTTAGTTTCCTCGTCTGCAAAATGGGGAAAATAATATTAATAGTATGTGCTTCATAGCATTGCTGTTTGGATTAAGTTAGGTAACGCACGAAGAGCTCTCAACACAGTGCCCGGCACAGGGCGTCTGTTAGCTGTCATTATTGCTGTTCTATGTATAGTATTAACAATATGCTTCCTTCCTACTGCAGGTGTGAAGGGGCCCGAAGACAGCCAGGGCAGCCTTCCTGCTGTTGCTGTGACTTCCAAACTCTCGCTGCCCGCCCGTGTTCCTGGGAGCGCCGGGCGATCTTGCCTTCCCTAGGCAAATGGTTTTGCCGTCCCAGGGCTCTTCCACAGCTGAGTTCTTGGGTCCATGTGGCCCTGGACTGCAGCTGCCCAGGGCATTCCACAGGCCCAAGGCCCTGCATGGTGACTGATGGGAATCCGGTGACATGAGCTCGGCTCAGAGAATGGTTTGCCCGTATCTGTGGCTTTGACAAGACTGGGTGAAGACGCCTTGTCCAGTCCCCAAGACTGTGACTGAAGCAGCTCAGGAGATCCCTGAGATCCTGTCTCCAGCCCCACCCCGGCCCCGGGAAGGAAACTCCCTGTAGGGTGCCTGCTGCTCTTCAGAAGCAAGCCTTGTGAAATTCCCAGCTGTTTGAGGTTGATTTTACTAAACACACGTTGTTAGTTTCTAGTTTCCATGCACTGTCATCTGACAAAGAAGCCTGAGCATTGTTTTTAAGCATGTATTGAGATGGTCATTGAGAAACCATCGGGCCATTCTGGTCACCCTGCACGAGTTCTCCCCAGCCCTGCGGCTGCTCTGGCAGCCCCCTCTCCCCCTCTCCCCTCTGCCCCTGCGGAAGGTCATGTAGAAATTCAGAGGCAGGACAGGGGTGAAGGCGGCTGACCAGAGGCGAGGCTGTGCTGTGGCTGAGAGCTCTCTGGGTGGAAGAGCCTGGGTGCAAATCCTGGGTCTGACACCACTTACTGTGTGACTCTGGGCAGTTCTCTCCACTTCTCTGTCCCCTTCCTCCATCTGCATAATGACAGCAGTTCTCCTCGCCCCGGAGGTCCGTGTAGGAATGCAATGACACAGCCTCTAGCACAGTGTCTGCCACGTAGCAAGTGCTGGCTGCCAGGTAACTGGACGCTGTTGTCAGTTCTTAAAAAGAAATTTTTTAAAACCCCAAAACACTGGAAAACCTGCTGTTCCTCAGTAAGGTAAACACAGAATGATCACATGACCCAGCAATTCCTCTCCTGGGTGTAGACCCCCCAAATTGAAAACAGGTATGTAACAAAGAACCTTGTACACAAGAGTTCCTGTCAGCGTCATTTGCGAAAGCGAAAGGCAGGAAACGCCCCAAATGTCCGTCAGCGAATGACCGGATGAGCACAATGTGGTCCCTCCGTGCGGCGGGACGGTCCCGTCCACGGAAAGGCAGGACGTGCTGAGCCCTGCTGCAACCGGAACGAGCCTCAGAAACACGGCGGTCTGCGAGGAAGCCAGGCAGGAGGGCCACGTACGGCAGGTGCCAGTTCCGTGACATGCCCGGAATAGGCAACGCCACACGCCCAGAAAGGGCACTAGCGGTTGCCGGGGGCTGGGGGCGGGGGACTAGGGAGGGCTGATGGCTGCACAACCCCGTGACTGTGCTCAGTGTCCCCAGTGGCATATGTAAGTCAGGGGTATTTTACCATAATTAAAAAACAAAGAACTGCAAAGCAAAAAGCGCGGGGTCGGAGGGGGTCTCCCCTGCCTGTCCAGGCCCTGCCGATCTGGGCTCTGGGCCACCGCAGCCCGGCCTCCTCCCCGCGCAGGCCCCGGGCCTGCCCTCGGTGTCCTGGGGACAGACGAGACGAGACGCCTGGGCTCACACGCAGCCTTTCCGTCTCACGGGAAACGCCAGGGGCCTAAACACGAGGCTTCCGAGGACAGGGACTGGGAGGCGGCCCGAGGGCCCGGGAGGCTGGCTGGCTCCCCCGGCGATGCTCAAACCACCATCTCACCTGGACGGAAGATGAACGGGGCTCTGGGCTGCCAGCTGACACCTTCTTTCCTGGGCCAAATTTTGGCAGCTCCCTTGGTCCTCTGACCACAGTCACCTCTCTCCCCACACCAGATCAGCGTCACAGGTGGGGATGGGGCCTCTTGGGGGACAAGGCAGAAAAGGGAGACCCTCAGGAGACCCAGGGGTGCAACGTGCCAGGGAGGCACCTGTCTCTTCCCCGTGGCTCTCGGTTGCACCAGAACATTAATATTATTTTTTAATTGATACACAGTAGTTGTACATATTTTGGGGGCACATGTGCTATGGATACACACGGGTGACTGGGTTACCCATCACCTCTGACAGTTACCTCTTCTTTATGCTGGGAACATTCCTGTTCTCTGCCAGCTACTGTGAACTATTGCGTGTGGTTCTAAGTTACTGTTAATCGTAGTGGCCCTACTGCGCTACGGGCTCTAGACCTTATTTCTTCTACCTAACTGTGTACTTGTACCCATTAACCAACCTCTCATCGTCCCTCCCCCCTCCCCAGCCCCTGGTAACCTCTCGCCAACACCCCACCTTCCCGAGACCCCCTGTCTTAGCTCCCGCCTCCTGTGAGTGAGGACGTGTGGTGTGTGTCTGGCTGATTTCACTCAACATGGTGACCTCCAGTTCCATCCAGAGCAATGTTTTGTGAAGTTGCTGCCAATTGGGCTGCTGTTTACCTTCCTGTAGGTCACACAGGGACCCGAAGGGTGGCAACCCTGGTGAAGGCACTCCTGGCCCAGCCGCACCATCCGCCCACAGACGTTCCTGGGAACTTTCTCTCCAGTCGCCCTGGCAGGAAGGAGCGCGGGGGGACCGCCCAAGGGAAGAGATGGCACAAGCATCCCCGTCCCCCAACCCGTGTGCCTGCGTGACCATCCGGCGCAGACAAACTGTGCGGACCCCGCTGTCCTCTGCCCATCAAGTTCCAGCCCCACCGACGTCAGCCACAAGAGACCCCTCTCTGGGCACCCCTGGCCCTTTTCGTCCTCATCTGTACTTTGGATTTGTGATTTCTTAGCCTTTTTTCAAAGCTTCCTGCTTGAGCAGATACATTTTATTTTTAACAGTGGTCTTTTCTAGACTTCTTTTGTTCACTGTCTTCCTCTTGGTCCTCTGTGTGTGGATGAGGATCCACTGCTGGGACGGGCCCCTGGGCCTGTGTCCCTGGTTGGAGGACAGCGTCCTTTTGTTTATTCATCCACCAGGCACCTGTCATGTGCCGGTGCCACCAGGCCTTGGGACCACGGGGCAAAGACAAATTGTGCTCACTTCTACCCTCAGGTGTAGAGTCTCATAAATGAAGTTCTCAGGGAAATAATAACAGTGATAGAATTGATGGATGTCTTCTATGTGCCTGGCATTGTGTTAAGCACTTTATGTTCATTAATTTTTTAAAAAAATTCATTAATTTAATCGCTGAGCAACCCTCTGAGGTATGTACTCTTTTCTTTTTTTTTTTTCTTTCTTGAGACAGGGTCTCACTCTGTCTCCCAGGCTGGAGTGCTGTGGCAGCATCTTAGCTCACTGCAGCCTCCATCTTTGATCCTCCTGCCTCAGTCTCCCAAGTAGCTGGGACTACAGGCATGTGCATCACCACACCCAGCTAATTTTTTTTTTTCCAGTGACAGAGTCTACTATGTTGTCCTGACTAGTCTTTAACTTCTAGTCTCAAGTGATTCTCCTGCCTTGGCCTCACAAAGTGCTAGGATTACAGGTGTGAGCCACTGTGACTGGCCCTTGAGGTGTGTACTATTTTTAACCCCCTTTTTATAGATGAGGAAACTGAGGCCCAAGCACTGTAGTAACTTTCCTGAGTTTACACTCCATGAAACCAGATTTCCTGGGACGAGAGTCCAGGATCTTAAACACTGTGTTAGACCATCCATCCTCCCAAGGGACATTTCCAGCCCTCTCCAGGGGCGCTGGACTAACAGAACATCAGGGTCTCAGGCTCGCAGCCCTGGTGTCCTCAGACAATATTTGGGGACATCAGCTGACCTTCCTTCAAGAGCACCTCAACCACTGTCCCCTCCGGTGTTTGCCACTGTGTTCCCCAAAGGCTTTCTGGTTGTCTCCATGGATGGAGCCAGGTAGAAGGTTTCTGAGAAGAAACCAAGTGACTGCCTCCTGCTCAAATAACTTCCAGCGACCTCAGCTTTGCGTTCACGTGCTCTTGTACTCTCGGAAGCCGTGTATTGACTCGATGAATTTGGCAAGGAACTCTCAAACGGTTCTGGGCAACGGGTCTTTGCTAATTGCAAATACACCTCAGCCCAAATCTCCTCCAGCTCCCAACACCTGGGGAAGCCACCCACGGTGCCTTCTGTGTTGAGAGGCAGAAACCGTGGGGCCTCCATTTGGATCTGGTGATAAGGACAGTGACTGCCACACGCACTTGGGCATTCAGCAATGACACATTCTTTTTTTTTATCAGACAGCTCTGGGCTCCCCTCTAGGTTTGACACCTGCCAGCTTTGTGTCCTCTGTGTCATCTCTCTAAAAATCTGAAACACTCTAAAACTCTTATCTGTGAAACTGCATATGCTAATGGCAGCTGCCTCTGACTCCCAGGGTGCACACATGGAAGTGCGTGACAGCGAGACTGGGAGGGGATTTGGGAAGCCACTGTTCACACCACACACTGCATCTGCTCTCGCCTTTCAAAGCCCCCAAACTAGCCTCGGTGCTAAACGTGAGAACGCTGGTAAGAGATAAAAAAATAAAAGAAAATTAAAAAAAGAGATGAAGGAACATAAACTAAAAACATAAAATCATTTTGGGCAGAGTTAGCATTGTTTTGGGCAACATTCCTTGCTTTGTCATCCCAAAACAGCACTTCTGGGTCAAACTTCTTTTTCAGCTCTAAAAAGGGAGATTTAGGTGATATCTAAACTTCTTCTTCTTATTATTACAAAATAGCTTCCCAGGGTTCTTTTATGAGGAGACGAGTCTGGGGGGGTCCTGGACTGCATCGATTCTGAGGTTCATAGGGGGGGTAGGGTGTGCAAGTCTGCGGCCTGGGGTCACTCCTGCAGGGGAGGGTGACATTCCGTGATGCGTTCACGAGTAGAAACTGCACTTGGGGAGCTTTCCGTGAAGCTGCTCTAGGCTGGTGCATCTCAGACTGAAAGGTTGTGTGACCCCCCTGGGGATCTTGTTGAAATGCAGATTCTGAGTCTGTAGCTCTGGGCTGGGGCCTGGGATTCCGCATTTCTAACAAGTGCCCGGATGCTGCTGGTTCTCAGACCGCATTTTGAGTGGCGAGATGCTAGAACTGCTTAGACTGGAAAATTACAAGTGTTCTGTATTGTGAAAATTGTATCATGTGTGTGTTGAGGTTGGGATTGGCCAAAATGTTTAAGAAAGTAATCACTCAGAATTATATTATGTTTTATTTTTAAAAATTTTTTAACTTTTATTTTTTTAAAGAGACAGGGTCTTGCTCTGTTGCCCAGGCTGGAGTGCAGTGGTGCCATCATAGCTCACTGTAGCCTCGAACTACTGGGCTCAAGTGATCATCCTGCCTTGGCCTCTCTAGTAGCCAGGACTATAGGTACACACCACCATGCCCAGATAATTTTTAGACTTTTTGTAGAGACGGGGTCTTGCTATGTTGCCCAGGCTGCTCTTGAATTTCTGGGCTCAAATGATCCTCCCGCCTCAGCCTCCCAAAGTGCTGGGACTACAGGGGTGTCCCAGCTGTAGTCCCTGTCCTGAATTACAGAATTATATTGTAGAGATAGATTCAGGGAGGAGCTAAAATGAAAGTAGAAAGCCCAATTGGAAACAAGGAAGGCTTGTCAGCTGGTGTCTGTCTGTGCCAGGTGCATGGCTAAAAAGAATGAAACCTGCTTAGCAATCAGGCACACAGGTGGACGTGCCAGGACTGCACAGGGTGGCTGGCCTCATTAGGAAGGGCAGATTCCTGGGGGAAGACATGTCCCCAGTGTCACACTCCGGTCCCTCCAGCTGTCCCTCCCCCATGCCTTTGTGCCATTCTGTCACCCCCACCTCCAGCCCACCTCACACCCGAACTGAGATTGTCCTTTGCTGCTTTGCCTTTGACATCTAGTTACGGAATCATTGATCCTGCACTCGCTGTCCTGGGTCTCAAGCCATCCATCACTGGGGCATTTGTCAGGGACAGAAGATGGGCCTGGCTGGATGCTGGACCTGCCGAGGTTATTGGAAAACCATGCTTGTTGATTTAAAAAAAAAATTCTGTTCGTGCTTTTTAATGGCATCTAAGATGAATTCCCTGGCATTTTTTTTAACAAATAAGTAAGCATTAATTAATTAGCTCCACAAGTATTTATGGAGGACCTACTAGGTGCTGGGGGCTTTGCCAGATGCTGGAAGCACAGCAGGGAACAAAGTGGACATGGCCCCTGAATAAAAGAACATTTGCTCAAGTAAGGACGTAATTGCAATCACACCTCGTGCTGTGAAGGAGAAGGACAGAGGAAGGGAGACCGATGGGGGAAGAGTGCGGTGGCGTCATCTTAGCTCACTGCAGCCTTGAACTCCTGGGCTCAAGTGATCCTCCCACCTTGTCCTCCCCAGTAGCTGGGACTACAGGCACATGTCACTGTGCCCTGGATAATTTTTTGGATAAAGGGACATTAAGCTTGGCCTACAGGGTGCAGTGGGGGGTTAGTTAGGGAGTTTGAGCCTGGCCTTTATCCCTGTAGCGACTGTTACGGACAGAATTGTGCCCCCTCCAAATTCGTATGTTGAAGTCCTAACCCGCAATGTGACTACATTTGGAGATAGGGCTTTTAAAGAGATAATTCAGGTTAAATGAGGTCCGAGAGTGGGCCCTAACCCAATAGGACTAATGTCCTTATAAGAAAAGACAATTTGACACAGACAGGCCCTTGCACAGAGGAAAGGCCACGTGAGGACACAGCAAGACGGAGGCCGTCTGCAAGCCACGGAGAGAGGCCTCACCAGAAACCAACTCTGCCAGCACCTTGATCTTGGACTTCCAGCCTCCAGAACTTGAGAATATAAATTTCTGTTGTTTACGCCACCCAGTCAGTGGTATTTTGTTATGGTAGCCCAAGCTGACTAATGCAGCCACTCGCAACCTCAGGTAAGTGTCGCGCAACAACAGTTTCAAAGTGCGAAACCTTGGCCGGGTGCAGTGGCTCACACCTGTAATCTTAGCTACTTGGGAGGCTGGGGCTGGAGGATCGCTTGAGCTCAGGAGTTCGAGGCTGCAGTGAGCTATGATTGTGCTGCTGCACTCCAGCCTGGGTGACAGAGCAGGGCCCTGTCTCAAAACGAAAACAAAAACAAAAACCAAAAAAACCCTCTTTAGTCAGTATATACTTCCCTGTTAGCAGCTATACCATAAAGCCCAAAATTTGCATGTCTACTGTGTTCACATGGAGGGTTCACATGTTAGGAAACAGTTTAGAAATGAATTTGCTTTGCTTTTCTCTTAAGACAAAGGCTCCTGGTACGATGGAGCAGGTGCTAGAAATCCCACGGTTCCCAGGTGCTTCAGAAGCATCACTCTGGCCAGGTGACCTTGAACAAGTCATCTAAGCTCTGGGTGTTTCTCTCCTTCCCTGTAACATGAATTTAAAGCCAAATCAATGTTATGGGGTCACATGATCAATTTCCTTATCAGACCAAGGTTTCTTTCTCTCTTTTTAAAAATAACCTGGTGGATGTTTAATGTCCTGGGCCACCCAGCATCACTTCCACGCTCCCGCGCAGGGAGCCTCCCTCCGATTCTGTTCTTCAGGTGGTCCTGGCCGTGACCTTCAGAGCCAGCGGGCGGTCAGCTTGAGGGACACCAGCAACAGGGTTCAGAGCTCATGTGCTCTCTGGCACGACGGCAGTGGCTCCACCAGACGTCACCAGAGAGCACTGTCTCCACCAGTTTAGAGACCACGGTTCTAAACACTGCGCTAAGCAGCTGCATGAACTTAGAAAAGTTGAGATCTAAAGAGGTAAAAGTACAGGCTTGGAGGCACGGCTGAAACAATAAGGGAAGATGGTCTGCTCCCGGAAGCAGTGGTTCTCATGCCTTGGAGCCCACCTGGAGGGCTTGCTAAACTCGGATCACTGGGCCCCACCTCCAGAGTTTCTGGCAGATCTGGGTTGGGCCTGAAAATGGGCATTTCTAACAAGTTCCCAGGTGATGCCGAGGCCACTGGTCCTGGGGCCACACTTTGAGAACCACAGTGATGGCCTTGGTCCACGTGCATCCTGTTCTCCACTGGCGTGGCCCCAGGCCCAGGAAGGGGAGGGGACTGATGGAGAGACCTCCCTGCCTAGAGCAATGTGACAGGGAAGGCCCTGAGCCCGGGGTGGGGAACCTGCAGCCTTGGGGCCCCCTGTGGCCTTCTGGATCCTTGAGTGAGGCCTTTTGACTGAATCCAATTTTTACAAAACACAGCCTTTTAATAAAGGCAGCCTGAGCCATTGAGAATGGATGACTCAGTTTCCCAGACAAGGTCAGATGAGGCAGGATAGAAGGGAGTACACTCTTGCCTCCCCTTTTCTGGGGAGGCCTGGGGAGTCATCTTGGGACTGTTTATAAGATTGCTGGAACCTGCATCTCCCTTACCCCAGTGGGGTGTTGTCCAAAAGCTGTTTGCTACTGGGGCAGAGAGACGGGAGCTGGCGAGAGGGGGAGAGAGAGGTGTCCAGGTGGGTGGCGACCTGCACTCCCGCTGTCTGGCTTGGCCCAGAGTTCAGGTTGGGTGGGAGGGACATTGCAGAAGGTTTTGTTGGTAACCACCCGCCCCAACACACTTCCACCACGGACTCAGTCTGTTCCTGCTGCTGTAATAAAATACCTGAGGCTGGGTCATTTATAAGGAACAGAAATTTATTTCTCACAGTTCTGGAGGCTGGGAAGTCCAAGATCAAGGTGCTAGCAGGGGTCATGTCTGGTGAGGGCATGGTCTCTACTTCCAAGATAGTGCCTTGTTGCTGTGTCCTCTGGAGGGGACAAATGCTGAGTTCTCACATGAGGAAGAGACTGAAAGGCAAAAGGGTATGAATAGCTCCGTTTCCCCTCTCTTACACAACCATTAACCCATTGTGAGGGCGCAGCCTTCATGATTAATCGCCTCCTAAAGGCCCCAGCGCTACCACAGTGGGTCTTAGGTTCCAACATATGAATTTTGGAGGGAAACATCCATTCAAGACATAGAAACTACCAGAAATGCTGACTGCAGGGAGGGAAATCATGGGGGTGAGAAGCTGGGAGATGTGGGAGACGACTCCTGGGTGTCAAACAGAGGCTGAGAGAGAGAGAGAGAGAGAGAGGGAGGAGCCTGAGCAAGGTGGGGACACAGAGGCTCCTTGGGCGCAGTCCTCTGCATAGCCAGTGTCTTAGTCCCTTCTGTGTTGCTGTCACACAATACCACAGGCTGGGTAATTCACGAAGAATGGAAGCTTATTTGGCTCATGATTCTAGAGGCTGGGAAGTCCAAGATTGAGGGGCCACCTCTGGTGAGGGCCTTCCTGCTGTGTCATAACATAGAGGAACATGTCACCTGGGGAAACAGTGTAAGTGTGAGAGTGAGGGGTAAGCTGGATTTTATAACAAATCCACCCTGTGCTAACGTGCTCACTCCCACAGTGATGACACCAATCCATTCTCAAGGGCAGAGCCCTCGTGACCTACGTCCCTCTTACAGGTCCCACCTCTGTTGCATTGGGGATTAAGTTTCCAACACATGAACTCTGGGGGACACATTCAGGCCACAGCAGCCAGAGAGCCAGTGAAGGGAGTGTGACCATCAGATCAGAGGAGCTGATGTCACCCTCCTTCCCGTCCTCCCCTGTGCAGCAGGCAGCAGGCCAGGACAGCAGGAGGGGACCAGGGATGAGGTTGCTGGTGCCGGTGCTAGGGATGGGAGGGCAGGTCTTCAAGGCTTTTGAACAGAATATGAAATTGCAGTCTTAAAATTAACAACACCAAGTCTTATAAATTGAAATGAAACTCTTTCAATAACTCAAATAGCTTGTTGAATCACATTGTCATTAAGGGATTCCAGCAGATAAAGGGAATTTCCTGAGCATAGTTCTTGGGAAATGAAACCTTTTCATGTTCACACGCCCAAGAGTAGAGACTTCGTAATAAACTTCTCACACTCAACACTGGCCGTATTATCTGGGGTCTTGTTTTTGTTGAACCACCCAAGGAGGGTACTGGGAGCTGGAGTAGATGCACGGTCGGAGTTGGAAGATTCCCTTGTCCTGCACATTGAACTGACAATCCGCTAATGTTCTTTCCCCCTGGGCTCCAGCCTGTGCCTTTGGTTGTCCTGCACTGTCCTGACCTTGAGATTCCAGCCTTCCAGGATCCTGCCCACTTTTTGTCTCAAATTTCTGAGCATTAACATCAATTATGCAATACATATGGCATTAAAATGTAAGAAGTTGTGTTTTCCTAAGAAAATGGAATTTACAGTATCCATGGGAACGGTTATCATCAAACGCTTAATTGCTTTATAAAAAGAAAATGTCACCAAACACATACATAGAAGAAGGCACAGTATTAAATTAACTAACAAGAGGGCTCTAGCTTCAAGCGGGTCCAACAAGACTTTCATTAAGCAGTAACACTAACTAGATGTCTTTCCTAATCAGAGGTTTTATTTCAGTCCTCAACATTTTTCAGAGAAGGAAAAAATATATGAAAGCAAGTTCAAATGAAAATTTATCCCATGAAGTAATTTCCAGGAGCTGTCTTGGGGGTGCAACTCAAGACCTTCCTTGTTTTACTTCTGCACATAAACATTAGTGGGGGACATTATTACGGTACAATGAAAAGAACAGTCCTTTTGGATGGAGACCTGAGTTCTAATCTTCCCTCTGCTTTGAGACATGATTGTAGCCAACGTCTACCCAGCCTGCCCCAT
Source organism: Varecia variegata (assembly GCA_028533085.1). Lineage (NCBI taxonomy): Eukaryota > Metazoa > Chordata > Mammalia > Primates > Lemuridae > Varecia > Varecia variegata. The sequence continues at coordinate 28,938,762 of CM052448.1, forward strand.
TTTATAGTTCAGCCTCAATTTGCTGAACTATAAAATGAGAGGACAAGGCAGGTAGTCCCGAGGGCATCTTTCCAGGTAACATTCTGCAGTTTCAAGATGCCAGGTGCAAAGCTGAAACCTTGGCTGATTCTAGGACTGGGGCATGAAATATACAAGGTGAGCCTGGAGCAACCTTGTAGTATCAGAAAGTAAGGAAGTGCTAAAGCCAAACACACACAAAATCCAGAGTAATGAGGTATGTCAAAGGAACACAGGGGCCTCCAAATGAACTCCCCAAGGCTAAAGCTGGAACAATTTGAGCAACAAAATAAATAAAGTAATGTGTTTGATTATAGCCCAGGTATAAAATAATAGTATGTAGGGGAGGAAAAAAAATAATCTGTTCCTTCTACCCATTTTAGGTTCTCTGAGTGGGGCCCAGTGAATTAGACTGGCAATACATACCGACAAGAGAAACAAACAGAAGTTTATTAATGTGTGCACGGTGCATACACGTGGCTGCCACTTGGGCTTCTGAACCATCTTAGGCTAAACAAGAAAAAGGGGTTTTAGGATTCAGGGCAAGGGAGGCAAGTTATGGGAAGGTGACCAGAAAAAGTATGGGAAACAAGGGTTTTTAGTAAGATGTGCTATGCAGATTTAAGTCAGGTGCAGCCGTGTTGATGAAAGTCATTAGAGTCCTCTTCCTCCTCCTGGCAAGGGAGAGGGAGACACCTTTTATCAATACAAAAGAAAATTTCCTTCATGAAAGAAAAACTTGGGCCCTGTTTTTAGAGCTTTCCTTGCATCTGCTGGTTCTCAAAGGCCTTTAGCTCAAAATAGTCCATAAGCTAAAGAGAGGTATTTTGGGGTGGCATATTCTGGTACCATTCCAGTCCATATTGATACAAAGAAACGATTACATAAATAAATAAATGAGGGAGAAGAGACAAATCTCACATGCAGAATATGTAGAGACTGAGGCCGAGGCAGGAGGATCGCTTAAGCCCAGGAGTCTGAGGTTGCTGTGAGCTATGAAGACACCACTGCACTCTAGCCTGGGCAATAGAGCGAGACCCTGTCTCAGAACAAACAAACAAAACAACACAACAACAAAATCCCGAAGTGTGTAGATACTGCATCCTCAGGGAGGGGGAGCATAACGCCCCACTTGTTAGGTGTGGGCTGTGCACAGGGACTTTCTTCCAAAGAGCACCACAGGGGGAGGGGCGGAACAGAGGAGCTTTACAGTGGAGAGGCCTGACTAACACTACCCTAGCCAGGCAATCAAAGTCAACATCAGTAGTGACAAGTCATGTGGGTGGTGTGTGCCCTTGATAGGATGTGATGAGAACAGTACTTATCTCTGCTGTATTTCCGAAAACCCGTGACCCTAGATGAATCATGAGAAAACCGGCAGACAAACCCCAACTGAAGAACATTCTAAAAAATACCGATTAGTACTCTTCACGTGAACTAAAATCAAATCTTGAGCCTCCCCAGTTGACTGAATGGACCCCCTCTTGGCCAGGTGGACTCTAAAGCTGAGTTGCTGGCCATGAGAAGGGAGTCAGACGTGCCCCGTCATGCCCCTTCCCTTCTTGGAGATGTCCTTTGTGACTCATTAACAGGCCGAAGGCTACGCAAGAGGAAGCTTGAATCACACCTACAGGTCACCCATTTACTTTACAGATCACTTGAGTCTGGCTATGTGTCCGGTGGGTGACTTGTCTCTGATAAACAGACTCCCTTATCTTAACTTAAAGCATTCCAAGCCTTTAGACAAAGCTTCATTTCTTTAACCAATTACAAATCAAAGAATCTCTAAGCCTACCTCTTCGAGATGTAAGACCTGTCTTTGAGATGTTTCACCTTTTCGGGCCAAACCAATGTGTACCTTCTATGTACTGATTTATGACTTTCTGTGTAATTCCTGCCTCCCTGAAATGTACAAAACCAAACTGGAACCCAATCATGGCAAGACCACTTGCTCAGGGCTTCCTGAGTGTGACTTTGCACCATGGTTCTCAAACTTGGCTCCAAATAAACCTCTTTAAATTATTTTCCAAAGTCTGGGTTCTTTTCCATTGACATTCAAAACTATCAAGGCTCTCCAAAACAAGGCAAGTTAGAGACACTGTCATGGCCAACAAGAGCCTAAGGAGACATGATGATTAAATGTGATGTGGTCTCCTGGATGAGATCCTGGGACAGAAAAAAGACACTAGGTTAAAAACTAAGAAAATCCTTATAGGGGATGAACTTCAGTTAATGTATCAATATTGGTTCCTTAATTGTAACAAATGTACCAGGCTAAAGTCAGATGTTAATAGTAGGGGAAACTGAGTGCAGGGTACATGGGAACTCTCTGTACTATATTTGCAATTTTTCTGTAAATCTTAAACTGTTCTAAAATAAAGTTTATGTTAAAGAAAATGATAGCCCCGGGGCTGACAAGGCTTTCAGAAATGATGTAGTATGATCAACTGATTGGACCATATAGAAAGGCAGAATTGACAGAGGGTTTCCAATAAAGGATGAAAAACTAGGTTTTAATTCATCAGAAATCCTTTCTCCTGAGCCTTCTAGTAGACGGAGCTGTCATGGTACATGTGCAGTAAAGGGTTAACTCAGCAGGCCTGGGTTGTCCAAATCCTGCACATTCCAAAGATCTTCAGGGCTGACTTTTGACCAGCTCCTGGGAGATAACCTCTAAGCCCTGGAATATCTTGCCTAATTATTTTTTATTTTTTTAATTCTTCTTTTTTGTTTACCATTTTTTTTTTAGCCAGTCAAATTTAGCAGCGGGGCGGGGTGGGGGGGGTTGTATGCCAACTTTAGTGACACTAATGTTAATAAGTTCTGATAACCCACTATCATCAGACCAACCTATCCTGCCTAATTAGAGTCTTTTTATGCCTGGGGCCTTGGGCTACACTGTATAGTTTATGCTAACAATGTCATTTATTGTGACTGCCTGTTTTTGTTTGCCTGGGGCCCTGGGACACCCTGTACCAGTTTGACCTCTGAGGGAGGCGGTGCTGGAGACTGAGTAGCTAAGGTCAGCCATATGGATGCTCCGCACTTATGTGACCACCAGTAAAAATCCAGGACACCAAGTCTTGAATGAGCTTCCCTGATTGGCAATACTTCATACATGTCATGCATCATTGCTGGGAGAATTAAGCCCTGCTTGTGTGACCCCACTGGGAGAGGACACCTACACCTGGAAGGTCATGCCTGCTTTCTCCTGAACACCACTCTATGGCCCATTTTCCTTTCCTGATTTTCATCTGTATCCTTTTGCTGCAATAAATCATACCCATGAGTATAACAGCTTTTCTGAGTTCTGAGTCCTTCTGCAAATCATCAAACCAGGGTCCTTCAACACAAGATGGAACAGAGACTGGAATATCCCACATCTCAACAGACCTAACCCAGGAATAGGCCGAGTCTGGCTGGGAGCTCCCTAACCTGGTGATTGTTTGAGAATGTAAATTACCTGATCAATTAGCCTATTATCTATTTCCCCCTATTAATCCCCGATCAATACCTCAGAACTTAGAAAAGCACATATTCAATTTCCTCTTCCCTCCAGCTCCTGACAGCCATCGTAATTTGGAGGTGATTTTGTACAGTTCTAAAAGACACACACAAAAGAATTCAATCATTTTCCTGCTTGATAACTCTCCACTCTCCCTGAGGACATGAATGCTACTTCCTCTGCTTCCAACACCCCCAAAGCTGAGGCGGGTGCTTCACTCAGCCAGGTGATAAGGGCTTCATGCATTCTGGCTCCAGTCTGGGGAGCTGAGAGGGTGAAGAGAAGACAGAAACCCTGAAAAAGAAAGAAAAAAGTGCAAAGGTTGGGATAAGGGAGCTGAGTTGCAGACCTCTGCTATGGTTGAGGCACTTACTGGAGGTTAGTGGTGGATGTTTCAGTCTGTGGCTCCACAGTTCTGTAACGGGCACTGTTACCTCCCCAGCGGAGGGGCTCGTTTGCTTGGCAGATACCGAGCCAGTGGACACAGCCAAGTTGGTTATACCAAGGGGGTTTTCATTACTTGGCAAAAGTAAGGAGCACAAACGGGATAGTTCCCAAAGCACGGTGTCCTTGAACAAGAGGGTTTGGCTGGTTTTATAAGGATAGGGTAGTGAGGCGTGATCTGACTGGATCTTGCAATAAATTGATGCCAGGAGGCATGATCTGAATGGATCCTGCATGAGGTGACGCCAGGGCTCAATTTGATTGGATCCTGGGTCCTGCCCTGCAGTGTCCGTTTCTTAATTCAGTCCCCACTCCTAGTCCAAGCACTTAGGTTCCGCCCACAGCTGCACGCTTGTTTCATCTGGGCATGCTCAGTTTATGTGACCTTCAACTTGGGGATCCTTGGGGACTGAAAAGCAACTCACAACTTTGTTATGTGAAAGTTTAGCCAGATTGGTCTGGTGCCGTTACAGGCAGTCTGGAGTTAGCCTGAGCTTCAGCTGAGGAAGCCCCTACGTGGTGGGGAAGTCTGGGGTCCTGCAGGGAAAACGAGCTTGGGTGCTGGGAGGAGTCTCTGAGTCACCTCCCCTCCCTCTGGCTGGGGCAGCCGCCCTGGCCGGGGCCCTTCTCAGCCTGCTGCAGGAGTTGGCAGGTGCAGAGGTTGGCCTGGCGTGGCCCAGGCCACCAGCCTCATGGGGAAAGGGGCATTCCCAGCTCCCAACAGCCACCTGCAGCCTCCCGTTGGAAGGACCTGAGCCCCATGGCCTTGGCATGTCTTGGAGTTAAGGACGTAGTGCCAACAGCCACAGTGACCACTGGCCCACGAGGAAGGAGAGGAGGTTTTTCTATATTCCGTTGCCTTTGAGGCCCTGTCCTTATAAACTCAGGTCTCACAATAGGCTTTCTCTTTGGTCTGGCCCATTGTCCAGAGGTGACTGCAGGTGGCCGGGGTCTTCAGGCCAGTTGCAGACAAGAGTGGGCAGGCTCTGGCAAGGACACCCTTAGGGCTGGGCCACCAGGTGGCCTCACCAGAACCCGACTCTGCTGAGATACACCCCAGTGACTTCTGGCTTCTCAGCCCCAGCCCACTGAGGCAGGAACCAGCTGGGGATTTCTAATTCCAATTTCTGCCTTGGGAATGGTGAGGAACGTTTCCAGCTGGGTTTAAACACATTAATTCCCAAATTGAGTTTGGCTCTCCTGCTATTTAAAAACCCTATTTGGTAAGCACTTCACAGAGCAATAGCTCTGAAAGAGAAAGATTACTTTCCATTAGCCTGGCTTAGTAGAATGCATTGTTATTCAAAAGGCAGTCAAAGGGAATTTAAGTGGAATGTGGGTTTCAAAGTCCAGGTGAAAACCAATCTTCTGGAAGTCTGGTCTCCCACACTGGCTAGGGACGTGAGGACCCGGTGGGCTCCAGCTCCCTTTCAACCGTGCTTCTCAAACCTGTCTCACCCTCAAGGCCGCTGGGCTGCAGGGAATTGGTGATGCAAAGAGGCCTCTGGCAGGCTGCCCGGCCTGGCCCTGGGACCAGAGTGGAGGCACGAGGCAGGGCGGGACAGCAGCTGGCCCTGACCCGGAGGGTGGAGCCCGGTGAGGCTGACCCACCTAAGGCTCTGTTGTGCTCGGCCACAGTGCCTGCAGCCTTGCCTGGCGCGCCCTGCCCCTCCCTAACCGGGCCGGCTCATCTGGAAGACTAAGCTCTGCCTGGAACTGCCCCCTTGCTGCCACTTCTGGAGAAGTGCCCCAGACTGCACCCTCCCTGCCTCCCCTGGCCAAATTTGCCACCGTTCTGTTGCGGAAACTGCAAGGGTCTAGGTCCAGTTGCTCATCCCACAAAAATACAATTATTGAGACAACGAGGATTGCCAAGGAAGGAATTTTTAATATGACAGACATTGCCGGGGGGGAACAGGAGAAGCTGCCTCTTTCTGACTAGACTAAAGGAGATCACGGGGCTTTAAAGGAGGGGACATGTGCCTCGGGGGCAGGTTGTGGGGGGTGGGGATGTGAGTCCTGGGTCAGGGAATCTGCCCTGGGGCCTTCAGAATCTCAGCTCTTTGTCTTATAGAAAATCCATCTCTTCAGGCCTGGAGTGCGGTGGCTCACGCCTATCATCCCAGTGCTTTGGGAGGCCGAGGCAGGAGGATCCCTTTAGGCCAGGAGTTCATGTCCATCATTTCTGGGAAACAAATCAAAAGGTCAAGTAGTTAGTTCAGGGAGAGGATTATAAAAAACACAGGGGTTCATGGAGCTGGTGACAGCTCCACTTGGACAGGACCTGAACTTAAATATAGACAGAGAGAGTTTTTGTTTTGCTTTGCTGTGGTTTTTGCTTTTGGTGAGGGTGTAAGGTTTTTTGGATTGGCCGGCGCCAGAGAAAGAAAGACGAGCAGAGTTGAAAGGGATAAGTAAAGAGGCTTTATTGGAGCGCTCCCGGGTGAGGGTAACAGGTCCCAAGAGAGGGGCCCGGGCGAGGTTCTCAGGTCCCGGGAGAGAGAGAGACCTGAGAAGTCGCATCACCCAGAAGTTTTGAATGGGCTTATATATGTTTTTTAGAGTTGGGGGATGCGGTTTCTTTGGCGCAAAGAGTTTTGGTGCGAGGAGTGAGGAATTTCTTTGTTGCAGTTTTAGGGCAGGTATTGAGAAATAGGAGGGGCTGGTGGCATGTGTGGACTCCAGGAACCCAGACTCTTATCAGGGTAACCATCCAGGTGTGGTCATCCTTAACTTAGCTGGGCCCTGCAGGCATTGTTCTCGGCAGGTCTCGTGGGCTTCTTCTTTTTCCATTAGGGAGGGGAGGGGTGCCCGCCACCAGCCTTACAGAGGGAATGGTAGAAGGGGGCAGGAAAGAGTACTTAGACACACTAGTGACAAGTTTTAATATTCCATTTTTTTTTTAAACTGAGATTTTTTTACACTGACATAGAGCAAATAGAACTGTGACATGTTTCCTGACCGATGTGGAGGACATACCGCATGCTCTTGACAGGTCTAGCATATTGACAGCGGTTTCAGGCTTTTGCTTCTGGGAAGACGCCTCCTCTTCAGGACGGCCTCAGTGATGCTGGTGTCTGACCATCAGCCCCAGGTGTTCGCTGAGCCCCAGGTGGCTCAAGGTTGTCCATTTACCCCCTTCTTTCCTCGCCCCATCCCCCACTTTGCTGCTAATCTCTTTCTGGGCAGGGTGACCTGGACTGGCAGGTGGGCTCTTCCCTCTCTTCCCTGCCCCTGTACCTAACCTTTGTTGAGCCTTGGGCCCTGTGCTGGGCCAGCCACTGACATGAAGGTGGGATTTCTGAGCTCATGACTCACAGCCTGCTGGGCCCAACATATGGCAACTTGCAGGAAATGGACCAAACCCAGTCAGGGGAGGCTCTTTGAGGACATAGCCTGTGTCCTGAAGTGCAAGGAGCATTGAGCTGAGGGAAGGGAATGTGTAAGGGGTGAGAGGTAGCAAGGGGGAAGAGGGAGACAGGGTGGGTGTGGTGTCCATTCGCCATTGCTCAAGGCCACCCAGCATCTGAACCCTTTTCCTATGTCTGGGGAGCTCCCTGTCCTGTGAGTCTTGGTCAGCGGAAAACCATCATGTGGAAGCCAGAAATGTCAGATGGTCTCATTCTCAGCCTCCCTTTCAGCTCGAGCAAAGGAGGGCATGTGACCCAGACATAATCAGTCTGTGCACTTGTGCCATGTTTGACCAGGGAGCTGATGACACAAGGAAGCTGGACTTCACAAGGTCCATTCTGCAAGGGTGGATGCTTCGTTGTCCACAGGCAGCGGTGGTTGCAGTTTCATCAGCAGTGAGCAGGGTTTGGCTTTAGTGGGGTCAGCAGTACAAGCCGAGGGCACTTGATCCAGCCTGGCTGCCATCTCAAGGATCATTCTGTACCTTGACTTTAGACCTCATCCTGGCCTTGGAATCTCCAGGCCTGGTTCTCTGATACTGGATAGGATGTGGGCTCTCCCTCATCTTTTATTTTTAATTAAACATTTTTATTTTGGTAAAACTGCAGCTTCACATGCACTGGTAAAAAATAATATGGAGAACTTGTGTAATCTTTATTCAATTTCCCCCAATGGTAATATCTTGAAAAACCACAACAATATCATAACCAGGATATTGACATTGAGACAAGCAAGATACAGAACATTTCCATCACCACAGGTTGTCTTATATTGTCCTTCTATAGCTACGCCCACTTTTGGTCCTGCTCCCATCCCCTTCTGGACCCTTGGTAACCATTAATCTGTTCCTCATGTCTGTAAGTTTGTCATTTTGAGAATATTGTATAAATGGAATCATGTGGTATGTGCCATCTTGGGATCAGCTTTTTGCATTCAGTGAAATTATCTGGAAATTCATCCAGGTTGTGTGTGTCAATACTTCATTCCTTCTTACTGCTAAGTTGTATTTCATGGTATGGATGTATCACCGTGTGTTTAACCATTCGCCCGTTGAAAGACATCTGTGTTGTTTCCAGTTTTGGTATTATAAATAAAAATGCTATAAACATTTGTGTATAAGTTTTTGTGTGTGCATAAGTCTCCATATTTCTGGGATAAACACCCAAGAGTGCAATTGCTAAGTCACATGGTAGTTGCATGTTTAGGTTTTGAGAAAGTTGAAACTATTACTGTTTTCCAGAGTGGCTGTACCCTTTTGCATTCTCATCAACATGTCTGAGTGATCCAGTTTCTCCTTATCCTTACCAGAATTTGGTGTTGTCCCTATTTTTAATTTTAGCTATTTTCAATATGAGTATAGACATACCTTATTGGGATTTAAATATGCATTTCCCTAGTTGCTAATCACCTTTTCATGTGATTATTTGTCATCTCTAAATTCTATTTGGTGAAATGGTTGTTCACATCTCTTGCCCATTTCTAATTAGATTGTTTGACTTTTTACTGTTGAGTTGGGAGTTCTTCACATATTCTAATACTAGTCCTTTGTCAGATATGTGGTTTGGAAATATTTTTTCCCAAACTGTAGCTTGTCTTTTCATTGTCTTCTTCACAAAGCAAAAAAAAAATTTTTTTAATTTCAATGTGGTTCAATTTATCAAATGTATGTCTTCTGGACTCTCCCAGGGTGAGTGAGTAGGTCTTAAATGACAAATCCATTCTAACATTTTAATCCCCCTAACTCTTTTTTTTCCCTCTCTAAGTCTTTGAATCCCTCTCTCTCCATTAAACCAAGGCAGGTTGGTTTAATTTAATTGGTTTAAAAACAACCAATTTGCTCACTGTGAATCACCTTTTTGGTCCATGTTTCAGCCAACCAATCAGATTGTTAGAGCCCTTTCAAACTCTTCAACCTGCAACATTAAATGCAGAACACATCAAGGCTGAACTCTTGACCACAGGACACCAAGTTATTGTGCTACCTGAATTGCCATGATCCAGTCAAATTGACACATAAAATTAATTTTCACGATCTAGCTAGTTTACTTATTTTGTTGATCTTTTCAATAAACTAACTTACTTTCATTAATTTTGCTACTGTTTTCCTGCTCTTTATTTATTTCTGCTCTCATATTTATTAATTCCTTCTTTCTGCTAACTTTGGGTTTAGTTTTTTCTTCATTTTCTAGTTCTTTGAGTAAGCTTGTTGATTGAGATCTTTCTTATTAATGTAAAAATTTACTACTATATACGTCCCTGTTAGTACTCCTTTTTCTGCATCCCATAAGTTTTGGTATGTTGTTTTTGTTTTAATTTGTCTCAAGATATTTTAAAATTTCTTTTGTGATTTCTTCTTTGACCCATTGGTTGTTCAAGAATGTATTATTTGATTTCTACATATTTTTGAATTTTTCAATTTCCCTACTACCCATTTCCAGTTTCATTCCATTGTGGTCAGAAAAGATAGTTGATATGATTTCAATCTTATTAAATTTGTTAAGACTTTTTTTGTAACCTAACACGTGCTCTAAACTGGAGACTATTCCATGTGCACTTAAGGAGAATGTGTATTCTGCTGCTGTTATGCATATGTTTGTTAGGTCTGATTGGTCTATAGTGTTGTCTAAGTCCTTTGTTTCTTTATTGAGCTTCTTTCTGGTTGTTATATCCACTATTAAGAGTACAGTATTAAAATTTTATACTACTATTGCATTATTCCATTTCTCCCTTTTGTTCTGTCAATGTTTGCTTCATATATTTGGGTGCTGTGATGCTAGGTGCATATATATTTATAAGTTATATCTTTTGGTGAATTGATCCTTTTATCATTAATATAATGTCTCTTCTTTGTCTCTTGTGACAGTTTTTATTCTGTCTCTTGTTAAAGTCTATTTTGTGTGATATAAGTATGGCCAACCATACTCCCTTGTAGTTACCATTTGCATGGAATATCTTTTTCCATCCTTTCACTTTCATCCTATGTATGTCTTTAGATCTAAAGTGTGTCTCTTGTAGATAGCATATAGTTCTATCTTGTTTTTTGTTTAATCTATTCAGCCACGCTATGTCTTTTGATTGGGAAATTTAGTATATTTACATTTAAAGTAGTTACTGATAAGAAAGTAGTCACTATTACCATTTTGTTAATTGTTTTATGCCTATCTTTTAGCTATTTTGTCTCTTTTTTTCCTCTCTTGCTGCCTTCCTTTGTGTTTTATTGAATTTTTTTTCTACTGACATGATTTGATTCTTCCTCATTTTCTTTTGTGTATCTTCTATAGGTATTTTCTTTGTGGTTACCATGGGGCTACCTAAAATGTTTTATTAAGTCTATTTTAAGCTGACAAAAACTTAACTTTAATTGCATACAAAATCTACTCTTTTATATCTCCCTAGGCCCACTTTATTGATGTCACAAATCACATTTTCATATATTGTGTATCCATTAACATAGTTTTATAGTTACAGTTATCTTTATGCTTTGTCTTTTAAATTTTACACCAGAGTTAAAAGTGCTTTTTACTCCATTACAATATTCTGTATTTGTCTATATATATTTACCTTTACCAGAAAAATTTGTATTTCTGTATGTTTTGTGTTGGTTAGTGTCCTTTTATTTCAATTACCAGGACTCCCTTTACCATTTCTTGGAAGGCAGGTCTGGTGGTGACAAAGTCCTCCAACTTTTGTTTCTCTGGGAAAGATTTTATTTCGTTTTCATTTTTGAAAAACAGTTTTTACAGATGTAGTATTCTTGGTTGATGGTTGTTTTCTTTTAGTACTTTGAGTATATCATCCCAGTGCCATCTTGCCTGTAAAGCTTCTGATGAGAAATTCACCGATAATCTTATGCTAGCTTCCTCGTACATGATGAGTTGCTTTTCTCCTGCTCTTTTCAAGATTCCCTCTTTGTCTTTGAATTTGACAATTTGATCATAATGTGTCTCAGAGTGGGCTTCTTTGGAGCCATCCTAATTGGAGTCTTTGGAGCTTCTTGAATTTGGATGTCCATTGCCTGCCTCAGGTTGGAAAGTTGCTGGCTGTTATTTTTTCAAAAAAGCTCTCTGTTCATTTTTTCTCTTTCTTCTCCTTCTGTAACCCCCATAATACATTTATTAGTTTTGATGATGTCCCATAAGTCCCTTAAGCTTTCTCCACTCTTCCTCATTCTTTTTTCTTTTTGTTCCTCTGACTTGATAATTTTAAATGACCTGTCTTTTATTGATTGTTTATTCTGTTTGATGAAATCTGCTGTTGAGCCTATCTAGTGAATTTTTCATTTCAGTTATTGTAGTTTTCAGGCCAGAATTTCTGTTTGGTTCTTTTTTATAGTTTCCATCTTTTTGTTAATATTCTCATTTTGTTCATACTTTTTTTTCCTGATTTCATTTTGTTGCCTGAATTCTGTTGTAATACATTAAGCTTCTTTAATATGATTATTTTGAATTCTGTTTAGGTAATGCATAGATCTCCCTATCTTTGGGGTTGATTTCTAGAGATTTATTTTTTATTTTTTTGATTAGGCCATGTTTCTTCATGTGCCTTGTGACTTTCTGCTAAGTTTTAAGCATTTGAAAAAACAGACATGTCACCCAATCTTTATACTGGATTTGTATAGGGGAAGACGGTCAATACTCAGCACTGCTAGAGATTCTGGGGGTCTCTGAAACCTTTTTGGAGGGATGCAACTTCTCTGTGCTCATGCATATAATTTCCTAACCAGGGAAGTTTTCTGGTTTCTTTTTCAGGAGCTTGTAATCTCTTGCTTTCTCTGTTGTCTGTCTGTGATACTGCAGGCTCTCTGGTGCTACTACAGCAAACTGCCCAGTCCTCCATTGCTCTCAGTGGCCCCAGGCATCCAAAGCTGCTGGCTCCCCATCAGTGCTCGTGGTCAGGTGACACAGATACCAGTCCCTTGGGCAGCTCTCCAAAAATCTGGAACATTAGATGAATATTCCATTCTTTTCTTTCCCAGCC
>CM052448.1:28951616-28990835 GCA_028533085.1 Varecia variegata
CTAATCACCAACACTGTCTCACACATACACACAACTAACAAGCTCATCACCAACACTGTCACACACACACACAACTAACTAGCTAATCACCAATACTGTTACATACACACACAACTAACTAGCTAATCACCAACACTGTCACACACACACACAACTAACAAGCTAATCACCAACACTATCACACACACACACAACTAACAAGCTGATCACCAACACTGTCATACACACACACACAACTAACAAGCTGATCACCAACACTGTCATACACACACACAACTAACTAGCTAATCACCAACACTGTCACACACACACAACTAACAAGCTGATCACCAACACTGTCACACACACACACAACTAACTAGCTGATCACCAACACTGTCACACACACACACAACTAACAAGCTGATCACCAACACTGTCACACACACACACACAACTAACTAGCTAATCAGCACTGTCACACACACACACACAACTAACACCAGTACTTTTCTGGCACCTCAGAAGACAAATATACCTTTCCCCAAATCTGCAACTGCAAGTCATTAACTGAATGTTTCAGGCCTTAACTGAAACATTAAGGCATTTTGTGGAGTGCCCAAGAATCAGCAATTCTTGACTAAAAGCAATTTGAAAATCTCTCTAGGTGATATTATGTCTTAATATAAAAGTGATCCTATTTCCAATATGTGTTTTTTTGTTAAAGTAATATTATAATAACATTAAAGTTATGAAAAACAGAAATAATCAACCTATAATATCTTCATCTGAACACAAATAATAATACTACAGGTGCTTCTTAGTAATAAATCTTTGTCCAGTTTTCGGGTTATGTCCTGAGAATATATCCCTAGAAGAGGCATCATTGGCTGTATGAGTGCAGATGTTTTTTAGATTATTGATACATTTAGCCTGATGGCTTTCTAGAAACAGTATTTTACTATCTCATGGTTATTTAATTTACATTTTGTTGAATATTAATGATCTTACATAATACTTTAAAACATTCATTAGCCATTTATGTATCTTCCTATGAATTACTTATTTACTTCCTTTGTCCCTTATCCTTTATACCTTTCCATCAATTGGAATGAACTCTTTACTTATTAAGGCTATCATTTGTTGTAAAAATTTTCCTATTTGGCTTTCAATTTTATTGATGTTTTGATATATGTAGGAACTTTAACATTTTTATGTATTCAAATTTATCCAACTACCCCTTATTATTTCTTGACTAATACATAGCATTTATCGAGCATCTATTACATGCTAGGCCATGTATTTGAGACTTTATGTTTATGTTCTATTTGATCCTTATGTCAAGCACTAGAGGCAGGTGATAGTATGCCCATTATACAGATGAGACTATAATAGTAATAAAATAATAACAATAACAATAATGATAGCTAACATTGAGCCATTACCATGCTGCAGGTATTGCTATGAGCACTTTGCATGCAACTCATTTAAACTCAACACAACCCTACAACATAGGTATGATTTTCATTCCCATTTTATAGAGGAGAAAACTGAGGATAAAGAAGTTAAGAAAATGGCCCAAGGACACACACCTGGAAAGTGACAGAGGTCAGTCTGGTGGAGGTTAAGGAACTCGCCCCAAGCTGTAGAATTAGCCAAGGGTAGTTGTATGATTCAACCCTGGGTCTGACAAAACCCACGGCCCTGGTTCCCTTTTCTACTGTAAAATTCTTTCCTACTCAACCTTGACTCTTGGCTTAATTTCCATCCCATGTTTAAGATCTATGTTTATAGGACTCTGGTTGTCTTCTTTCCCTTATGTATTTTGTTGCATGAATTATGCTCTATTTCCTTTCATCTGTTATAGAGCTTTGAAAGATAAACATCCTATATTTTATTCTGTGGAATGAAACCTCACAGAACCTGAATTTTTGCTATTTAAATGCCACATGATATCCCAAACAAAATACAATAAAAATAATACTTAAAACCATGCAGACTGTGCTTTAAAGGGGGATACTAACGTCTCTAATGTGAATTATACACATCTGCTTTGTTCTTTTGTTATGATGGCTATAGCCATTTCCAGAAATCATGTTTCTACCCAATTAATGTAAAGCAAATAGTTGGGACATTTGGACTTCTCTGATTTTTCTTTAGCAAAAGCACAGGAGACCAGGAAGGAGGATGTTGAGGGCAGAAAGAGCTGTCTACGTTCAAGGGAAGACACACACATATAAAGCACATTGCGAAGCAAAGAGCCAGCCTGGAGCTAGGTTCCTATCAGTGGAGTAATGCTGCGTCAGATTTGCCTCCCACAAAGTCAGCTGCACATGTTCAGGAAGATCATATGAGAAGACATTTTCCTGCTTCTTAGAATGTCAAATCACTTTTTATTTTGTTGTCTTGCTTCAGATAGTGTTGAGCCTTTGGCAGGCAGATAAGCTAGTCACAGATCACGTTGCTTCCTTTGAGCTTTGCTGGGGTAGATGTAGAGTAGCCTTCACGTCCAGGACCCCTAGTACTAGAGTGGGGGTCTCTGGGCTCTCCACTGGGTGACCTGGTGATCAGCAGGCACTCACCAGTCTGGCTGGTTGGAGTTCAGATGTCTCTTTTTTGAGTGTGAGTTCTGTGAATTGTTCATTCTTTGCTTGACCAAGTGGAGTTTTACTCTATGAACGTATAGCCCAGTACTCAGCAAAGAATCAAGGGCATCCCTTTCCAGATGCATGAAGCTCTTTAATTGCATAGCTCCCTTCTTTCCAGAACTCTGTCCTGAATTTCTAGCTGCCTCAGCCTCCCGAGTTCTATCTTCTCTACTAAGAGAGGCCCTGTTGTGCCCCCTTCCCTAGTATGTTTTGTCTCCAACTGGGCAGACCTTTTAAGGGCCATTTTTACTTTACAGAAGTTTCACCTTTATAGGCTGACTTTAGAACCTAACCTCCTCCTAAGACACTACTCCACCATACTTAGTTCAACTTTTAGAGGTTGGGTGAACCTTCCTTTTTGCTTTGGAGACCTGTGGTGAGCTGTTTTGCTCTTGGCTTGGTGCTAACTTTTTTCTCTTCTTTGTCAGTGTTGGGTTTTTGAAAGAGAAATGTTGTCCTGGTTCTTTGGCTCTTGGCTTGGAAGAATCACAAGCAGGGCCAGTGTGACAGAGTAGTGAACACAGACAGGAAGCATTTCCACACAAACAGCTTTCATGGTGGAAAAGAAGGAAGAAATAAGAAAGCTACATAATTATAGAAAAGAAGGAAGCTACATGAAGTGAGAATACACTCTAGAGAGAGGAACAGGTCAGTCCCCATGAGTGAAGAAAGATGTTAAGGGCTCCCAGGTGGTTTCCTTTTATTGGCCTGGTCAGGGTACCACATAATTGTTACACATAATTGTCAGGTGTTCTGTGTTTTCCTGAAGTCCCTTACCCTGATTGGTCCCCCAGCTTCTCTGTCTCTAGGAACCATGCTCCTGCCCCATATCTGCTACTTGCAGATTTGACCCCTGCCTGACATTCTTCTCAAGTAGAATCCCCAGAATGCTCTGCAGCCAACAATGCACCATGTATGAGCAGTTGTTCCCACTTTAACCCAGGCCTTGCTTCTACCTAATGACATTTTTACACCAATTAGCTTTCTTTAATGGAAGAATCTGAGCCTGGTAAATCTGAGAAGGCTCAGTGTTAAATTTCCACTCTTCTCCTGCAGTGTAAAAATAAAGGCACATCCTTTACAGCCCTGAGCCTTGGACCCCTCATTGGTAAGAGATGGTAACGATTCCCACCTTGCAGGTCAGTTGGAACATTACATGAGTTCGTGCCCGTTTATCTTCGACTCTCTGGTATGGCTTCCAAACTCCCTGTGCCATGGAAACCACTCCTGTCAGATTCACAGCATCTGCCATGTTGCCAGATCCAAAACACCCATCTCGGTCCTCATTTTACTGTTAATGGGTCCTTCAGCATTATTTGATGTTGTAATCACTGCTTTTTTTCTTGAAACACTTTTTAAAAACTTCACGACTTCCTACTTTTCCAGTTTCCCCCTGCCTCTCTAGCCACAACTTGGCTGGTTCATGTTCTTCAGTCACAACCTCTAAATCAGTAGTCTCCCAATTTATATTAATTTCTATTTTAATCAATTTTAATTGAGAAAAACCTCAACCTCCAAAATTTCTTTACTGTGTGTTTGCAAGTATGTTTTGTAGTAGGCAAAATATTTGAGTACAGTAGCATATGTACAGAATTTTTTTATTTTTGTTAAGTTTAGTGGGTACAAGTGCAGTTTTGTTACACGGATATATTGCGTAGCAGTGAAGTCTGGGATTTTAATGTAGCCATCACCCAAATAGGGACATGTACATGATTTTTAGTCTGAGGGTATAGACTAAAAATGTTTACTGATGGGGTAAAATCACTTTATCTCTTGATTTCTCCTTTGTAGCATCACCACGATGTTCTCCTCCTCTGTCTCTCTTCTTCCCACAAGAGTCCCAGTCACTTTGGGTTGACCCACCCTGCTCCAGTATGACCTCCTCTTGACTAACTCCATCTGCAATGACGCTATTTGCGTCACTCCGAGTTGCTGGGGGTTAGGATTTCAATATGTCTTTTTGGAGAACAAAATTCAACCCATAACAGCACCCTGTTTTTTTATTTTGTAGCCCTCCCACTGTTTACAATTATATATATATATATATATATATTTTTTTTTTTTTTTTTTTTTGAGACAGAGTCTCTCTTTGTTGCCCAGGCTAGAGTGAGTGACGTGGCATCAGCCTTGCTCACAGCAACCTCAAACTCCTGGGCTTAAGTGATCCTACTGCCTCAGCCTCCCGAGTAGCTGGGACTACAGGCATGCACCACCATGCCCGGCTAATTTTTTCTATATATATTTTAGTTGGCCAGATAATTTCTTTCTATTTTTAGTAGAGACGGGGTCTCGGCTCTTGCTCAGGCTGGTCTCGAACTCCTGACCTTGAGCGATCCACCCGCCTCGGCCTCCCAGAGTGCTAGGATTACAGGCGTGAGCCACCGCGCCTGGCCTACAATTATATTTTTATCTGTGAGTTTCTTTCTTTAAAGCTTGTCTTTCCTATTAGTCCATGAGGGCAAAAACTGTGTCGGTTTCATCACTACTGTCTAGCACCGTCCCTGGCATCACTGGGATTTCTGTAAAGCACCCAGCCAAGGCCTGGCATATCAAAGACTTCAAGAGATGATCATTCCTTTTGATTGCTTAGAATTGTTGAAATGTTTGACATTGTAAGTGTCTTGTCAGAAGTTATCATATTCTGTACATGTCCAAGGGACAGGGAGAGAGGCTTGGGCTAAAATCCCCAAGGGCCATGTATGTTTTTTAAATATTAAGAGTCATGTCTGGCTGTGGAATAGAATGGCCCTGCCTGCCCCCAGGTGTCTCTCAGGGGACCGCCAGCTGCTGCGTGAGAATGAGGCCCCATTGTGATGCTGGAGGGGCACAGCCCGTCTGGGGAGAGTGTCTGTGTCCCTGCCAGCACTCTCTCCTTTACCTCTGCCATGCGTTTCCCCCTGACAGGGCTTTCTCTGTCTGGCTCAGGAATAGATTATGAATCAGGCCATCCCCGGTATCCAAAATTAATCATTTCTCCTTCAAATTGATTGTGTACCCCCAGAGCCATTGAGTTGGGACAGAAACTCTGAAATCTATTTTCTAAAAAGATTTTTCCAACTTGGCAAAATGCTCCTGCTAGTGAGGGGGGAACAGGCGAGTTAAGGAAGAGATTGTTAAAACCGTGAAATAAGGGGAGTTATTGCACAGACTTGAGATGAGAGCTGACTGCTGACCAGTAGGGGGTGGCCAGGCAGCAGCGGGAGAGGCAGGGGGACCAGTCAGGATGGGGAGTCCTGAATTTTCAGCAGCATCTGTCTGGGGGTGGCCTAAGTTTCTCTAGCAGGGCTCAGTCACCTGAGAAGCAGAGTGTGGAATTTGTCCAGGGTGGTGTCTTAGAATTGATAGAGATATATTTCTTATGGTCCTAGAGGCTGGGAAGTTCAAGTTCAAAGGGCCCACATCTGGCAAGGGCCTTCCTGCTGCGTCGTCCCACAGCAGAGGGTGGAAGGGCAAGAGAGAACTCATGCAAGAGAAAAAGGGGGACAAACTCTTCCTTTATCAGGAACCCACTCCTGTGATAATAAATCCACTCCTTTGATAATGGCATTAGTCTACTCGTGAGGGCAGAGCCTTCATGACCTAATCACCTCTTAAAGGGTTTTATCTCTTAACACAGTTATGTTGGGGTTTATGTTTCCAACACAGGAACTTTGGAGGACATATTCAAACTGCAGCAGGTGGGTATTTGCCCCGTGGGTTATGGCCTGGGGTCAAGGGATTTGAGTCTGGAAAGGAAGGAACTGAAGAAGGCAGGTGTACTAGAGAGAGGAGTAAAGGAGACAAGGACTGGAAGTCCCCATATAGCACAAGAAAGGGTGTAATGGGATAAGGAGATGAGGTTGTAGTGCAGAGTGTTAGCGTTTAAGATTTCAGAAGTGCAAGTGTTCAGAGTGAAAGGAAAGGAAGGTCTATAGGAGTGGGTGGCTGCAATGGTGTGGAGGTGGAAGTCACTGGAATTGAAGAAGTGAAAGAACAGTGAAGTGAGGGTGGCAGTGGATGAATCCCCTTCCTCAACATCTAAGTCTCCCAGCCCTCCGTTCTGGCCGTTTCAGCCCACCACTTGGCAGAAGCTCCTCAAGGTCAGCAATGACCTCCTATTGCCAGATACAATGGCTGAGCCTCATACTCCACCTGTTGGCAGCATTTGACAAGTTGACTACTCTGTCTTCCTTGACATGCTCCCTTACTTGGTGCCTGGACACCACAAGCTGTCTCCTGGCCACCTCCTCCCCTGGCCACCCCGCCAGCTACTCCTTGTCTCCTTTGCTGCTCCTCTTCCAGACCTGCTGGTTCTGACACGCCCAGATGCACCCTCTTGCCTCTTCTCCACACTCCCACCCTGGGTGGTCCCCTCCAGTACCGTGGCTTAAGCACTATCCATGCCCAGTGACTCCGATTTACATCCCTAGCATCGACCTTGCTTCTGAAGAAAGCACCTGTATCTGAAGGCTTTTTGGATATTTCCACTTAGATGCCTGTTTTGGTTCATTTTGTGTTGCTATAAGAGAATCCTTGAGACTGGGTAATTTACAATGAACAGACATTGATTTCTTATGGTTCTGGAGGCTGGGAAGTCCAAGATCAAGGTGCCACCAAGTTTGGTGTCTGGTAAGGGCCAATCTCTGCTTCCAAGATGCCACCTTGAATGCTGCATCCTCTGGAGGGAGGAGCACTGTTCCTCACATGGCAGAAGGGCAGAAGGGCAGAAGGGAGGGAACCCACTCCCACAAGCCCTGTTACAGTGGTGTCAATCCATTTAGGAGGGCAGAGCCCTCACAGCCTAAATACCTTCCATTCGGCTCCACCTTCCAACACTGTTGCAGTGAAATTAAGTTTCAACATGAGTTTTGGGGAGGACAAAAATATTCAAACCATAGCAGTGCCTGATTGGCACCTCAAATTTAACATGCCAGAAACAGAAGTCATGATTGCCCGCACCTAAACATCCACCCCCGCGTTCCTCATCTTAGGAACTGGCAACTCCATTCTTCCAGTTCTTCAGATTTGGGGTAAGATGCTTAGCTTCTCTGTGTTTCCATTTTCTCATCTACAAAACAGAGTGAATGGTACTTACTACACAAGGCTCCTATAAAGATGAACTGAATTACTGCATTTAAAACGTTAATGTCCCAACTCATAGAAAAATGTTTGATAACTGTTACCTATTATTACTATACATATATACACACACTCACACACACACACAAAATCTTGACTCTGCATTGCCTGCAGCTAACTGATAATGGGCTAACAATAATGTAAAATGGAGTTGTTGTTCTTGCTTAAAAACTAAGTCTGTCTTAATAAGAAAGAGTTTAGGATCAGTGCAGGCACATAGGATTGGGGGAGGTAAGACATTCCTTATTGGTGCCTCTAATTTTGTTTGGTGGCCAAAACATCTGGATAATACTAACCATTAATCTGGATAAAAACAAGTATTTATACATGCAGACATTCTGAGCCCATGAGGCCAAATGTTTGGTCTTTGGCAACCGTAGGAAAACCCATTCCCCAGGCAGCCTGTGTGTTGCTGGGGCCCCAGCAGTTTGGTGGCCAAAGGCCCAGGATGCAGGGTGAGAGTGAGCGGTGGGGAGGGATCCCTGGCAAAGCTTTGTTCCAGGGTCTGGAACTTAAACAAATCCTGTTTTCTATTATCCAAATATTTCCTAGCAAACAGATGTTTAACATTCCATAGCTGTAATATAACAGTAATCAGCTGGATTTTCCATGCAGCCAATAGAAAAGTGAAAAAGAACCATTTGCTTCTCCTGGAGTGTGACTGCAAAGATTTGCTGCTGGGAGCCTGTTCCTCCATCTTTTGGCCCTTCTCGAAGCCCTTTGGCATATTCTTCTGCCAAGAGAGGAATGCTATTTCCGAGCCCCGATAGTTCCTCGTTCAGTGCTGTCGCCACGGCCACCCCCGTCCTCTCGTAAATGGATCTGGAATTGAGGAAAGGAGCCTTCTACTGCCATGCTTGGAGAATGCCTTTCTTCACAGGGGAAGGCGGTCCTTGCCACCAAGATGCAGCCTGGGATGGAGGAGAATAGCTATCCCGGACAATCCTGTCCATTGCCTCATTCCTGGTGGTCCTTGGGGTGCTGGATGTCCCAGCCAGGTTCCCCTCACCTCCAGACTGGTATTTACAGCAACTCCGGGAAAAGAAAAAGAAATAAATCAACCCAGCAATGCTAAATTTAAATGTTTAAGAGGAAATCAAACATAAAATCTAAAAGAATAAAAACAAATAAATGAAGAGATGAACTTCTCTGGAGATCTCAGTGTCTACAAATCCCCACCATGGAATGAGCCATTCTGCCACGGTGCTGTGCATATACCATCTCGGAGAGCTAGACATGCAAGAATGTACCAGTTTCACCTTGAACTTATCTCTAAATCTGTGACTAAATAATTGGCATTTATGCCCGTAATCTAACAGAGGACTGGGGCTTCAGTTTCTACACTTCCCATTAATCCAGTCAAGATTAGTACAGATTTGTTGGTGGGGGGATTCTACAGCAGAACCCGTGACAAGTTCTGTTCCTGGATCTTGCTGGCCAGCAAAAGACATGGGGAGATTCTATTAAGGAAAGTTAAAGCGAGTAAAGAGAGGAAGGAGAAAGGAAAAAGGAGAGACGGAATGATGCCTGCTGCTGTGTTTCAAACCTTTCGCTGACACCGGGCACGGAAGCCCCTCACTCACCGGGTACTCCAGCATTCAAAGAGAATCCTTCCTTTCAAAGTAGTGCCCTTGAAAGCAAAGTCGTTGCATCCTTTTCCTGGAAATAATTCGACAATTTGTATCATGAATCTTAGAAACGTCCATATAATTTGAACCAAGTTGAACGGTCTGAAATCTGAAATCGCTTTGCACACAAGGGTGTGCGTCTCTGGGCTTTGCCATCACCTAGTGAGTTCTGAAAAGCTCCTGGTGCCTGGGCCTCAACCCATTCCCTGGGCTGGAGTTGCAAGTGCAGATGCTGGCAGTTGTTTGTTTGTTGGTTTGTTTTTCGCTCCCTGGGTGATTTCGATGCACAGTGGGATCGGAGAACCTCTGATGGAGGCTTGTGCGTGACTAAATCACACTCTTCAGGACTAACTCGAATTTCACTCCCACGAGAGGCTGCCTTATCCAATGAGCCCCCGGCCCAACTGCAGCTCAGATACTCTCTGTATGTTCCTGTTTTACTTTCTTCAAGGTCTACCATCTGCTTCCTTCTCTCTGTCTTCCTTTTCCCTCACAGGACCTCATTTCATTATTTTCTCTTTGGTCTTTAATTCTGAGGACCCCACTTACTGTATGGGCTGGGGGGTTAGAGAGCACGTGATGGGGTAGTGAGTAGTTGTTTGCTAGTTATTGCAACTCTACCCAGAGAGACCATTCAGAAAGTTCTGGTGGCTTCTCTGGCCTTGTCCATTTCCACTGTCATGGTCAGAGATGCCCACTCTCCACGCCTTTTGGTCTTTCCATGACTCCCCCTAAAGCAGCCTCTTCAGCCCCTTGGGTCACTGCCCACCCATGTGGAGGACGTTGTAAGAATTCCCCAGGCTTTGCTGACTCACAACTCACCTCCTCTTCCTTTCCCTCCCTGGCGGTGGCTGCTGGGTTGAAGCCACACTGAGACATGCTCATGAGAATCCTTCCTGGCTGCCACTGTCCAAAGGGTAAGGCCAGAAGTTACACCCCCTCTTTTTTTCCTGGGGAATCTGAGGGTGGTTTCTCTCCTTCAATTATTTCTTTGTTTCATTTTGTTAGCTTGGGGGAAGAGAATGAATCACCAAGCCCACCTGACCCCGCCATCTTTATCAGGAAGTCAGCAAAGAGATTTTAGCAATGTTGTGAAAAGCTGAAGTTGTGGTTTCCTATAAAAAAGCCAGGCCCCGATATGTACAGGTTGTATGATATTGACTATTTTTAAATTGAAAAGATGAGCAGAAATACAACAAAATTATAACAGAAATGGAATTATAAAAGAGTTTAATTTAGAACTTCAGTACTTCTCAAGCTTTTCACAACATGCTTATTTTGTTTTTATAATGATAAAAAATGCTTAAAAGACCCCAAAGTACCAAAGCTGTCCTCTTTGGAGACTGCACCCTTGCTTGTGTAGTACTTTTATTGATCACATAGCTAACATTCCTCTTTCAGAGCTGTCTACACTCTGTGGTCTCTTTCTATGACAGTCCTAATTAATGGTCACCTTCACCCAAAGACTTGGGCAAAGTTTGGTGAATCAGAGAGTGAGCAGGCTGCGAAATCCCACGTAACTCCTGTGAGGGTCCAAAGGTGTGGTTTTGCAGTTGGCTTTGAGGTCCCCTCCCAGGGAAGGGCCCAGAAATGCGTCGCCCACCGTCTTAGTCTGCTTCGTGCTGATGTAACAGAATACCACGGACTGGGTGATTTGTAAAGACTAGAAAATTATTTCCTCACTGTTCTGGGGGGCTGAGAAGTCCAAGATCAAGGTGCCAGCACCTGGTGAGGGCTTTCTTGCCATGTCATAACATCAAAGAAGGCATCATGTGGGCAAAAGAAAGAGAGGGAGCAGGAAGGGGGCTGAACTCACTCTTTGAAAGGGACCCACTCCCACAATAACAGCGTTAATCCACTCACGAGGGCCCTTCCCCACCCAACCACCTAATCCAACAGCGTTAAGAGGGTCCAACTTCTTAAACTTGCATTGGAGATTAAGTTTCCAACACGTGAACGGGGAGGGGGGAGGTTGCATTCAAACCGTAGCACACACTGACAACAGCTAAAATGTCTCAAGTGCATACCCTGTGCCAGGGACTGTCCCAGGCACTTTAGGCATTCCAATGCACTTAATACACAGGACAACGCTATACATTTGGAACTATTTCAATCTCAATTTTGTAGATGAGAAAACTGAGGTTAAGTAACTTGCTTAAGATCAGGAGCCAAGGGACAGAGCCTGGATCTGAACACCCGAGTCACGCTCAACGGCTGTTCTGTACGAGCACCTGTGGTGAGATGGCAGCATTCTTGGAAAGATTCCAGGCAATGTCCCGGGGACAACTTAAGGAGGGCACCAGAAAACTCACATGGGTGTGACAGACCTGATATTATTGCTCCGAGCAGGTTGCTTAACTGCAGAGGGATGGTGTATGAGTGTGTGTGTGGGAGCAACGGAGTGGCAGAGTGTCACCCATGCTGGGTACTGACTTGTCCCCAAGCACATGAGCTGCTGACTAGGGCCAGTGCCCAATGGGTCAATCCTTAGAGCTGAAGGCACGTCAGGACTAGTTCAGCATTGTCGTAAAGTCACTCCCCTGCCATTCTGCCCTGAGAGGGGAAGTTGGCCCAAAGTGGCGGTATTTAGGTCATGCTGTTTTTGTTCCTGCAGGACCCACAACGTCACACGCCTGCACCTGCATGCGCACCTTTGCCTGAGCGCTAACAGGCGGGCGGGCACTTAGCACTTGGCATGTTTTGGAAACAAGGACAGGGCTCCTCTGCTTCCCCTGGGGACGACAGTGTGAACACGTGATGCAGAATGTCCTTATTGCTCTCGCATCCCTCCCTTCCTCTCTCTGTCCCCATCCTCTTCCCACGTCCCCACATCCCAGCTGGCATTCCTTCCTTCCCTCCCACTTTGTCCATTTATCTTCCCCTTCAAACTGTGGTTCTTAGTCCTTTGAGAGGCCACAGATGCCTTTGAGAATCCAGTGAAAGCTGTAGACCTCCTCATCCGTAAGATACACAGATAATGCACACATTCACGCGTGCGTGTGTGCGTGTGTGCGTGTGCACGTGTGTGTGAAGCTTTTCCGTAGACCCGCCGTGAGTTTCTCTGTGCCTTCAGATCTCTGGCCTACAGGTGGAATTCTCTTCCCTTCCACACCCACAGCAGACGAGCGCCAGCTTCGCTCCTCGTGTCCTTCCACAGACCAGGGAGGGACGAGCGAGGTCCCACGTCTCCTCCTCTCACGCTGTTCCCATGGCCAAGTGCCTGGAGGCACGGAGCCCGGGGACACCTCGTCTGGGTAAAAATTTCGGTCCTGTCCTTTAGTTATGTGACCTTGGGCGAGTCTCTTCACCAACAAATTGAGAATAACAGTACATTCCTTAGAGGGATTTATTATGCTTGCTTGTGTTAGTAAACATCAAAGCCCTTAGAACAATGCCCGGCAGGAGTAAGTGATGTTAGTATTTGCTACTTTTATTATTTGGGTGTTCAGCAAAGAGGGGCAGGATGAGGCTTTGTTTTGAGGATCTATTGCAGTGTGTTCCCCCTCCTTCTTGTTTCCAGGGTTAGTAGGACTAATAAGAACAGTCCTAAATAATTTAAACATCCAGGAAAAATTTCAACCCTCTGGGGATGATTAAGATACACTTAGTGCCATCAAGGAGTTTAAAATTTAGCCCCAGAATTAAAATAACCGAGGCCACTCTAATGCAAGGCAGAACCTGACAGATGGCTCAAGAGCGGAATAAATCCAGGGCTGAGAAAGATTCTGTCCAGCGTTGGGGACGGAGGCTTCGGGGTGGGGAGGACCTGCAGCTGAGCCGTAAAGAATGACCGTCTCACAGCAGCCAGACACACTCGCGTGGAGAGCAGGGCCCTAGCACAGAGCAGTGTGTGCAGAGGAGCCGAGGCGGCCGGTGTTGGGGTGTTTGGGAGACAGGGAAGCCTGGAGAAGGCTCCGTCCTGGGGAACGTTGGGAGAAATGGCTGGAAAGACAGGGTTGGCCAGACTGGGAAGAAATCCTCCAAGGATGCGTGTCTTGGAGGTAACGTGGTTGCAGGAGCAGAAACTCACTCAAGCTAGCTTGCCTGAATGGGAATTTATGATATCGTGGTTCTCACAAAGCCCACGGAAATTAAGTACAGCCAGGCCACTCAAAGGACTTAAACTGGGAATCAGAAAAAAGTGCTCACCTCGGTGCTTCTCACACCCTGTCCTTGCCCGTTGCCCCATCTCTCTGCCTTCTGTGTCTTTGTCCTTCTCAGATGTCTCTCCTGCATGTCTCTTCCATTGTCCCTCCAGCAGTTAGGGGCTCAGAATGGCCGCCCTAAACCCATGTCCACGTGATCTCTGGGGTCTGTGAACTCACAGACTGACTACATCTCAGCAGGGCTGCCAGGTATGGTTGGGCAGGTGGGGCCCTGCACAAGGCACCGTGCCCAGGGGCTGAAGAGTGGCTGAAATCCAGTGTAATTCTCTCACTAACATTTCAGTGGCCAAAGAAAGCCACATGACTAAATTTCAAATATGACAGAAGTGTGTGTTCCTACCATGTTCTAGGAGGGAAAACCAGGGCATTTGGGAACAGCCCTAAAGTTTGTCACATGGTACAAGTGACTTTAACTGTACAAAATGGTATTCAGTGGGAATAATTTCCCATAGCAGCACATTCCTTTTAACGACTGCATACTATTCCATCTCACTCCTTTTAACTACTGTACTGTACATATCATTCCTATTAAGATATGCTGTGCAATAGTCCATTATATGGCTGTATCATGGCTAATTTATGTTCTCTTTCTAAGTGACATTTGGGTTATTTTCAGTCTTTCTTTTTGGTACAAATAATAATGCAATAAATTTCTATATATACATGTATGAAAATTTATGTGTGTGTACATACATGTGTGTGTATATATACATATGGTCATGGATCCATAACGATGTTTTGGTCAATGATGGACTATATATATGGCAGTGTCCCATAGGATTATAATACCATATTTTTATTGTACCTTTTCCATATGTAGGTGTGTATACACAAATGCTCATCATTATATTACAATTGCCTACAGTATTCGGGACAGAGCATGCTGCACAGGTGTGTAGCCTACACCATATAGCCTAGATATGTAGTAGGCTACACCATCTAGGTTTGTGTAAGTGCACTCTATGATGTCACAGTGACAAAAATCACCTACAGTCACATTTCTCAGAATGTGTCCCCATCATTAAGTGATGCATGACTATACATTTTAATTTGTTTTACATTTGAAAGTGTATCTCTAGGATATGTAGAGAACCAAAAAAGATCATCTCCCATTGTTACAATAAGATAAAAGCTGAACAGGCTTCACATTAATGACTTTCTGTGAACCCATTAGAGAACTGAGGTCACAGGATAAGCAGTCATCCTGAAAAGAGACAGGTGCCTGCAGGGAAATGTAGGACCTGCTTATTTGACTATGTGGGGGCAGATGCCGGTGGATACCATAATAGAATTTTTAATTATTTGCTGGAGGCCAAGTCTGAGAGCGTGAAGCTCCCGGGAGCTGCAGTCATGGGGAGAAGATTCTCATCCTTTTTCAGATTTTCTTGCAGGAGCCACCAGACTGTCACAGGAAGTATCCAGAGATGTTGGCTGGGGGATGGGAGTGGCAGCTACTTCTTAAGCTCCACAGGGACCCTTCTTCCTTACAGAGCAAAGGACTTAATCTGCAGGGGGAAGTGTATTGCCAGAGGCCACTCCACCCAGCTGCAGCCTCCCTGTCTCACCTGAGGGAAAAAAACCCCAACTTTAATCTGTGAGGGGAGATCCTGAAGGATGTAGATTGAAAATACAGTACTGGGCTCGGTGCAGTGGCTCACACTTCTAATCCTAGCACTCTGGGAGGCTGAGGCAGGAGGATTGCTTAAGCCCAGGAGTTTGAGGTTGCAGTGAGCTATGACGATGCCATAGCACGCTAGCCTGGGCAATAGAGGGAGACTCTGTCTGAAAAAAAAAAAAAGAAAAATGAAAGAAAAAAAAAGAAAATACAGCACTGGAGGCTATTTATTGCTGCAAGGGAAAGGAATAGAAGTAGAGGGATAAAACTCTACCTCTAGAGAGGGACAGAAATACTTGTGAAAGCTACACCCCAAGACTCAGGCCCATTTCCCATTCCCAAAAACTGAGACTTACTTAGAAAAATCACAGAATTCTCCCTGTCCGCATATCCTTACACCAAGCTAACAAGCCTCCAGTAAGAATGATAGCAAGTAAATCACAGTCAGTTTGCAGATGGGAGATCTCAAGAGACAGAACACCAAAAACAAAGAGAACATCTTGAAATCACCTGCAGGGAGAAAAAATAAGCAAACAACAACCTTCCTTACCTGCAGAGGAACAAGAACAAAAACATGGCAGAGTTCTTTTTGGAAACCATGCAAGCAAGAAGGCAGTGGAGTAACAACTTTAAAGTGTTGAAGAAAAAAAATCTGTCAACCCAGAATTCTATACCCAGTGACAATATCCTGCAAGAGGGAAGGAGAAATGAGGATTTTCTCAAACAAAAACGGAGGCATTCATTACCAGGAGAACATAATATAAAATACATTAAGAGAGATTCTTCAGGCAGAAGGAATATTATTAAGGTAAGAAACTTAGATCTATACACAGAAATGAAGAACATTGGAAATGCTATAAATAAAAATAAAATATAATATTTTTAAAGTTTGAGTTGCTATAAAAATGACTGACTGTATAAAGCAGTGACAGTAATGATGCATTGGTGTTTATATCATATGCAAATGTGAAATGTATGACAAGTAACACAAGAAATGGAAGGAAGGAACTGGGAGTCAGTATTTTGTTATAAGGTCCTTTCACTGCATATGAAGTAACATAATATGATAAAATGCAGTTACAATCAAAGATAGACTTAGCTTATTTAAAAATGTATCTTGTAAACCCTAGGGAAACCACTAGAAATGTTAAAAAATATAAATTGTAAATTAATTGAAAAAATAAAACAGAATCATAAAAATGCTCAATTAAAACAAAAAAAGGAAAAAAATGGGGAAATAAGAAACAAAGAACAAATACAACAAAGAGAAAAGAGCTAGCAAAAGCAGTAAATTTTAGTACAAATATATAAATAATCACTTTAAATGTGAATGTTATAAATATGCCAGTTAAAAGATAGATAATATCAGGTTGGATTTATTTAAAAAAATCAAGCCTCGATTATATTCTGTCTACAATGCACCCACTTTAAATATACTGCAAAGATGTGGATAAATTAAAAGAAAAGGGATGAATAAAAATATACTATGAAAACATTAACCAAAAGAAAGCAGGACAAGTTATATTAATTTTGGAAAAATCACTATCAACCAATTTTAGACAAAATATTATCAACCACCTTGACCTGACATTTATAGAACACTGTATTCAACAACAACAGAATACATATTCATCTCAAATGCACATGGAACATTCATCCTGATAGACCATATTCTGGGCCATAAAATAAACTCTAAACAATTTAAAAGAATAGAAATCATACAATGTGTATTATTGGACTGAATCAAAATTAAACTAGAAATCAATAAGAGATATCCATGAAAGTGCAACTATTTGGAAATTAAACACTATACTTCTAAATAGCCCATGGGTCAAAGAGGAGATATCTCAAAGACAAAAAGTATTTTGAAGTAAAAGAAAATGAAAATACAACATATCAAAATGTGTGGGATACAGCAAAAACAGTCCTTAGAGGGAAATGTATAGCACTGAATACCTATATTAGAAAAGAAGAAAAATCACAAATAAATTGTCTACATTTTCACTTTGGGAACCTCATGAAAGAAAAGCAAATTAAACCAAAAGCAAATAGCAGGAAGAAGATAATAAAAATTAGAAAGAAGTCAATGAAATTGAAAACAGGAAGACAATAGAGAGAATCTAAGAATCAACATCTGGTTCTTTAAAAGTATATCTCTCAAATAAATTCCCAGGAGTATGTGACAGCTCACAGGACATGTAAATTTTATATTTGGAAAGATATTGCCACGTAGATCTCCACAAAGGCAGCATCAATTTACACTCCCACCCCAGTACGTGAGATTCCTGTACTTGTACATTCTGCATATTCTTGTCTACACTGTACATGATCAGTATGTTTATTCTCTGCCAATCTGATAAGTAGAAATGGTGTCTTCTCTGGAAAGTTTGCATTCCTCTTCACGTATTTCTAAGTTAACTGTGTATCTTTTTCTGGGAAGTGTTTCAGGTCCTTTGTTTAACGAACTAACCATTTTCAGATACGACTAATTTCCCCTACTTTGTCCCCATATTTTGACTTTGTTTATTATAATTGCTGCCGTCAAATTTATTAATCTTCTCCTGTATGGCTTTTGGTTTTTGTGAGTTGTCAGGAAAGTCTTGTCTCCTCCAAGATTCTTCTAATTCTTTTATTGTTTCATTTTTCACTCTTAAATTTTTGACCCATTTGTAATTCATTTAGGTGTAAGGAGTGATGTAAGTTATTGAATTTTAAGGTTATTATCAAACATCTGAAAAGCAGTTTGTTGCCTTTTTTTCCTGAAGCTTCTATTTTTTTCCACACATGATTCGTATTCATTGAGAAAAATCTGAAATTAAATAAAAAGAATCAGCCACAACTGCATCATTTAGAGATACCTACTTTTTAAAAAATTATATAACATTTCTCTATGAAAAAATATATAAATATAACTTTTTAACAAGCAATGGAATTGCAGTATACATCCTTTTTTTAAAATTTCAAAATATTAAGGGGATACAAATGTTTTTGTTTACCTGGATCACTTTTGTAATGCTTGAGTCATGGCTTTTAGTGTGCCCATTACCCAAATAGTGCTCACTGTACCCATTAGGTAGGTTTCTGCCCCTCCCCTCCCCATTCCTCCTGCTTGATTTCCACTGTGTTTTACTTCCCTCTGTGCACAAGTGTGCCCTTCAGTTAGTTCCAATTTAACAGTGAGTACACGTGGTGCTTGTTTTTCCATTCTTTAGATACTTCACTTAGGATAATGGTCTCCAGTCCCATCCAAATTGTTGCAAAAGGCATTTTTCAATTCATAACATATTGCAACTATCTTTCCAAGTGCATAGTTTTGAAATGGAAAGTTGAAATCATTATTATGAGGGTTGAGGAAGGTGAGTATAGGTGTTTGGACCAACTCCTCTTTGTCAAAGCTCAGTGGGGACAGGCAGGAGAACTATGAGACAACAAGCTGAGGACCAGCGGGGTCGAGGAGTCAGATTTTAAGGATGGACCAAGTGGTTGTCCTGCGGGCCAAAGAACAGCTGGGAAAGTGAGGGGCGTGGGGAGAGGGAGGGTGAAGGCGGAGGGGAGGGATCCTTCCACCAGGGGATGAGAGCAAAGGAGGAGAGGAGAGGGAGGGGATGGAAACGCCGGAGCAGAAGGGATGGGATTTAACAGTTTGCTCCGTGTGCTTCCATCTCCCTGAAGCAGATGAGGTCATGGTCGGAGAGGGATTAGGACTGGAGTGAGTTTGGGGCCTC
Organism: Varecia variegata; assembly: GCA_028533085.1. NCBI lineage: Eukaryota > Metazoa > Chordata > Mammalia > Primates > Lemuridae > Varecia > Varecia variegata. The sequence goes on from CM052448.1 coordinate 28,970,496, forward strand.
CAGGAAACAGGAACTTTTGGAGCAGAGGCTCTGGGAAATTCATCAGGGAGCCAACGAGAGCAGCAGCGAGAAGGCAAGGAGGGGAACAGTCAGAGCAGCCATGCAGCTCTGCCAGCACCGCCCCGGATCCAAGAGCGGGGAGAGAGGAAGGAGGCTGGGGCACGGCCATGGTGGAGGGCCCTGGGCTGGGGAAGCACACTTGAGCGTTCAGAGCCGAGGACAAATGAAAGGGAAGCCTGGCTTCCATCAGCGCCAGGCCCCACTCTCTGCTCAGGTGGTCTGACTCACACCTTCTTATTGCAGGGCTTCCACCTATGGCCTCCATGGGTTTGTGTGGCCCCACCTGGCTGCCAGCCTCATCATCCCTTCTCCTCCCAGCTGGGGCCTCCTGATCCCCAGGTTCAGGCACCCCTGCATCTCCAGATCCTAGGGAGCAGGGGACATTCAAGAAGTTGCCACCCTGCAGCCTTAAACTCCTCAGCAAGGCACCAAAGTTCTCAATGTACCCTTGCCCAAGAATGTTCAGACAGCCTCCTGTCACCTGAGGTCCCACCTGTGTGACAATGTCTTGAACATTGTCTATAGAGATGGTTCAAACCAAGCCACCACCTGGAGGAAGTTCAGAGCAGGTGTCTCGGTCTGTTTGGGCTGCTGCAATAATGTGCCACACACGGGGTGGCTCATAAACAACAGAAATGTCTTTCCCGCAGTTCTGCAGTCTGGAAGCCCAAGATCAGGGTGCCAGCCTGGTCGGGTCCTGGTGAGGGCCCTCTTCCAGGTTGCAGACTTCTACCTTCTCACTGTGTCCTCACATGGTGTGGTGGCCTCTTCCCGTAAGCTCGCTAATCCTGTCCATGGGGGCTCCACCCTCATGACCTCATTAGCTTCCAAAGGCCCCACCTTCAAACACCATCACACTGGGATTGGGGTTTCACCATATGGATTTTGGGGGGGACACAAACATTCCGTTCATTGCAGCGGAAAGCAACAGGGCTAACTCATCCAGGCAAATAATTCCAACACAGCAGGGCATGCGCCCGACAGAGGTCTGCAAAGGACAGCCGTAGACGTGAGCCCTAAAGGACGGCAGGAGGAGGAAGAGGGGAACTCCAGGCAGAAGGAACTGCAGGAGCAAAAGCTCCAGGTCAAGCAGAGCCTGCAGTGTGGGGTTGTTCAAGACCAGGGTGACCAGACCCTGCGACCCCAAGCCTAGACAGAGCCGGCTCTCTCGTTTGCTCTGCGGGGGCTCCGTGCGGGTCTGGCACACTGGCCCCGCCCTTGGGGCTGCCCAGCCTCGAGCCCCTGAGCCTGCGGCGTGGGCATTTTGCCCTCTGTCCCCTGAGCTGACGTCTGCCCATGGGAAGTGTCTCCCCTTTTCCCAATGCTGGGATTCCTGCCGAGCCCAGGCGAGGTTGGCGCTGGTTCTCATTCTCATCTGGGGGTGTCTGTGGCCTGTTCCTGTTTAATACAACAAGTGCTCAAGCCCAGCCACTGCCCCCTCCCTGGGTCTCAGTTTCTTCCTCCATGCCCGGAGGGGGAGCCCCCGAGGGAGGCCCAGGGAAGGTGCCTGCACCCACGGCATGCCCGCTCCTGCCTTTGCTTTGTGTCCTTTGTGCTGCGGTTAGATCTCCAGCCTGGCCGAAGCGGCAGTGGCTGCTGATGCTGCCCGGCAGGACACATTGTGCACTGCGGTTCATCATATGTTAATAACATAATTATGCGGTTATAAGATCAGGTCGGCAGAACCTCGGCCTGGATGGGAAATAAATCCAAGCCAGGCGCTGCGGGGACAAGGTCCAAATGTCTCTTTAGCACAAGGCCTCTCCGGGCTCCCAGCCCAGGATGAGAGGCCTGCCCGGGGGAGGGGCGTGGGGCAGCTGCCAGGCTGTGAGATCGAGGGAGAAGTCCGTCCTCCCAGACCAGACCAGCAGTCCCCGGGCCCGACACCAACCCGCTTGGACAAAGGGGGTCAGCCTCGAAGTGGAACGTAACAGGTTTCTGGTACTTTCTTCTGTCCAAAGGGGGCCCTTGTCCGAAGAGGACCCTGGAGTTAGCCTGGTGTGATCCTCATAACCATATTGAAGACAGCAGAGAAGCCCCGAGAGGCACATTAACTTGCTAGTTAGGCACAGGAGCAAGCTCCTTCCTGCTTGGCGAGACTAGATAGAACCCAGTCTTCTGACGCAGAGTGGAGTTATGTGCACTACGCTCCCGTGTCCTCAAACACTTGTCCGTCCGTTACTGTGGCTCCCCAGAGCTGAGCGGGCAGGGGAGATGAAGGTGGTCACGCTGGGAGGGTTGTGGGTGACTCACTCACCTGAGCAGGCACGGGCTCCTTCCTGAGAGTTTTGCATACAGCAAGGCATTCACTTCTCACAGTGCGTTTAAGTAGATAGCATTCTCCAGTCTTGCTCCTGAGGACACTGAAACTTACAGAGGCTGAGTGAGTCGTGACCGATGTGAGCTCCGGCCACCCACACTGGGGACACAGCTTGCACTCTGGCCTCAGAGGGGCCATTTGCCACCGTTCCCTGGCATCTGTTCCTCCCCAGGGGTGGCGAGCAAAGGCTTTGGCAGACCTGGCTTCGTGGTCATAGGAGGAGGATGGCTAACCACCTCTTCCCTTTCCTGCCTGCGTTTGACTCGCACAGATGCATGGGAACCTCGCTCCCCCAGCCCTGGGAAGGGTTGGCTTATGGAAAAAAATAGCAGCTCTGTGTTTGAAGCTTCCCAAAGTGGGATGCTGGCTTGAAGGGAACAGTTCTTTCTGGGATGTCTTAAGCCTGCTTAAGAAAAAAAAAAAGGTGAAAGTTGACTGTAAGGAAAAAAGAGAAAGAATTCTGAGTATTCATGGTGGATCAGGATCATGAGGACAGGATTAGTGGAGACCCCCTCAACTGTGCCCTTGGGGGGCAGCTGCTGGCTCTTCCACAAAGGGCCTCCTTCCACAGCCCCATCACCCTGAGGACTCTACCCTGGGGGTGGCCCCAGAGGCTGCCAAGCCACCAGCTCCAGCCACCAACTCTTGGATTGAATGGGGAGAAACAGGGGGAACGGGAGAGAGACGTCAAGAGGGTGGGAAGCAGCTGGCGAGCAACAGGCGAGCCTTCGGGAAGCTGAGGAACACTTGTCACACCCTACTGACGTGGCCCCTCACCCTCCTTTCTGCTGGGAGGGCAGGCTTTTCGAGGCAGACACCGTGAGGGGAGGATTTGTTTATGGAAATCCACAAGGAGGGTGGATGAGGCTGGCCAGGGGCCCTCCCCTCATCTCTTTCTGGAAACCCTCCCCACTCCCGGGAGCCCCTTCCCTTCCAAGAACCTCCCAGAACCTGGATTTCATTAAATACCAAGGAGGTAAAACACTGTTTAATCATCTGCAAGATTTGAGCTGTTAAAGGCCCACATCAGCGGTTGTCAAAATGGGGCCCCTGGACCATAACCATCCAGGGCACCTAGGGGTGTGGGGAATGCAAAGGTGCTAAATGCAAACTCAGCGTCAGGGATCAGAAAGCATCTCTCCTCCCCTGGCAGCTAGCTACGTCTGCCGACGTCCCGGTATGGGTGCCCTTGTCCTTAGGAAGCAGGGACAGAATCAGCATTCACTGAGACCTCATGAGGCCCAGGCGTGGAGGTCAGTGCCTCGCATAACCCCTCTCGTTCACAGATGAGGAAACTGAAGTTCAGGGAAGTTCAAGGACTTGCCTAAGATCGCACAGCCGGGAAGCAGCACAGCCAGCACTGCAGCCCGCATCTGCCGTTCTCTAAACACCGGGTGCAGAATCGTTTTCAAATGTTTTGGTCTCAGGACCTCTTTATGCTCTTAAAAATTATTGAGGACCTCAAAAAAGCTTTTGTTTATGTGTTTTATATCTAAGTGATATTTACCATATTAGCAGTTAAAGGTGAGAAATTCTTAAAATGTTAATTCATTTTAAACAACAGTGAACCCATTACACATTGAACATAATAAATCAGGCGCTTTAAGAAAACACAGATTTCCTCAAACAAAAGAATTTAGTGAGAAGAATGACATTGTTTTACATTTTTGCAAATCTCTTCAATATCTGGCTGCCTAGAAGACAGCTGCTTCTCAAATGTGCGTCTGATCTGTTGCGATATCCCACAGCATGCAGCCTCTGGAACACTCCGCTGTTCGCTTGCGAAGGAAATGAACGGATGTGAATGAAAAGGTGAGTGCCGTGCTGTGTTATTGGAAAGTACTTTTGCCCTTGCAGCCCCCCGAAAGAGTCCTGAGGACCCCAGGGCTCCCCAGACCACACTTTGAGAGCTGCTGGACTGAGAACTTGCTGAGGGATCACCTGAACTCGAGGGCTCGCAGGTGCCCATTTTCATAATCCGTTTTTCGAAAGAGACTACTAGACAGATTACGGCCCCCACTCTGGCTTCGGCCAGGGTTCACCTGCAGTCTGAGAGGGGGGCTGGGGCAGAGGGAGAGGAAGCAATGTGGGAACCAGCATGTGCCCCTGGAACTCTGGGCTATGCCCCTCCGGTCACACTAAGGAAGCGTGGGTTTTCACCATATGGATTTTGGGGAGGACGCTGGCTTGGGACTGCCCCAGGCCTTCCTTGGGGGTGCTGTCTGGTGGGGGAGGATGCCAGCCCCCTGCCCATGAACTGCCAGGGCAGCACCACCCACGACTCATCTCTGGCCTCAAGTTCACCACATGGTAAGAGTGTGTGGTAGAATCATAGCCTCTGAGGTATTCAAGGTAGGTGGGACCCACAAGTAGGGAAACTGAGGCCCAGAGATCCCACAGTACTGTTCCTGGGAGAGCTGAGCTGAAAGCCGGGTGCAACCTTTGCTGGCTGACCTCCTGGGCTTGATTTTCCAGCTCAACAGATCCTCCAAGGAAGGCTGTTTGTCTGGAGGAAACTGAGTCAGAGGAGAGGGAATTACCAGCCAGGGGCTACAGTGAAGATGTTATAGATCAAGGTTACCTGTTGCTCAGAGGCTGTTTTCCTTTCTATATATTTTAACAGAGACTTTGGGAACAAACTGTCACTTCTACAACCAGCCATGTTCTGCACGTCTCAGGGACTGTGGCGGCCACGCTGGACGTTGTCAGGGCAAAAAGGCAGAGAAGCCCCAGGCCCCCCGCCGTAGGGGTCTGCGCTCCGGTGCTCCTTCCTCCCGGCACCCGCAGGGCCCCGAGGCCACAAGTAGCCCAGAGGTTCTTCCTTCTTGGCTTCCACTGAGCATTTGCAGTGTCCCTTCTGCCAGGGGCAGCGCTTCTTGCTGGGGGCACTCACAGTCCTCGCCCTTGAAGTAGGGGACCATGTCAATAGGGTTGATCAATATTTCTCAGGGCTAAGCTTAGTGTGAGGAGGAAATGGATGCGGACAAGCGCTTAACCGGCCGCGGGAAGTGGAGGGGCTCAGGACGCTGGGGAGCCCCGAGGTCTGGGTGTGAAGCCTGCGGGGTGGGGGCAGGGGGAGTGGCTGGGGGTGAGCCTGGGAATGGGGGCGTCACACTCACTCTCAAGGCTTCTGGAGGTAGCTCGCCCGCCCGGGCTCTAGGATCACAACACCTGCAGCAGAAGAATTAGGTGTGGCTGCCCTGGAATTTGCGCAGCCACAGACAGGCGCCGTCTGTCCCACCCAGTCGTTCCTGGTTAGGCAGGGACCCTTCTGGGTCTGGGTGGGGCTGACGTGCCCAGTTCCAGGCACGAGACAAGAGGAGGAACAAGCAGGAGAGGGAGGGCAGGCTGGGTCCCAGAGGAGAAGACAGAGCTGGGCGTGGCAACTGTCTCCGGGTTAATCAGCCCCTCAGGACGCACCACTGAGTCAGAGCAGCACGCCTGCCCCGGGCAGACTCAGGACGGCAGATCCTCACCTGGGCGCCACACCCTGCAGTGCCTCTTTCTCTCCACCGAGACATGCCCCCTCCCTGCAGGCAGAAGGGAGCTTGTGTCCTGAGCACTCTCTGTCAGAGGGGTTTTTGTTCAGTTGTTTTTAGAAGGCAGCCTTATTGTCTCTAGAAAATTTTGATTAAAAAAAAAAAAACTTATACAGTTGTAAATTAAAATTGTGTAAATTTACCCTGTTTTGAAAATCCTCCTTGTGTTAAGACAATCACAGATGACACGTATTTAGAGAATGAATGCCCTGAAATCCCTGCCGTCCCATTGTAGAAACCTCGAAGTTCAAGGGCAGGCTGGGCTGCAGCTGAGAGTGTCGGGTGCCCTTGAGGACAGTGCTGGCTCATCGGCAGAGCTGGAGGGCGGATTCGAGATCGTGTTCATCACCTTTGTTCTCCCCATTCACAGACAAAAGCTGAAGTCCCAGGAGGTTGGGTGAGAGGTCCACGCTCTGATGGAGAAACGGGATTGAGAGATCGTGGTGGGAATGGACGCGATTCACGGATGGCTGCTGATGGCAGAGAGGTCTCTCAGTGGTCCTTTTGCCTCTTGAAGTCTCCACATATCTGCAGGGACTGAGGGGGACCTGCGGGCAGATGCTCCAGAGCGTCAGGACGGCTCTGATTCAGGATGGAGGTGGCCCAGCCTGAAGACTCTCTCCAAGGTCTGGGATGAATTCTGTGAAAGAAAAATCTGAGGCACAACAAAATTTTGAAGGGTATATTTGAGTAACAAGCAATAGATGAATTGGGAAACACCAAACTGAAAGAGATCCAGTGTCTCCTGATGAATCTTCGTGGGCAGGTGCTCACATGATGGGCTGCAACTACACAGTTGCCCTGTTTGGTCTGGCCCATTGGAAAGTCCTTAGTTATATAATAATTGAACTTATGTTCTGTTTTTCTTTAATATAGGCATTTATAAGAAATTGCTCATGTTAAGCTTAGCTTCCATTTGCAAATCAAGCAAGGTTGAGATCGATAATAACGCTAACTGGTTTTGTCTGCTCAGAGATTCCTCAGGTCTGGTTTTCATTTTCATTTATTTTAGGAGTTCTCACGAGAATGAGGAAATCATCATCCAACAGTGCGTGCAGCACGAACAACCGCGGCTGCCATTCACTGATCCCCTGTTAGGCCCCAGCCACACTGTCTACTGTCCCTAAATACTTGACACACATTGTCACAATGATTTCTCACAACCCCATTTCTCAGCCTTGGAAACTGAGGCATGAAGTGGCTACAAGAGTCCCCAAGGAGCCCACATCCATGCAAGGGATGGAGCTGGAGTTTGAGCCCGTGTTCATCTGACCCCAAAGCCCTGCTGATGGACGGCTCCCACCTGAGTGCCAACGAGTGACAATGACTCCTGACCACACTGTCTGGGATGCCCAGGCCCTTCTCACCTGCTACGGGGACTTTGAGACCATTTAGACTTTGACACCGCAGTAGCCTTGTCACTCAGGGTCCTCCAAGACAGGATTAGACGTGCAGGAGATTTACTGGGGGAAAGGTGTGAGAGGAAGTGGGGAGGGGCAGGAACAGGCTGGCGGAGCCTCTGTGACAAGGAGGGAGGGCGGGAGGGAGGAAGGTCTCAGACTGCAGTGCGGCTCTAAGACCAACCTGGCAAAACTCACCGGGACTCCTTGAGCCAAAGTCATCCATGAGCAGATGCCATATCTCACAGAAACAGGCCTGCCTGCGTACCCCAGGGTGCTCGGTCAGCTGGGAAGCGCAGCCCCTGTGCAAACAGTGCTGCATCTCTGCGCACCGGCTGGGGCTTGGTCCATCTGGAAGGTGTAGTCCCATGGCTGCCCCAGACCCCCACAGGGCAGCACCGTAATTGGTCAGAACTAAGGACCTTCTGAATTTGATTCACAAGGACAGCAAGACAATCCAGCTGGCACGAATGGGTAGATACAAGTGACTCCACTGAGGAAATACTGGCTGTTGTGTTTCCTCGCTTTCGAGCTTCGGCCTGATTCTTGCCCGGGGAGGCTGCTTGGAAGAGGACGGCTGTTCTGGGCAGGTGCTGCGAGCTGTCACGGGCGACAGGCAGGGGAGGAGGTATACGGATGCTGGGCCAACCACAAGGCGTAGAGGAAGATCAGAGAGAAGAGGCGAGAGCCACACCCAGGTGACTAGAGCAAGCAAAGGCAGGGAAGAAGTCTAGGGGTACAGACAGGCTGAGCCAGTCCCCAGAGAGACAGGATTAGACGGGCTGGAATTGGTTGTTAGAACTGGGAGTCACACGGTAACAGAGCTGAGGCCCCAGGACAAAACAGGCTGGGAGGCAAAGCCAGGCTCAGCAGAGGGAGCCCAGGACCCCCAAGACGGGCCAACGCGCCCTGCTCAGGTGCGCATGCCGGAGGGGACGTGTGGGAAGGAGCCTAAAATTAAGGCCCAATATTGTGTGCTGCCCTGACAGCTGGCGCAACCAGGAGGGCGTCACATGGCCTAACTGCAAGTTCACCTCCCTGCTCCGCCCCTACGAAGAAGGTCCCCTTGGCAAAGAGCCCTCCTTATCAAGGGGAACAGGCACAGTCCCGGCTTATCCTGGAGCAGCAGGCCGCAGTTCCCTGCCAGCTCATGTCGCTATTCCAACCAGCCAGTCACACCTTCCTGTGGGAATGGGGGCCGCCCTACGATCTTGATACTACAGAGCCACCTCCCACAGCCCCTGCTCGTTCACTCTGCTCTGAGTGCGATCCTCGTGTGGTCCTGCGTGACATGCAGTGTCCTCGGCCCCCCATGTGCACCTCATCTGCCCAGCGTTGGGTGTTGTATGTTCGGCCAACCCCGTAACCCTAGGGCAGGAATCCCTCTCTCACACGTGGCCTGAGTAAGAGGCAATTCACACAGGAACACACCGTGCCCTCGAGGGGTCCAGCTGGAAAGACAAGACACGAAAGATCACAAGTGTTAAGTGACAGGCATAGACCAGACAAGAAATATCAGCCATTCATTCATTCACTCACCAAATAGATTTGAGTCCCCACCGCAGGTCGAGTGCTGCTGCAGGCCCTGGAAATGCAAGAAACCAGATGCAACCCCTGCCCCCACAGAGCTGCTGTTCTGTGGTCAGGGCCGCAGGCTGACAGTGGGGGTTATGAGGAAAGTGAGTGAGGTGCAAGCCACAAGGGAGCCAGGTGTGCTGTCTTGTTGACGGAGGCGGGCGTGGAAGTTCTCTCTACCTTGGAGATACTTGAATAGGGCCTTAAAGACTTGAGGGAGCAAACACATGAAAATCTGCGGGAAAAGCATTTCCAGCAGAGGGAACAGCCTGGGCAAAGGCACCAGGCAGGAGAGGATGGAAAGGTTACTGTGTACCATGAGCGTCTAGAAGATCTGAACAATGGGCAGGTTTTGACCAGAGGAAGCTTGTGAGATCCCATGTTAGCTTTGCACGTAGTCCAGGAGCTCAGAGACCTGGAGAGAGGGGCTGGCAACACCAGGACCTAGAGCCCAGTCTGGTGCCTGAGAGCTGTTCTGCACACTCCCACTCTACCCCCATTTTGTAGGACTGAGACATTTACAACTTATGTTAGCTATAGGCCTGGTTCCTCCAGTGACAGGACAAATCAAAGCCTATGTTAGGGGCGCAGAGGTTTGCCTCAGTGTTCCTGTCTGCTCCTGTTGAGAAGCAAACCTCTCCTTCCTACTGCCGGCAGCGTGGGGCTGCTGCTCTTCCACAACGGACACAATTGCCTTCCTCTCCCCAAGGGCAGAGTGACTCGCTTGAAGTCATGAAAAAAACATCTGAGCCTTCTGCAAACCATGGGACTATCAACAGCCATCCTCTTTTCTTGTCATTTATTTATTTAACAATTATGGAGGTCTTACTGTGGGCAATTCACTGTGCTAGGTGCTAGGGAGACAGAAACGACAAGACAGACGAAGAGCTTGTACTCGACACGGGAGGGTGACTCTTTTATCCAGCCTGACAAGGCCTCTTGCCCTCGGGTTACGGCTGTTCTGGCCTCCCAGGCTTGACTGAGCTCACTGAAGTGCCGAGCTCCATCACTGGGAGCCACAGCACCGGCCCCCAAGCTGGATTGGAAAGCCACCGGCTTAGCTACTCCCCAACCCAAGGCAGACATCGTGCTGTGCACATGCGCCATGACACCCGTGCACGTGCAGACAAACACATGCACACGCTACCTTCCCTACATGGGATTGCTGCCTTTAAGACCAGCCCCACTCCCTGCCTTCTTCTTTAAGCATCTTTGGAGTTTCACATGCACAGAGAATGCATAGAATGTATACTCACACAGTGAAGTGTTTATGGGTGAAATGAAATGAGGTAGCACCTGGAATTGGCTTTAAAATGTCCCACGCTCTCCAAAATTGGGAGGCATGCATAAGTGAAACAAAAATAGCAAAATGTGCATAATCATTGCCAGCTGGGTGTATTATATTGTTGTTTCTACTTTAGGGAATGGTTGAAAATTTCCAAAATAAAAAGTCAAATAAAAATAAATAAGCATATACATTCAGATTAGCAAATAATTATGAGGCAAACACTTGGATGACCACCACTCAGGTCAAGAAGTAGAAAACTGCCAGCCCCCTAAAAAAAAGCCCCTGCCAGCTTTTTTTTCTTTCCAATTTTTTATTGTGTTAAAATACACATAATATGAAATTTACCATCTTAACCATTTTTAAGTGTACAGTTCTGTGGCATTAAGTATGTTCATATTGTGCAACCATCGCCACCATCCATTTCCAGAACTTTTTAATCTTGCAAATTGAAACTCTATACCCCTAAATAATAACCCTTTATTCCCCTCCCCCATTCGCTGGTGCTATGGTTTAAATATTTGTCCCCTCTGTAACTCAGGTTGAACTGTAATCTCCAAGTGGCAGTATTGACAGGTGGGGCCTTTGAGAGGTGATTGGGTCCTGAGAGCCCTGCCCTGATGAATGGATTAATTCATTCATGGATTAGTGGGTTCACGGGCTGCCTTGGGAGTGGGACTGGTGGCTTTATAAGGAGAGAGAGACCTGAGCTAGCATGCTTGGCCACCTCACTGTGTGACTCCCTATGCTGGCCTGGGACTCTGCAGAGAGTCCCCACCAGCAAGAAGACCCTCACCAGATGTGCTCCCCCAACCTTGGACTCCTAGCCTCAAGAACTGTAGGAAATAAATTTTGTTTCTTCAAAAATTACCCAGTTTCAGGTATTCTGTTATGAGCAACAGAAAATGGACTAAGACACCTGGCAACCGCCATTCTATTTTCTGTCTGTGAAGTTGGCCATTCTAGGTCCCTCATATAAGTGGAATCATATGGTATCTGTGTTTTGTGACTGGCGTGTTTTACTTAGCATCATGTCCTCAAGGTTCGTCCATGTTGTGGCGTATGTCAGAATTTACTAACTCTTTAAAGCTAAATGATGTTCCATTGTATGTATGTACCACATTTTGCTTATCAGCCTAGCTTTTGGGCCAATTATTTTCTTGGTTTCTTTATTGTTTTGCAACCTAGGCAAGCATTCCTAAACAAGACAATTTAGTTTTGCCTGCTATTGAGCTATGTAAATGGAATCATATAAATACCTTTTATGATGTGGTGAAAGATGTGAAAATCTGGGGGAAGAGCATGACTAAGCTGGGAAGAGTTTTAGTCTGTCCTTGTGTGAATGAGGAAACCCAGGCCCAGAGGTGGAATTTCTGACCCAAATCCCATGCGAGGCAGAGGCTTGTCACAAGGTCTCCGGACTATCAGGGCGGAGCTATTCCACTCACCTAAGAGTTTGTTCAAGGCCACAGAACCAGCAGCAGGTCCTGAGAAGAGGGCCATCGCAGTGGCTTGAGTGGATGTCACGAGGGCCATTGGCCACTGGGCAGATTCGCACAGGAGGCTGACTGCTCAAGGTGGGCTCAGCTCAAGGGGCTTTATCTTGTGAAGGACCAAAATAGTTTCTCCCAAGACAGAGTCAAACAGAAGACAGTCCTGGGGGAGTAACTCAAGCTCAGTGTCATAGGGAAGAAGGGCTAGTGACTTACTTTATGAAAATTTATGTGGGTATGTGGGTAAGTGGAATAATGATCCCCCCCATGTCCATGCCCTAATCTAGAACCTCTGACTGTTACCTTATATGACAAGTGCTTTGCAGATGCCATTCAGTTAAGGATCCTGAGATGGGGAGATTGTCCTGGATTATCCTGGTGGGCCCTAAATGTAATCACATGAGTCTCATAAGAGGCAGGTGGAGCGAGATTGCAGACAGAAGAGGAGAAAACAACGTGACCAAGACGGTGGAGATTGGAGTGATGCAGCCGCAAGCCAAGGAATGCCGGCGGCCACCGGAAGTAGGAAGAAGCAAGGAACGGATTCTCCCCTGGAGCCTCCAGAGGGAGCCGGGCCCTGCTGATATCTTGACTTGGGCCCAACAACACTGACTTCAGACTTCCAGACTCCAGACCTGTGAGAGAACAAATTTGTGTTGTTTTAAGCTACCAGGTTTGTGGAAATTTGCACAGCAGCCATAGAAAAATAATACAGATGCATTTATTGGGTATTTACGGTCTGGGAACTTGGGATAAAAAAATAAATAGGACCTAGCCTGTCTTAGTCTGGTTGTTCTGCTATAATAGTATACCTGAGAATGGGTAATTTATAAAGAACAGAAATTTATTTTCTCACAGTTCTGGAGGCTGAGAGGCTCAAGATCGAGTCACCAGCAGGTTCGATGGCTGCTTGCAGGACAGCGCATTGAGTGCTGCGTCCTCACATGGCAGAAGGTGGAAAGACAAAAAGGGGCAAACTCCCTCTGTCAAGCCCTTTTATAAGGACAACTAATCTCCACCCTCATGACTCAGTTGCCTCCCAATACTGCTGCATTGGGGATTATGTTTCCACATGAATTTCCAGAGGGGACAAAAACATTCAAACCACAGCATAGCCCCTGATGTCAAGAAGTCACAACAGTCTGAGGGAAGGAGGGCTATATCAAGGAAGGCTTCTTAGAGGAGGTAATGCTTGAGCCCAATGCAAAAAAATGAGCAGGAGTCAGCCAGATGAAGAGAAGGAAATATGTGTCAAAAGGGGGAGGAGTATCAGCTATATAGCAAGGAGCTCAAAACAACTCTGGAAGGATCTGAGAACCATGTTCAGAGGGCATGCAAATAGGAGTGACGCCCAAGGTTGCATTGTACAATGGCTCCATGGAGACACAGCTGCCACTGTGTGAGGGTTGTGGGACTCAGGAATCAGGACTGGAAGTGCAACTGCCATGCTAGCCGCAAAATGACCTTGTGTGGTCCCTGTGACTTCACATCCCTGACTTCCAACTTGGAGTCCAGGCAGGAGTTCGTGATCAGCTGATCCAGGTCATGTGCCCATGCCTAGCTGCAAGGGAGGCTGAGAAAACAAGCATCTTGCACTTTTAGATTCTGTATTAGGGATGGGCTATTTTTCTGAAAATATTAAGAGGGATCTGATGCTGCCAAATAGAACAACAATTATCACCCCACGAGGAATGGAAACGAGGGAATGGACTTAAATGACTTTGTAGACGTCCTCAGTCACTGAAGGAAATTAAGAAACCCTGATGCCTGGCCATTATGATTTTATTAACTCCTAAAGAGAGCCCTTCACTGCCTAAACGGAAGCTTTGGCACTGCAAATTGAAAGCGGCTCTCTGTTGTTGCACAGTGTTTTATGATCACAGTACGTGGATGCTGTCCTTTACGAACTGCCATCCATTACAGAAACAGCAGGTGTTTCAATTGCTACTTCTCTGATCAGCCCAGTTTGACATTTCAAGTGTTTTATATTTCAACCCAGAAGGCCATTGTTAACGTCTTCATCCTGAGCACGGCAGAAGGCTGGAGAGATGATTCTGCAGGGCTACTTCATGCCTATCAGGGACTCGAGAGCCTCCCCAGCATCTTGGATTATTCAATCTTTGCTAGGGGGCCTGGATCCTCCTCAGAGAAGTATTCTCCCTGGGGCTGAATCTTTTCTTGCTTCTCCTTCTGCAGGGATTTCCACAAATGCAGACACTTTGGAAAGATTCCCAAGTTTTTTCCAGAAAACTTGAACTCGTTCATTATTGTCATCACTGTTACAATAACTAATATTTTTTGGCTCAGCAAGGTCATCGCTTCCCTTCACTAAATGCTGCGACAGCCCTCTGAAGGCACATGTAATACTTCGCATTATATATAATAAGTATATATTATATATGCTAATTCACAGTTCACAGATGAGGCAATGGAGGCAGTGAGAGATCAAGTGATTCCTCCATATTTGGGTAGAGAGGGAGCCAGGTTGGGAAGCCAGGTGGTCTGAAGCCACAGTGCTCTCCCCTCTCTGCAGATCTAGCATTTAGCCTTAGCTTTGGTCACTCTCTGGAGAAGCAGAAGCGCTTCCCACTTTAGGCCCTGCTCCAGTGATGTGAAGGAAAGCTCTGCAAGGTGATGAGGAAGTGCAAGGGTTTGCAGCAACTGAAGATTCTGGTCTGGCCCCAGGCAACGCCCACCTGAGAAGTGGGAGAATCAGCTGTGTGGTGGGAAAAGTCAGCAAAACTGTTGCATGACTGAGACCTGACACAGAGTGTGCGGCCCGGATGTTGTGAGTGGCAGTAGCAGCCATGGCTCCAGGCAGTCAACCCCCTGGACCTCAGGGCAGGAGCTGGTCAACAGAGACAGGACAGGGCACAGTCAAGGGCAGAGGCAGCAGCACCAACAGCTACAGGAGCCTGCGTGGGGTGACCCGACGCAGTCAGGCTGCAGGGCTCAGTGCCCATGCCCTTGGGCAGGAAGGCATCAGCGAGCCCTCTTGTACCTACAACTTGGCAGCAGCTGGGGGGCACTTGGGTTGCATCTGTCACCCTCTCCCCATTGGTCCGTGCCCACGCTGGCCGCGTTCCTGCCGTGTTGCTTGCATTTATCTTGGCTGCTCCCCCTGCGTGGTGATCACTTGACCCTCTCAGACATAAACATTAATGACGTGGGGAGTGGTTATTAATAGCTCAGAGTTGTCACATGGCTAATTTAGGGGAGATAAACGGCTTTGCAGCTCTCATCTTCCCCAAATGAGAGAGAAAGAGGGAAAAAAAATTGCTGGTGCCAAAATAGATATTTCTGGATAACAGCTCCTAACATGAGAATAATGCTGAGATTTCCCATTTATTTTATATGCTATGAAGTCAAATTGTTTTCAGGTAAAAACAGAAACATTACTGAATTAAAGAAAAACACCCACCCAGATTATTTTAAAACAGCAACTCTTTCTGTGTATCTGACAAATTAATTGAGCTAAAAGAATATGGGGGAAAAACATGATGACTTTTATGTTTCAGAGGATGCTGGGAGGGATGGTCTCCTTTGCATCTAGAACGCACCTGGCCACCCACATGACTCCCAAGCCTCAGTCTACTCTTTGGCCAATCGAGTCATCTCCTGCCCTGAGCTGGGCACTAAAGAATCTGGCAGGATCCAAGAGTCTTGCCATGTGGAAGGGACCTGCTAGAGGCTCATCCTTTGAACACTGCGTGCCTTAGTTGCCAATGGGGAGAATATTTTCCCTCGAAGAGGGAAATCAATGCACACGTGCTATGTAAATCCACAAATGACCCACATGAATTTGTTACTTCTCGTTCGAGTGGTGGCCTTCCTGTTCTTTCTGTTCGCAGCTTGTTGCTGTAGGCACTGTGGACCCCTTAGCCCACCTGCTCCATTTGCTTCCCAGCAAAGTAATTTACTCGTCAAAATGAGAGAAAGAAAGAACGGCTATGGCCAGTGAGGCACCAATAGGAAGCAGACAAGGTTGAATGGTTGATTCGTTTCTGAAAGTAAAGATGCGCATGGCCACATTTTAAACACAGTGTTGCTGGGTCAGGAAACAGAAATCATTGCTGTCTTATTATTTAGAGCTTTTTCTGTACGAATGCAATGTGTTCCAGATGACTCACTTTAGAGTCAGACGGAGGGGCTGGTGGAGGACTTCCGTGGGCAACTGGGTTCTGCGGGCATCCTGTGATCTGTGCAATGTGCAGTCTACACTGCTGCAGGCTTGTGTAATCACCCCTCCAGGGTCTTAGCCGAAAGTCTTGAGATGTGAGCCTGTTTCAGACACGCCTGCTATGGGAGCCAATTCTGCCAGAGCAGATTAAAGGTGTGAGTGGCAGAACAAATCTCTTCCCCTATTAAAGCCATCTTATCCTTGCCTTTTGAAGATGACATGGCCAAGCCACAGCCATCAGCATGTAAACTAGGAGCTGTTTCCCAGGAGTGGAGAGGGATTTACCCCGTTCTGTTCACATGCTCTGGCCCGCTGCTTTTGCAAGAATTATCAGGCACCTGGCCAAGGTCGGGAGACTGGGACTCAGCGAACTGGCTGGGGCAGGAAGTGACGCGATGACGCCTTGTGCCAGCCAGGCTCATCAAATCCCAGCGGTGGCGGCGAAGATGGGGAGAGGGGAGGGCCCTTGGGGGAAATGCCGTCTAGATGTGCCTCACTGCGGAGTTCTCACAACCATTCCTTCTAATCACAGCAGTAAAACTCTACGCAGTTTTCAATCAATGGCCCTATTCTTCCATTTAATAACATCCTTAGCACCTTCTTTGGTGTGAAAGCTAAAGAGATCGAGGAATAGAGAGAGACATTACGATGCTGCTGACTGCACAAGACAGCACGCGAGAAATAAAATAGGTAGATAAATAAACAATCTGGCGTACGCACACACCACACCTCATTCTACAGAGGCTCCGAGAAGGCATACAAGAATATAAGTATTTTGATAAATAGGAAAAGAAATGTTAAATTATGACATAGGGAAACATAGAGACATAATAGAGGGCTACATCTGGTGGAAATCCAAGAGCTTTATTTGGTTCAACAGGGCAAAAGGATAGGCATTAAAACTACTAATATAATTGGGAGAAGGATCCTGGCCACCAAAATGAAATCAGATATGCGATTTATTACAAATACCCATTGTTCTTGCTCCCCCTCCTTCAAAGTATATTTATTCTTTAGGATAAATCGAATTTTTTTGGACTTGTGGGTCTAACATTTTTTCTTTCACGTGGGGCATCCTAGAAAGGACAAAACAACAGCTCCGACAGCTTCAAACCTGCAGCTGCCAGTGCTGCGGGAGGAGCGTGTATGGCAGTTTCTCACAGCATCGCTCCATGAGAATGGAGGGGCCGGTTAGGGAAATCTCTTCTGTTGCAGGAGCTCAACAATACAGAGCTCCCCAGTGACTGGGTCTAATGGTCCTCAAGCTTTGGTATGGATTAGAATTATTTGGGGAACTTATTAAAATATAGAAGCTTAGGTCCCTTGCCATAGAGTCAGATTCAGTGAATTGAGGCGAGCATCTGTATTTTTAATAATCTCCCCAGGAGATTCTTGCATCTGCCAAAGCAATTGGTCTGAAAACCACTGGTCTCTTCTGGTCCCCAGAACTCCACGAGCCTCGCCACGCCCTGGGGTCCGTCAGCCAGCATCCTTCTCTGGGGCTTCTTTGTAGGTTTGCTTAACATGCTAAGGTACGTTAGGCAATCGCTTGTAGAGATGCCCCACTGGACTGCCCCAAGTAAACAAGCAAATCAATAATCTCCAGACAGTTAAAGCTTTATTTTTATATACCAGATCAGCAAGTGCAAGGAAACTTTCCCCATGTCTTGGGTTTTAGCAGATTTCAATTGCATAGCACAAATTAAAGTTGTATTCATTAAGCACCAGGAAGGTAATTATGCTTGGGAAGATGTAAGTGCTTTCCCCTGTGGCTAGGAAGAAAGGCATATTAGCATCTCTACTGGATTCATTCCCCTTTCTCCTTGTAACTTTTCACTTCCTGGGATGTTTTGTTTGTGTCTACGTGAGGCTCCCAGTTCAGCAATTTTGCCAAAATAGCCAGTTGAAAATGGTCAACTTGGTTAACAAAAAGTTAATTAAATTGATGATATCAGCAAGATGACAGAATAAGACTTTCCAGCTTTTGTCCCCTCACAGGAACATTAATTTGAACAACTATCCACACACAGAAATACCTTCACAAGAGCTAAGGAAGCCAGGTGAGAGATTACAGCACCTGGGTGTAGCACAGCAGTAAGAAAAGGCACATTGGAGAGGATAAGAAGGACAGTTTTATGTTACCCACATCGTCCCTTCCCCAAACCCGGCAGCACAGCATGGAGAGAGAGGTACCCTCCATGTGCGGGAAGGAGAGTGAAGTGAGCACCAAACTTTGCCTCGGACCCCAACACCGGGTCATCCAGCAGAACTCCATGCCAGGCAGCCCCCACAGCCTCAGGCTCCAGGCCTACCCCACTACCAGGCTGGCTCCACGGAGCCAGCCTGTCCCACTGCCAGGCCAGTCCCTGAAGCCCTAGGTTTCAGGCCAGCACCCACAGACTGAACCTGTACACCTGCTTCAATGCCAGGCCAACCCCCAAGACCATAATCCTGATTGGTGCCCCCCGACACCCAGACTCAGCTTCCAGGGCCATCCTAGTACCAAGATGGCCCCAAAGACTCAGGCTCCAGGCCTGCTGAGGAATCCAGGCCCACCCTCCACCAGGCCAGCCCCCACAGTAGCAGATTCCAAGTCAGCACCCACAGACCCAGCCTCCAGGTTGGCACCTGCAGACCCCAAATCTAGGCTGGCCCCCATGGACACAGGCTCCAGGTAAGCCACTGTGTCTCCAAGCTCCCACAGACCCAGCCTCCAGGCCCACCCCAGAGCCAAGCCAGGCCCCTTGGCCCCAGGATCCACACCAACTCTCATAGATTTAGTTTCCAGGATAGCACCTGCACACCTAGTCTCCAGGCAGGCCCCAGTGCCAGGCCAGCCCCTGTGGACTCAGGCATCAGGCCCAAACAAAGAATTCAAAACAATTATCTAAAAGAAGCTCAATGAGCCACAAGAGACTACATATGGAAAAGCAAACAAAATCAGGAAAACAATACACAAACAAAATTAGAAATTCAATAAAGAGATAGAAACAAATAAATAAAAGTAACCAAACAAATTCTGGAGCCAAAGAACACAATGACTGAACTAAAAATTCAACAGCAGACTTGAAGCAAAAGAAAGAATCAGTAAGCTCAAAGATACATCATTTAAAATTACCCAGTCAGAGGAACATAAAGAAAAAATAATGACAAAGAGTGAGGAAAGCCTAAGGAATTATGATATACCAACAAGTGAACCAATATATGTACTCTGAGTGTCCCACAGAGAACAGAGAAAGAGAAGGGGGAAGATAACTTACTTAAAGAAATAATGACAGAAGAGTACCCAACTCTGAAGAGGGAAATGAACATTGAGATCCATGAAGCCCACAGAACCCCAAGTATAATAGATTAAACATAAAGAGAACTTCACCAAGGCATGATATAATCAAATGCTCAAAAGTCAAAGACAAAGCAGAAAAAGAAAAGCAACTCATCACATAAAGGGAACCTTCATAAGACTTTCAGGAGATTTCTCAGCAGAAACCTTTCAGGCCAGAAGACAGTGGGATGAGATATTCAAAGTATTTATGGAAAAAAAATTCCAACCAAAAATGCTATACCTGGTAAGTCTGTCCTTCAAAAATGAAGGAGAGATAAGAACTTTCCCACACAATCAAAAGCTTTGGGAGTTTATTACTACTAGACCTGCCTTACAAAAAATGCTAAGGAGAGTTATTGAAGCTGAAAAAAAGGGCACTAATTAATCACATAAAAACATATGAAAGCATAAAATTCACTGGTAAAATTATTATAAATAGTAAAATTCAGAAAACTTTAATACTATATCTATGATATATAGGTCACTTATATCTTTAGTATGAAGGTTAAAAGACAAGACTATTAAAATAATAGCTACAATAATTTGTTGAGGGATACATAATATAAAAAGATGTAAATTGTGACATCAAAAACATAAAATGTGTGTTTGTGTGAATAAAAGTGTAGAGGTTTTTTATGTGATCAAAGTTGTTATCAGAATAAAATAGCCTGTTATAACTGTAAGATATTTTATGTAAGCCTTCTGATAACCACAAAGCAAAAACCTATAGTAGATACACCAAAAATAAAAAGTAAGGAATCAAAGCATATCACTACAAAAAAATCACAAAGGAAGACAACAGGAGATGAGGAAAATAGCATTTAAAAACAACCAGAAAATAATGAACCAAATGGCTGTAATAAGTCCTTACCTATCAGTAACTACCTTAGATGTAAATTGATTAAATTTTCCAATCAAAAGACATAAAGTGGATTAAAAAACAGAACCCAATTACATCCTTCCTGCAAGAAACTTACTTCACCTTTAAGGACACACATAGATTGAAAGTAAAAGGATGAAAAAAATATATTCCATGCAAATGGGAACCAAAAGAGAACCGAGGTAGCTATATTAATATCAGATAGAATAGACTTTAAGTGAAAAGCTATGAAAAGAGACAAAGTGGTCATTATATAATGATAAAGGGGTCAGTTCTTCCAGAGGAT
>CM052448.1:28991335-29013254 GCA_028533085.1 Varecia variegata
TGATGCCCACCCACATCAGTGAGGGCAGATCTTCTTTATTTAATCTACTGATTCAAGCGCTAATCTCTTCCAGAAACGCCCTCACAGACACACATGGAAATAAAGTTTTACCATCCCTTAGCCCAGTTAAGTTGACATATAAAATTAACCAGCACAGAGAGTCCGGTGGCCTGGGTTCTAGAAAAGCATCGAACCACTGCAGGCCTTGGTTTCCTTTCTTGTAAAATGATACAGTTGGAATAAATCATCTGGAAAATTTGCTCTTTCCAGAGCCAACCTGTGATTCCACTCCATTGCCCAGAGTGTCCAGGCAACTCTGATTCTGACTTGGTCCCTCGTCCCTCTCCTGCACGCACTGGAGCTGAGAGGCCTGTCGTCCCCAGCAGCAGCCGCCACGCTGGGGCCTGTGCCTTGCTCCGTTCTCTGGGGTGTGCTGATTTTTTGTTCTTTACTAGTGTCCTTAAGAGGAGATGAGCCCATTGTTTGATCAGACAGCGCTTGCTCTGCTGACCCCAGACCTGCTGCCGGGAGCATCACAGGCGAAGCCCCTGACACACCACTGGTGTGAGCCAGCAGGCTGCTGTGCAGGCCCGGCTTAACCGAGGCAGTGAAGGCTGTAATTTGCTCGAAGGCACACACTCTCCGGCAGAAGAATTACTTTGCAACCCACACATTTTGGGGGGCCCAGAATTCATCTTGAGCCAAACACGGCCTTCTTTGTCATTTTCTGTCTGAAGAAAGACAGCAGCTCCACAGTCAGGAATGGCAGTGTGAAAAATGAATGGGAAAAGAAATGATGCCAGGAGAAAGGATGATTTTTCTATCATTTGCTGCTCAAAGGCTTTCTTTCCCGTCCCTTTTCTTTTGGGCTGAGTTGACATCCACAGACTTCATTGTTTTGGACTTTGGTGGAAGCCCAAAGAGGAGCCCTCCCCAGCTAGGCAAGGTGGTTGGGCAGAAGGGCTGGGGATGGAATACGAGCCTTTCCTCGGCTCCTGTGTCTCCCATCCTGTTGGACTGTGCCTGGGGTTCCTGTCCCACCCTGGCTTGTTTCCACCTCTGCTCTACATTATGAATTAGGGCTGGGACTCACTGTAGGATTATGAACTTACAATTAAGGGCTGAACTCGCCATAGAGGAAACAGCTCTGCATGAAGAGTGAAGGGTCCTGTCTCCTGGTTCTGATGGTTGACCTTGGAAAAGCAATTAGCCACTCCAGGCCTTGATTTCCTTTCTTGTAAAATGATGAGGTTGGAATAAAGGTTCTGTAACATTTGTCCTTTCCAGAGCCAACCTTCTGTGATTCCACTTCTAACTCCATTTCCCAAAGTGTCCTGCTAACCCTGGCTCCTCATCCCTTTACAACTATGTCCACTGTAGTTGAGAGGCCTGGATATTTGAAGACATCAAAGTCATAACACTATTGAAGACATACCATTGCGGTTGCAGTGATTTAACACAATCCAACACACACGCACAGAAAATATCAGCCTGGTGAAATTACGATCATTATGCTGTCTTTACTATTCACATAATAACGACTAAGAAGCTTCTATGCTGGCCCTAGCTTGGCACTGGGCACTGTGGGGTGTACCTAAGAAGAACGGGACTGGGCCCCTGCCTGCCTGCACAGGTGAAGGCTCTCCTGAAGGTGTTCAGCCATCACGAAATAAGAAGGGAATAATTGAGAATTTGTATGTGGGATGACACATGAGTATAAAATAAGTTCAAAGAAGGAGAAGGTGTGTGTGGGCAGCAGTGGAGAGAAGTATTTGGGAGCAAGGGCGGGGGCTGGGTCTGAGCTTCCGGGATGGGTAGAATCTGGATAGACAGAAAAACTGCAGGAAGAGTGGGGGGAGGAGCAACCCCCAGCGCTGAAGTTTTTGTGCTTTTCTGGAGCAGAAGTTACATATTCGAACCAAGGTAAAGCAATATGGAGATGGCTGTAATCGCATGAATATAGCACTTTCTCATTAAGGAACTCTTTTATCTGAGTTACCTCATTTAACTCTTACAACATCCCTTTGAGTTGATCTTATTATCTCACAGTTTCACAGACGAAGAAATTGTGACTCAGAGAAGTTAAGTAACTTGTCAGTAGTCACAGAGCTAATTTTTTTTTTTTTTTTTAGAATGGTAGAAGCAGAAACTCGTGGCTTCTGAATTTAAGTCAATGTTTCTTTTCCTCTGCGATGCTTTGAGAGTCAGCTTAGAGGGAGCCTTCAATGACAGGCCAGCCAGCAGGGAGGAAGATCTGACACTCTGGACTCACAAAGGTCACCATCATTTATCATCGTAACTTCCATTTTCTCATGTTGTCCCAGCAATGTTGACCTGGTCGCCTGACCCTGCACAGATCTGTGGGTTTCTGAGAGGAGCTGTTGGCAGGCAGACAAGGTGGGGCACACCTCGAAAGTGGAGGATGGGGCTACCTTAAGAATCTTGAGGTAGGTTGGAGCAACTGTGGAGGGCGAAGATTCACTTGGAGGAAGTTAATTCATGCAGAACTTACCACTTCAAAACTCTTTTCACATATCAAGTAGTTTATTGAGTACCTACTATGTGATAAACACTGAGCCAGGTACTAGTTTTTCCTCCTTCAAGGTCATTGTCAGCCATTCCAACAATGCCCTCACCAGCACCTTACGACACTTGCTCTCTGTGTCCTTTCACTGTCTCTATCTTCAGTCTTAAATTCACCCAGTAAATACCTGTTGAGCACCTGTCATATAACTGGACCCATGCTAGGGTTAGAGGAAACACACACAAAAGATATGCTTCCAGCTTCTAGTGCAGGAAAGAAAAAATTAAATAATGGAATAGAATTAAAATCGAAATATACTGTGAAATAGACACAAAGTAGATGTTAAAATTTGATGAGGAATTGGAATGGCATTTAAAGTTATTGGATAGTGCTGAGATAATTAGTAAACAGTTCAGAAGGCCTTAGACTTCGATCCTTACATTCACAGTAAATAGATTCCAGATAGATTAGAGAGTTAAATAGAAAGAAGAAAGGGAGCCAAAAGAAGAAACTGTAAGATCATGTGTCTCTCCTCTTAGATTGGGAGAGGCCTTTCTAAGCATAAAAGCAAGGAAGGAAATCATATAAAAATATTGGATCTAACTTCACAATTTTTTAAAAAATGTGTACACACACAAGACATACCGTAAACAATATTGACAGGTGTTTCGGGGCAGTTTGGTGCTGTGAGTTTGCTGTTGAATGATGCTCTTTGCTAGAAACTCAGATGTGATGGGTAAAACATAAGCAGAAAAACTAAAAGACAGATTGAGGCTCTAGTACAAGAGAAACATCTTCATGGATTAGACACAGCAGGAACACAAGGTGACACCGGTGCTTTCTGGAACTTGGACCCATAATCTGGGGAGAGGGATATCAGAAAAAAATCACTGCTCTGTTTGAAGATAAAGGCTGAAGAGAGACTTACTGAACATGCCTATGAAAGGGGGCTGGAAAAATTGCTGCAAAATCCTGCCTAGGAAAAATATTTTCAGATCATATATCTGATAAAAGGACTTTTATCTAGAACATATAAAGAACTCTTACAAGTCAACAATAAAAAGACAAATAATCTAATTTAAAAATGGGTCAAGAATTTGAATACACATTTCTCCAAAGAAGATACACGTATGGCCAATAAACACATGAAAAGTGCTGCACACTATTAGCCATTAGGGAAACACACATCGAAACCACAGTGAGACACCACTTCATACCCACTAAGATAACTGCAATAAAAAAAAAGATGGACAATGACAAGTGTTGGCAAGGATGTGGAGAAAACGGAATGCTAATACATTGCTTGTGGGAATGTAAAATGATGCAGCCACTGTGAAAAGCAATTTGGCACTTCCTCAAAAAGCTAAGTGTAGAATTACCATAAGTAATTCCACTTAGGTATATACCCAAGAGAATTGAAAATATGTCCACATAAAAATTTATACAAAATGGTTCATGTCAGGTGCCATGGACTGAATTGTGTATCCCCTAAAATTCCTATGTTGAAGCCTTAACCCTCAATGTGATAATATTTGGAGATGAGACCTCTGTGAGGTACTGTTATTAGGTTTAGATGAAGCCTTGAGGGTCGGGCCTTTATAATGGGATTAGTGCCCTTATAAGAAGAGACACCAGAAAGCTTGCTCTCTCTCTCTCTCTCTCTCTGTCCACCATATGAGGATGCAAGGAGAAGGCTGCTGTCTGTGGGCCAGGAACAGAGCCCTCACCAGAAACTGACCATGTTGGCATTATAATCTCAGATTTTCAGCCTCCAGAACTGTGAGAAATAAATCTCTATTGATTAAGCCACCTAGTCCATGGTATTTTGTTATGGAAGCCCAAGCTGACTAAGACAGTAGGATTGTTCATAATAGTCAAAAAGTGGAAACAATCCCAATGTCCATCAATTGATGAGTAGGTAAAGAAAATGTGGCATATCCATACAGCAGACTATTATTCAGCCATATAAATAGGAATGAAGTCCTGACACATGCTACAGCGTGGATGAACCTTGAAAACGTTATGCCTAATGAAAGAAACCAGACACAAAAGGCTATATATGTATGATTACGTTTATATGAAATATCCAGACTAGGCAAATGCATAAAGATGGAAAGTAGATTAGTGGTTGCCAGGGGTTGGAAGTAGGAGGGGATGAGGAATGACTGTTGATGGGTCAGAGTTTCTTTCTGTGTCGATAAAAAATGTTTTATAATTAGATACTGGTGATGGTTGCTCGATTTTGTGGGCTATACTAAAAACTATTGCATTGCACATTTTTCAAGTATGAGTTTTATGTTATGTGGAATATATCTCAATAAAACCATTCTTGGCCAGGCATGATGGCTCATGCCTGTAATCCTAGCACTTTGGGTGGCTGAGGCAGGAGGATTGCTTGAGGCCAGGAGTTTGAGACCAGCCTGAGCAAGAGTGAGACCTCGTCTCTACAAAAAATAGAAAAAATTAGCTGGGTGTCATGGCACTTGCCTGTAGTCCCAGTTACTAGGGAGGCTGAGGCAGGACTGCTTGAGCTCAGTAGTCTGAGTTTGCAATGAGCTGTGATGATGCCACTTCACCCTAGCCCAGGTGACAGAGTGAGACTTTATCTCACATAAACAAACAAACAAAAGAAAACCCCATTCTTTAAAAAATGCTGCCTAGGCCTATAGCTCCTGGCAAGCTTCAGGCGGGGAAAGGTGAACAGAGACTTGACCTCCAGACTAGGAACCTCACCAACCCTTGACTAGGCCCTGTGACTGGATATGCTGGTTCCAATATCAATACAAGGCATGGTTTTGAACTGAGGTCCTGGAGGACCAGGTGGAGGCAACTGCAAACCCTTAGACAGAGAGGAATAAAGAAATGAGAACTAAACAAAAACAAGACCCACAGGAAATTATGCTGTAAACCAAAATACCAAAATGCAAGAAAAACATATCTAATAGGAGACAACCAATGAAAGCAACATTCAGAACAGAGCATAAATCTACTCGTGTAACATTAATTTATACAACAGTCTGACAAAGACTTTAACATTTATACTATTAGGATGCTTAAAGAGAAAAATAAAGATGTTTTCCATTTTAAAAACAAGACATTACAAAATAATAAAGCAGAGCTGAAAAAGAACAAGTAGATACAAAGACACATACAATCAAAATAACAAAATCCCAGGAAAGAAAGACCAGGGTAACTGGAATTTTATAAAAAGGAAATAAAGGGAAGATTAATTAACTGGAAGACAGAATTGAGAAAGTCACATGAAATTCATCATGGAAAGGCAAAGAGATCCAAAACATGAAATAGCAGTTAAGAGACATGGAACATTGAGATACTTCAACATTCAATGGATAGGAATTCTAGAAGCTTCAGAGCAAAAGAATGTTGGAATGATGAAGAACTTATTTATTTTTTTTTTTTTTGAGACAGAGTCTCACTCTGTTGCCCGGGCTGGAGTGCCGCGGCGTCAGCCCAGCTCACAGCAACCTCAAACTCCTGGGCTTAAGCGATCCTTCTGCCTCAGCCTCCCAAGTAGCTGGGACTACAGGCATCTGCCACCATGCCCAGCTAATTTTTCTATATATATTTTAGCTGTCCATATAATTTCTTTCTATTTTTAGTAGAGACGGGGTCTCACTCTTGCTCAGGCTGGTCTCGAACTCCTGAGCTCAATCTGCCCGCCTCGGCCTCCCAGAGTGCTAGGATTACAGGCGTGAGCCACGGCGTTCGGCCTAAGAACCTATTTTTGAAGAAATAATTCATATGAATTTTCTAGAACTAAATAAAAATAGTCTTCCATTTGGAAATGCACTGCAAGTATCGAACAGGGTGAAGCTGCAGAGAAAGCTCAGGAACATGCCTTGGGCACATGAAACTCAGCACAGGAAAGAGATACTATCACTAATTAATGGAAAAAGGATTATTGTGGAGAAATATGGACAATATGTTCTTACTACATATTGTAAATAAAATAAATTTTAAATAGAACTAAAAATGTACATTTCAAAGGCAAAACTTTAAAAGTTTTAGAAGAAAATACAGAAGAATATCTTTATGATCCGACAGGGAGCATTTCTATAAAAGGATGCACAAACCATAAAGGAAAAGATTGATAAACTGGACTCCATTCACATATAAACTTCTTCACAATAAAGACAGAAAAAAGAAAGTTAAAAGACAAGTCACATGCTGAGAGAAGATATTTGCAATACACAAAACAGACAATTATTCATAGAACATTAAGGAGATTCCACAACCAATACCAAAAAGACAACCCAATAGAAAAATAGGCAAATAATATGAACAGGCAATTTATAGAAGAGGAAACCTGAAGGACCAATAAACATATAAAAGGACTCCCAACCTCACAAGTAATCATGGACATAAAAATTAAAACAATAATGAATGTCAATTCACACCCATCTGATTAACAAAAATTAAAGTTTAACAATACAGAGTGTGGGTGAGAGTATGGAGAGACAGAAATTCTATCACACTGCTAGAGGGGGTGAAAATTAGTGTAACCGCTTTGGAGGTCAATTTAATTATATCTAGTAAAGCAGAAGATTTTTGTACTCTGTAGCTCAGGAAATATACTCTCACATGACGGCTACAGGGGACATGTTATGAATATCCATTGCAAAATTATTTGTAATAGCAAAAAAAGAGATAACAATATGAGCACTCATTCACAAGAAAGGTGGATAATTATTTGTGGCATGTTAATAAAGTAAAATGTACTGCAGCTAAAATGAATGAACTGCAGCTACATGTATCAACACTGAGACATGTTGAAAAAATGTGGAATGAAAAGAGCAAGATATATACAAGTTATATGTGAAGAGGGGTTTATGCAAAATGCACATTATATATGTATTTCTATAAATTTAAACCATGGAAAACAGTATCACTGGTTGTCTGTAGATACCCAAATTTGTAGCAAATATCTGGAATATAATTAA
The DNA here is from genome assembly GCA_028533085.1 of Varecia variegata. Classification (NCBI taxonomy): domain Eukaryota; kingdom Metazoa; phylum Chordata; class Mammalia; order Primates; family Lemuridae; genus Varecia; species Varecia variegata. Next base: position 28,998,821 of record CM052448.1, read on the forward strand.
CAAATCTGTGATTGTAGGTAACTAAATGGAGAAGTAGGGAATGGTTTGAGATTGGGGAGGGGGCATGGAAACCTCAAGTTTATCTGCAAAATTTAATTTCTTTAAAATAAGCCTGAAATAAATATCAAATAATGTTAAGATTTTATAAAGCAAAATAATAGATGTTTATCATTTTAAAAATTTGGCCTTATGCTTTAGATGTTTTATAATGAAAATGTTAAACATCCAAACACTCCCGTACTGAAAGACAAAAGCAAATTGGCAGAAAATGGTTGCAACATGTGTCAGGCATGATTGAGTTTCTTATTACATAAACTGCTCTCATTCAGAAATGAAAATGCAATGAGCATCCCAGAGAAAAGTTGGGCAATAACACTGACAGGTAATTTACAAGAAGGAGATACAAACAACTTGTGAACTTAGGAAAGGTAGTTCAATATCACTGCAAAAATGCAGAGTGAAGCAGCAGTAAAATACAATTTTTTAATCTACCAAATTCTAGGAATTTACCTGTAGGAAGTGGCCAGAGATTCTCATAAAACTTCATTTTCAGGGATATTCTTCATGGTTGGTTATAGTGGTAAAAAAATGTATTACACTAAGGTGTGTGCTTCTGTCCAAGCCAGCAGTTCAGATGAAATTCTTGATTCATTCTATGCTTTTATTTCCCATCAGAAAACACTGACCATTATTTTTCTTAAACTCAATGTCACACATTTTTTATCTGCACATTTTAGCATCTGTGAAATTGACATGTGTCTCACAATGCCTGCTGGCCAGGGAGCAGTCATGATGTAGCTGTTATCTACACATGCTCATCATAACTTATACAATATGTGTCACATTCTTTTCAAAAGCTTCCTAAGTCATTTATAAACTTTATATGTACAAACAAGCTTGGGTATGTGCATTCATCTCAAAAGCACCATCCTAATTTAAGTTAGAGCAACCTAAGATGAATCCAAGCAGGTTAAGTAAAAACAATGTCAAACTCATACATTGATAACTAAGGCAACTTCTTAAGGTGACAGAGCTAAATGAAATTAAGCAGAATATTTGAAAGCAACCAGGAATGACACTTATAATTTAAATAAAATGTAAACCAGAGGAAGTTTAGACAAAACTAAGCAATTTATGTCAAACAAGCTCAGAATTGATCATTCGTTTAAAAACTAATTTGTTGCAAGGCATTAGAGCAAATCTATTTAATACTAAACAGTTTATGCGAAACCAAGCTCAAAATCACTTGTTCCCATAAAAAGAAAAAAAAAAAAAACCCAACATTTTATTTCTTGTTAGGGCTAATGAATATATTAATATAACTAAACAGTTTATATGAAACCAAGTGCAGATTCAAATATTCCTTTCAAAACTAACTTCTTACAACTATTAAGTACCAATACATAGTGATTAAAAATTTAAAAACCTAACTTCTTAGAAAGAGTTGGAGTATGTGTAGTTGAAACCTGGCAGTATATGTGAAATACAGCTCAAAATCACTCATTCATTTCAAACAAAACTCATAAGCTTCATAAACTTTATATGTGCAAAGAAGGCAGAAGAAATGTTCTTATCCTGGTTATCAAGGGGCCATTGGATTTCACAGTGACTGTTTGTTCCACAAACCCTTTAAAGGTAGATTTGGGTTGCTTTGGTTGAAAAGGATAATCTTAGCATCTCTTAGGGGAAGTATTTTAGGAGGATTTGTGGGTACTCGAAAGGAATGTACAATGAGTGTTAAGGGACGAAGCGTTATCCTCACTGTGTAAGAGCCTGTGAAAATCGGTAAGATACACCTTAAGTCTCCGAAAGATGAATGGGTCAGGAACAGAGAAACGAGGCGGAAAAGGAGGAAAAATGATTAGTAAAGAAACATTTGAAACATGCATAACTCCCCCAGAAGTCAGAGAAATGCAAACGAAGAAAAGAAGTCAATTTTTGCCTATCAAATTACCCAAGATTTAAAAGTTAAACTATGCATTACGCTCAGGTTACAGTACAACAGGAACTATTATGTTCTCTTCATGGGAGTGTTAATTGAAGCAGCCTTTCTGGAAAGTAATTTGTCAATTTGTAAAAAGGGCTTTAAAAATATCCATACCTTGCTCATTTATGCCAAAAGAAATTACAGAAAGGATAGATCAAAATTAAACAAATTGTGGAAGGGGAAGGATATGAGAAGTGGGAAGAAGATGAAATAGTAGGGACAGAAAGGAGTGACACTTCTCCTGTATATATCCCTTATACATAGTTCTGAGTTTTAGAAACATAGTAATGTTTTACATATAGCCCCAAATAAATGGAAAATTAAAATCAACCAAGAAGTTGGTGGGTGGACCAAAAATAGAATATAGATAGCAAAAAATGAACCTATTCTGTTGTAAATGATTAACCACACTGAAGGGAGTGTAGAAGGAAAGAGCTAACCTTAGTAACTTTAGAAAATGGAATTTGTTTATTATGTTTTTTAAAGATGGGGTCTTACTGTGTTGCCCAGGCTAGACCTGGACTCCTAGGCTCAAAGGATCCTCCCATCTCAGCCTCCTGAGTAGGAAAATGGGATTTTGACTGGATACTACAAGACTGAAAACAAAAAGAACTGTACACAAATACAGTGCTCAAGTCAGTAAATGTGTTTCTCCCAGAGGTAAGAGTTAGTAATTCTGAAACTACATTTTGAGTTTACTTGGATTGAATAAATGAATAAATACATCATAGATGGCATCTGCTGGGTTTCTCACTGTCAGATAAATAAATTACAAATAAGGAAAGAAGAAAGACTAGAATTAACCCTGTGGTTTTGGATTGTAATATAGCAAGTATCAATATGAACTCATGGTGTGAAGTATACATGCAGAGAGGAAAATGCAGAAACAAATATAAAGGTGTTTGCATGTGTGGATTAGAATACATACATATATTTTCTAACTATGCCCATGGAAAGGACCAAGAGGCAATGACACTCTAGTAGCAATGAGGATACTTAGTACCCAGATCTTTGTTTCTAAATACCATTCCCAATATAAGGAACAAGGGCTACTTGATAAGTAGATGATTCCAGAGCTGGGGGTGAGAAAAATGCAAGGTGAACCAGAAGTATATTGTGTTGCCAGAAATTAAGTGTTCAAGAAAGAATGGGAGTGTGTCAAAAGCACGCAATGGCCAGAGCTAGACTAAACCAAGCAGCAAAATCGATAACTATATTATGGGATTCAAACACATACAGTCAAAAACAAAACAACCCCCCCCCAAAAAAAAAGAGAAGTAAAGAAAATGAGTCTATATTGATACAAATATAGTCATGTACCACATAATGACATTTTGGTCAACAGTGGACTGCATATGTGATAGTGGTCCTGTGAGTTTGTAACAGCGCTGAAAATTCCCATCACCTGGTGATGTTGTAGCTGTAGTAATGCTGTAATGTCATAGTGCAACACGTTACCTTTTCTATGTTTATATATGTAAGGAGACATAAATATTTACTATCATATTACAACTGCCTGCAATATTCAGTACAATACAATGCAAGATACTGTACATACTGTATAGGTTTGTAGCTGCACCATATAGCCTAGGTGTAAGTACACTCTATAATGTTCATATGATGTCAAAATTGCCTAGTGACACGTTTCTCAAAAGGGATCCCCATCACTGACACATGACTGTAAATATTATAATATAATAAATAAATCAATAGGTGCAAAGGGATAGCTTTTCTTTACAGAAGAATTCCAATTAATATATGTACTAGGATGAAGGAAATAGAAAATCACATTAGGCAAACACCACAGTAATAATCACTATAAGCGAGTTCTACCAACAGATGTTAAAAATTAGTATTCAAAAATTTGAAATCATTTGTTTCTATACATTAATAATAAACATTCTAAAAAGGAAATTAAGGTTGGGCACAGTGGCTCATGCTTGTCATCCAAGCACTTTGGGAGGCCAAGGTGGGAGGATCACTTGAACCTACAAGCTCGAGACCAGCCTGGGCAACAAAGTGAGACCCCATCTCTACAAAAAGCAACAAATTAGCAGGGCACAGGTACTCGCACCTGTAGTCCTAGCTACTCAGGAGGCTGAGGCAGGAGGATTGCTTGAGCCCAGGAGTTCAAGGTGGCAGGGAGCCACCTTGATGACGCACTGCACTCTAGCCTGAGTGACAGAGTGAGACTCTGTCTCTAAAATAAAAATAAAAATAAATAAAAGGAAATTAAGAAAAAAGTTCCATTCATAATAGCATCAAAGAGAATAAAATACTTAGGAATAAACCTAACCAAGAAGCTGAACAACTTATATACTGAAAACAATAAAACTTTGCTGAGAGAAATTAAAGAAGACACAAATAAATGAAAAGACATCTTGTGTACATGGATTGGAAGACTTACTATTAAAATATCTATACTACACAAAGCAATCATTAGATTCAATGCAATCCCTATCAAAATCCCAATGGCATTTTTTGTAGAAATAGAAAAATTCGTCTTAAAATTCATATGGAATCTCAAGGGATCACGAACATCCAAAAAATTTTTGAAAAAGAAGAACAAGGTTGGAAGACTCACACTTCCTAATTTCTAAACATATTATAAAGCTGCAGTAATCAAAACAGTGTGGTACTGGCATACAGACAGACATATAGGACAGTGGAAGACAATAGAAAGCCCAGAAATAAACTCTTGCATACGCAGTGGAATGATCTTTGACAAAGGTATCAAAACCATCGAATGGGGAAAGGGTGGTCTCCTCAACAAATGGTACTTGGAAAACTGATAGCTACATACAAAATAATGAATTTGGACCCCTATCTTATACAATCTACAAAAATTAACTCAAAATGGATTAAAGCCGTAAATGTAAGACCTGAAACTGTAAAACTCCTAGGAGAAGGCATAGAGGAAAAACTTCATGACATTGGACTTGGCAATGAGTTCTTGGATATGATACAAAAAGCACAGGCAAATAAGAGCAAAAATACATATGGGACTATATCAAACTTAGAAACTTTTGTGTACCAAAGGACATAATCAACAGATCATTAGAGTGAAAAGGTAACCTAGGAATAGGAAAAATATTTTCAAATCATAAATCTGGTAAGGGATTAATACCCAGAGTATGGAAAGAACCCCTAAAACTTAACAATGAAAAGATCAAATAACCCAATTTAAAAATGGTCAAAAGGACTCTCATAGACATTTCTCCAAAGATGATATAAAAATGACCAAGCAAGCATATGCAAATCGTCAGAGAAATGCAAATCAAAACCACAGTGAGACATCACCACATACTCATTAAGATGGCTACTATTGAAATAAAACAAAATAGAAAATAACAAGTGTTGGCAAGGATGTGGAGAAATTGGAACCTTTGTGCACTGTTGGTGGGATTGTAAAATAATATAACTTCTGTGGAAAACAGTATAACATTTTCTTAAAAAATTAAAAATAGAACTCTCTTATGATCCAGAAATCCCACTTCTGGTTATATATACAAAAGAATTGAAACCAGGGTCTCAAATAGATATTTGTACACTCATGTTCATAGCAGTACTATTCACATTAGTTAAGAGGTAGAAACAATCCAAACATCATCCATGGATAAATGTGGTATATACAAACAAAATGTGGTATGTGCACACAATGGAATATTATTCAGCCTAACAAAAGAAAGAAATCCTGTTACATGCTACAACATGGGTGAACTCTGAGGACACTATGCTAAGTGAAATAGCCAGTCATAAAAAGACAAATACTATATAATTCCACATATCTGAGGTATCTACAGTAGTCAAATTCATAGAAACAGAAAGAGGAACAGTGTTTACCAGGGGCTTGGGAAAGAGGAGAAAGGGCCATTGTTTAATGGGTACAGAATTTCTGATACCACAATAAAAATAAATAAATAAAAATTTGAGAAGAAATAGACTATTTGCATAGTCTCAAAGAATCACCACTTGTTCAAATACTAATTACAAAGAGATAAATAGTAACTTTACAATGGAGAAGTCCAGCAGACACCAGGCATCACCTTAACCAAATGCTCAAGGTTAACACCACCAAAAATAAGATTTTTCAACCTATGAACCCCCTCATATGATGCAGTGAGAAGGGCACAACATCACTTCTGAGGTTTTCTTGAGAAAAATGCATAATCTCAAGCCAATCTGACAAACCATCAGACAAACCCACATTTGGGAACATTCTAAAAAATATCTGACCGGTACTCAAGGTCATGAAAAGACAAGGAAAGACTGAGAGATTGTCACAGGCTGGAGGAAATGGAAAAAATGACAAATACACCGTGTGACCCTGGATTGAATCCTGGACCAGAGTAAGGTTCTAAGAGTGAGAAAACTGGTGAAATTTGAATAGAGTCTGTAGTTTAGTTAATAGTGTTCTACCGGTTCCTAAATTTTGTTAATTGTCCTATGGTTGTGCAAGACATTAACATTAGGGGAAGCTGGATTAAAGGTTTATAGGAACTCTCTGTACTATTTTTGCAAATTTTCTGCAAGTCCAAAATTATTTAAAATTATAATTTTAAAAAATCCATACACGTTTCTCCCCCCAGGTGTTCCTTTTCTGTCTTTTCTAAAGAAATAGTCTGAAATATAAAAGTGTTTGTATACAAAGATATTTACCATATCATTATTCATAGTGATTAATAAATCAGAAACAATCTATAATATGTTCACAAATAGGATGCTAGCTAGTAAATTATGATCTTTTCTGGGCTCTTGCATTTAAACACACTGCATGCTGACGACTTCCCAATGTACATCCCTGCTCATACAGCTGGATGGCTGCTGGCTTCACATTTGCACTCAGGGAAGTCTAAGAGGCACATCAACTTCGTATAGCTAAAAGAGAGTTCTGGATTCCTTCCCCCACCCCACCCTCACTCTTCCCTGTTGCTTAGGGGAAATCCTAGAAGTCATGCTTGATTCCTTTCATTTTCTTTTCTTCCATACTTGCTCCATAAGCAAGTCCCTTAGCTTTTCCTCCAAGACAGCCCTGGTCCATCTACTTCTCTCCAGCACCACTGCTTCATCCTGACACAGCCCTCCATCCCTCCAGGACCACTGCAAAGCCTCCCAACCCGTCTCCGTGTTGCCTCTGTTCTCTTCATGGTCATTCTCCACGCAGCCATCTGAGCGATGGTAAAAGACGTACATCAACCTATTCCCACTCTGCCCAAATTGCTCCCCATTGCACTTAATGTCCAACTCCCTTGCCATCTCCTGCTGGGCCCTGCAGCAGCTGGCCAGGCCTTCATTGGGGACCCCACCCCTCCACCTGTCCCCACCCCGCAGTGTTCTGCAACTGTGCTCTCAGTTTCTCAAACAGGCAAGTTATTTTCCACTTCAGGAGCTTCACTGTTCTGTTTACCCAGAAGATTCGGGGCCCAGATCTTCCAGGGCTGCTTCCTTCTTGTGGATCAGGACTGGAACCGGCTGTCCCCTCCTCAGAGAGACCTGCTTGGACCACTCAACATAAAGCAGCCACACCCCCATCTGACTGTCACTCTCTATGCCAACAATGTCTTTTAATGATTTCTGAGCACTAGTAATAAGTAATGATCTAAAATAAAATAACTTCCAGATATTATGGCACTTCACTCTTAAATACCTCCTCATGCATTGCCTAAGAATAATGACAATTCTCTAGATAATATCAATACTGTAATCACAATTAAGAAAATTAACAATTCTATAATTTCATCTAATGTACAGTTCAAATTTCTCTAACTGTCCTAAAAATGTCATTTATGTCAGTTTTATTTTTCCCCTGATTTAGGACCCCATCATGTATCATGCATTGCCTTTGGTTGTGATGTCTCTCTAGTTTCTTTTACTTACTTTGCCTCTTAATTTTTCATGATGCTGCCATTTTTTGAAGAGCTATACCTCTTCAAAGAGTCCAAAGAGCCCATCTGTCTTATAGAATGCACTGCACTCTGAATTTACCTGATGACTTCCTTGTCACGTCAACTGACTGCATTTCTGTGTTTCTTTTAGCTAGAGGTTAACTCCAGAACTGCACTGTTTGATTGGGTGGCTACTAGCTACACGTGGCTGTTGAGCACTTGAAATGTAGCTGCTGCAACTGAGGAACTGAATTTCTACTTTTATTGAGTTTAAATTAATTTAGATTTTTTTTTTTTAAGACAGGGTATCTCTCTGTTGCCCAGGCTGCAACGCAGTGGCTTCATCACCTCACTGCAACCTCAAACTTCTGGACTCAAGGGAGCCTCCTGCCTCAGCCTTTTGCATAGCAGGGACTCTAGGCATGTGTCACCACGCCTAGCTAATTTTTTATTTTTGGTAGAGATGGGGTCTTGCTATGTTTCTGAGGCTGATCTGGAACTCCTGGCCTCAAGTGATCCTCCCACCTTGGCCTCCCAAAGGGCTGAGATTACAGGCATGAGCCACTGCAGCTGGCCTAATTTAGATTTAAATTTTTAAAATGGATACTCTTTTCAGTTTTGGAAACTGAATATGATTGGAATAATTTGGGTATGTCATCTACTTTTTAACTGTATATTATGAAATCTATCTGGTTTGAGATCTGCTATAAGTGCACAATACAAACTGGATTTTGAAGACTTAGACTAAAAAAAGAGAATCATCCATTGCATCCATCTATTCATTCACAAGATCTGAATTCAAGCCATGCTTGTTTGTTTGTTCATTTTTAAATAACAACACACACACAATATAAAAAGTCAGAGACGGGTAGCAAGCCAAGGGCACACTACAAATGACTCACCAGGTTGTACATTCTCCAAGGTGGGACTCATGTATCTCTTGTTGACCAATGGATTCCCTGGTGCCTACATGGTACCTGACACAGAGTGGAGGCTTAATAGATGTTTGCTGAATGAATGAGAGTGTTACCGAAAGTTTGGTACTTGTCCCCACAGCCGAATGAAGAACAAGGACAAGTGGTTTGAAGAAAAGGAAAGAGAAGTTTATTAATTTGCTGGCAAATGAGGAGGATGGCAGACTCTTGTCTTAAAGAACCATTGTTCTGCTTTTAAGCAGAAGTACAGAGCTTTTAAAGGCGGATTTTAGCTTTGGGCTATTGCTGTTTAACTATGGCTGTTGGTCCTGCTTGGCAATATCTCTGGTGAAGATGACCTCATGCCCTTTGCTTGGTTCCACTGAGCCATCTGCTGTGGTTTAAAACAAAGAACAAAGAACACTCCTCTGCCCCTGTGATGACTGGCCCCTTGCAGGAATGCAGGTTTTAATCCCCCAAAAGAGTGGGGGAGGATTTAAAGAGACAACTTGTAATACAAGTTGTCCTTTTTCAGGCCCTTACTTCTGTTACAAGAGTGAGTGAATGAGTGAGTGAGTGAATGACCGAATGGTCAGGCCCTTGGCCAGGGAGCTGAGGGGGCCCTTTCCAGCAGAGCAGCAAGCACCACCAGGCAGACAAGGGGCCCTAATATTGCAAACATGGCTGGGAGCCCAGAGGCAGGAAGGCTGGGAAGACCCAGCACAAACCCAGGGCAGCAATCGGAGCTCCTGGAACTGGCCCTGCCGAGATGGTGGGGTGCCATGGCCAGTGAAAGGAGTGACAGGAGGACACAGGGCCTGGCCTTTGCCCTTCCTCGGGCACTCTTTGTGTAGACCTGTTTTTAGCTAAAGGACCCCATAGGGTGGCAGTCTGGCTGGGCTCTCCTCTCTGGGACATGGCTTCTGGCAAAAGGACCTGCTGTGGTGATACCTGCATTGCCCAGGTACGAGGCCTGGGCAGCTGCATGCACACAAGTATCACATAGAGACCCTCCTGCTTTTCCTGGGCACAACATCCATCTTTCTTTTATAATAGAGGAATTGGCAAGCTGGGGACAAACACATTTAATCACTGGAGTTTATTGTGCCAAGTACTTAAGTACTTTCCATATAGTATTATAACTGGGCCCTCATGGAACAAATTTCAATGACCCCTATATAATCCTCTCCCTTAACTAACTACCTGACCTTTTCAGTTGTTTCCCAGCAATGGTGGCTTTTCTGTAAGACAAAGGAGCTGAAGGCCCCTGGGCAGACTCCCTGAGGACTCACCACCCCCACAACCTGCCCCAGTGCACGTGACCTGCCCCAAGGCACGTGGCCCCTCCTTTAAAAGCCCATGATCTCCCTTAGTTGGAGAAACAGATTTGAGGCAGCTTCTCCAGTTCTCCTGGCAAACTGAAACCATGGAAACTCACTATTCAAATCCTGATAAACAGTTTGCAGGGCAGGTATCATTATCCCCAGGTTCAATATGAAGAAACTTGGTTTCAGGTAGGTTGAATAATTTACCTAAGGCCACACAACGAGTCAACGTCTGTGCTGGCTTCTGAGAGTAGCTGAGCCCCAGTTTCACACTCTCCACTGTTCTACCTTTTTCCATGGGCAAAGGAGACTGTGTTGGACTCTCCCAGGGTTGTCCTTGGAATCTGTGCCTTACAGTAACTGTATCTTATTAAGTGGTGCTGCCCTAGAGGCACATATATGGTGCTTTGTGCATTTATATATAAACATAAATATCATATATGTATATGTAAAACACATACGTGCATATTGCATTTTTTCTAATTGTAAGAAGAAAGTCTGACCATCCAAATTTCTGGATTATATTAAAAGCTTGAGGGAAAACAATTAATTCACAACTCAACCTGCACAAGCCTATCTGTCCTAAAAATGATTTTTCCCCTTTGGATCCAATCCAATCCTTAGAACAGCAAAGGAACATTCTCCTTGCAAGAGCACACTCCCAATCAGTGTCAGAATTTACAGTTTGCTCCAAAATTGTAGTGTTGGCTAAAACTGCCCAATCCAGGATAGGGGAGCCCAAAGCTTATCTAAAATGCTTCTATCCCAACATTCTTCCATTTAAAGGTTGAGTGTTTCCAGGAAAGAGGAGCCCAATTCCATAACGATCAAAGGGGGAGTTTGATGCTCTGGGTCCCCAAGTGAAGACCATTAGCTCATGGAGAGCATTTAAAGGATAGTGAACAGCAAGATCCGTTGTAGAACTACAAACAGGCTTCATGCTGTGGGGCCTGGGAAACTGCATTTTGCAGAGTTTTCTTCAGGACTCCTGGGTCAAAATGAGGATTGAATACACACATTTATTTTCATTTCCTCCCTAAATCACACCAAGAATATAGACACACACAGAGAGAGAGAGAGAGAGAGAGAGAGAGAAAGAGAGAGAGAGATACAGACAGACAGAAGTATGGGGAAAACAAGAGGAGAAGATGGAAACAAAATGTTGGAAGATAGAAGCAGATATTTGTATGGTGATGCATAGGAGACCCAGTGAAGTTACACCCAGAGCCAGCAGTCGGCAGAGCTGAGCACTATGCTGGGACACGTGCAGGATCCTGAGGCGGCAGAGGAAGTGGCACCTCGGGGTGGGGTGCAGGCAGTGGCTAGAATGAGAGGGCTGGGTAGAAACTGGGAAGTAGATCCCTGCATTCCTTCCCCTGATTCCAGGCCCCTCGCTGTCCGCTTCGCTTTCATCCTGGCCAAAGACTGGAGATTTAGCCTCTGGAGAGTTTTTGGGGTCAACCAGTGCCAGTGAAGTGAGACTCAATAATTATTAATATATATCGAACACTAGATTTTGAAACTCCCAGAGCTCTTCTCCCAAATGCTTAAAGCCAAATTTTATGCTCCAAACAGGATGTTTTAACAGGAGGTATATAGGCTGTGGCAAATCTGATCAGTCCAAGAAGGAAGACCTACAGATACTGACATGAGAGACATCATCCACAAATAACCCACTCAGGCGAGCTTGCAATCAAAGTCACCAGGTCCCATCCACACGCTGAGAGCTGCCAGCAAGATTCTCATTTCTCAAATCTTAGTCCTAAACAGATGTCCGAGGAAAGCCTCTCACATGGAATATAGACACCCGAACAGCAAACAACCAACCAAAGCAATTTTGAAGCCATATAAACTAGACAGGGTGAAAAAAACATTTTAAAAAATCAATGTGTCATTCATATTAATATTTTCAGAAAGGTAAGGGAAATTATTGCACCCATGAAATGGAAACAGAAAATTTAAAAATTTCAGAGAACAAATATGGAGCTCTTAGAAATGAAAAGCATGACAGGAGAAATGGAAAATCCAATAGGCGTGAAAGAGCAACGTGAAAAATGTCACCCAGAAGACAGAGCAAAAAGACAAAGAGGTGGAAGCCAAAGTGAAAAGATTTTTTTAAAAAGAAAGAAAGAAATGGGAAAAATGAAAGATAGATGTAGGAAATATGACATCCAAGTAATAGGAGGTATCATATGTATACAGCATGATATATCACATGAGGAAGTGAACAGGTACTCTCTAAACTTGATGAACTAAATAAAAGCAGTAGACATTACTTGGATTCACATGTAAATGCCAGAGAAACCACCTCCGGGGGAAGAGAGTGGAAATGTTGTGGAGCAAATAGCTGCTTTATTTTAGTACTAGTCAACTTTTAAGGCGTATGTATATGTCCCTTTAATAAAATAAAAATACTAATAAATAATAAGTACGATTACATATTAATAAAATAAAAGTTGATTACAAAATAGAATAAAGAAAATCCTCCCACGTGATTCTGATGATTAGTGACCTTGGGTAGCATGTACCTTCCCGGGGCCCTCCTTGGGTGCCAGCGCGGAGCTAGGCAAGGAAAGAGAGGCTGGACGCAAATGAGTAGGGGCTCGTTTGCTTCCTAGGAGCTCACAGTCAGGAAGAGACCGATGCTCTGTCAGGAGCAATCCCACAGGGTGCTGAGTGAAAGGACCGAGATGCTCCCAGTATAACGAGAGCAGAGAAGGGGGTTTGGCAGTGGAGTGGAAGCTGATTTGGAAACACTTTCTGAGCGGGGTGTCACCCACGCTGAGTCTTAAAGGACAGACAGGGTTAGAAACTGAAGGAAGGGAAGTAGGGCATTTCAGGGAGAGAGGATGTCTGAGCCAAGGGGTGACAAGAATCAACGCGCAGAGTTGCGGGAAACGTCAGTCCCTTGTCGCCAGGGTGTAACGTGTGAGGTGACCGAGAGGCTGGAGAGGCAGCAGGGGCCATGCCCAAGGACCGGGAGGGAGGTGCGCCCGCGTTCGGACTCCACTGTAGGGGAAGGCGGGGTAACGCTGGCCGCCCCGCAAGAGCCAGAGGTGCTGGATTTTGTCTCCAGGAAGCTCACGACGGCTGAGTCGCTTGGTGCGCTCGGGGTGGACGGCAGAGTGGACAGTGGCTGCAGTTCCCCAGGTGAGGGATGATGGTGACGGCAGGGACGGAGAGGAGGAAGCCAATTCAGTAGATTTAAGAGAGAAAATCGGCAGGACGTGTGATGAATTGGATGCTGGGGCTGGCGGAGATGGGGCAGGTGAGGAAAAAAACGATTCCAGTTGCAAAGATGTGGAATCAACCTAAGTGCCCACCGATTCGGGAGTGGATAAAGCAAATGTGATATATATATACACACACACACACCATGGAGTACTACTCAGCTAGAAAAAGGAATTAAATAATGTCTTTTGCAGCAACTTAGATGGAACTGGAGACCATTATCCCAAGGGAAGTATCTCAGGAATGGAAACAAACCCCACATGTACCCTTTGATAATTGGGAGCTGACCGATGGGAACACACAGGCACAAAGAGATGCAAAGGACATTGGAAACTAAGAAGAGGGAAGGGTGGGCAGGAGTGAGGGGTAGAAACTTACCTGTCAGGTACAGCGAACACTATTCTGGTCATGGGCACACTATAGAAGCCCCGATTTAAGCCGTGTACAAGGTATGCATGTAACAAAATCATTTGTACCCCCTTAATATTTTGAAATTAAAAAAAAAAAGAAAGGATTAAAGGAGTCTAGGGAGATTCCCGAGCTTCAGTCTTGGACAGGTGAATGGACGACTGGTCTGCAAGGTGCACGTGGGTCCGCCTCCCTGGGAAGACGGGGCCTGGGGCGGAGTTCTGGAGGGAGGGAGCAGAGGGAACCGAGCTCTGCAACCTGCTTCCTTGTACACAGAGGACCAACTCCATCCTGAGGGGGCTTCGCGAGGAAAAGCCTTCTGTGTGCTCCTTCCAATTGCCTAAAATGAAACACTTCAAGTTATGGGTGTATACCTACATGATGAGTGCGAAGTGCACTGTCTGGGGAATGGACACGCTTGAAGCTCAGACTCGGGGGAATGGGAGGGACATGGGCAATATATCTAACCAGAACTTTTGTACCCCCATAATAAGCTGAAATAAAAACAAAACAAAACAAAACAAAACCAAAAAACAAAATAAAAAAAATTAAATCAATATCAGAAAGCAATTTTGAAATAAAAATGGCAACAACCTGAGGATGTAAACTGAGTGAGAATTTGTGGCTTCTCACATGTACATGTACAATAATTAGGGTTTTGGGCCCTGATTGAACTAAATTCTC
>CM052448.1:29013754-29073398 GCA_028533085.1 Varecia variegata
ATATAAGCAGAATTCCTAAAAAAAAAATGTTAACTTTAGATGGCAATTAAGTTGGTAACATGAAAGACATTTTCTTTTTTTCTTGAGACAGAGTCTCACTCTGTTGCCCAGGCTAGAGTGCTGTGGCATTAGCCTAGCTCACAGCAACCTCAAACTCCTGGGCTTAAGCGATCCTCCTGCCTCAGCCTCCCAAGTAGCTGGGACTACAGGCATGCGCCACCATGCCCAGTTAATTTTTTTTCTCTATATATTTTTAGCTGTCCAGATCATTTCTTTCTATTTTTAATAGAGACAGGGTCTCGCTCTTGCTCAGGCTGGTCTCGAACTCCTGACCTCGAGCCATCCTCCCGCCTCGGCCTCCCAGAGTGCTAGGATCCCAGGCGTGAGCCACCGCACCTGGCAGAAACACATTTTCTGTGTTAAAAAGGATGGAACAGTCCAGGCGCAGTGGCTCACACCTGTAATTGTAGCACTTTGGGAGGCTGAGGCAAGAGGATCACTTGAGGCCAGGAATTTGGGGCCAGCCTGAGCCAGAGCCAGACCCCGTCTCTACAAAAAATAGAAAAATTAGCATGGTGGTGTGCACTTTTAGTCCCAGCTACTTGGAAGGCTGAGGCAGGACGATTGCTTGAGGCCAGGAGTTTGAGGCTGCGTTGAGGTATGATGATGCTACTGTACTCCAGCCTAGGTGACAGAGTGAGACTCTGTCTCAAAAAAAAAAAAAAACAAACAAAAAAAAAAACCCAAAAAACCCAGAAACCAAAAAACAAAAAAACAAACAAAGATGGACCAGACAAGAATGCTACTCATGGATAGGAAGGGATGGAATAACTTTCTGAACACCTTTATTCGGGTACAGATCATAGTCCTACCAGCAGGACAGATACGTCATCCCCAAATTGGCTACACATTGATGCCCCCATTAAGGTCTCATTCTAGCCCACATTACTCTGCTTAAGAAATGCAGATAAAATCCATGGGTGTTCGTCAGCCTAATTGTTGCTTCAGTTGTAGGTTGGCATACAGTTGTCAATCAGTATCCACGGGTGATAGGTTCCAGGACCCTTGAGAATACCAAAATCCAAGAATGCTCAAATCCCTTATATCAAATGGTGCAGTATTTGCATATAACCAACACACCTCCTCCCATATACTTTAAATCGTCTCTAGATTACTTATAATACCTAATACAGGCCGGGTGCGGTGGCTCACGCCTGTAATCCTAGCACTCTGGGAGGCCAAGGCGGGTGGATCGCTCAAGGTCAGGAGTTCGAGACCAGCCTGAGCAAGAGTGAGACCCCATCTCTACTAAAAATAGAAAGAAATGATTTGGACAGCTAAAAAAATACATATATATAGACAATTAGCCGGGCCTGGTGGCGCATGCCTGTAGTCCCAGCTACATGGGAGGCTGAGGCAAGAGGATTGCTTGAGCCCAGGAGTTTGAGGTTGCTGTGAGCTAGGCTGACGCCACGGCACTCTAGCCAGGGCAAAAGAGTGAGACTCTGTCTCCAAAAAAAAAAAAAGAAAATTACCTAATACAATGGAAATGCTATGTCAACTGTTGTATTGCATTTTTTTAGATTGTATTATTTATTTTTTATGGTTATTTTGTTGCTTTTTATTGTTTTGTTTTTTTCTGTATATTTTTGACCTGTGGTTGGTGGATCCACGGAAGCAGAACCCGTGGATATGGAGACCGACTGCGCTTGCCTCTGAGTGTCTCTCATGGAGCAATGTGTTTTATTGGCACAGGCTCACTCTGTCCCCTCTCTTCCATGCTCAACTCTGGGCATCATAACCACGACATCAACAGGGAAGGCTGATGCAGGAAAAAGAGAGAGAGAAAAAGAGAGAGACAGAGAGAATGAAAAGGCAATCCACAGAGTGGAGGAAGGTATTTGTGATCCATAGGGCCAACAAAGGGCGCATGTCCTGTGTGAGAGCTAAGCCGTGGACACGCACGGTCGTGCAGAATGGCATGATGGACATTGGAGAATTAGAGGAGGGCAGGGTGGAAGAGGGGTGAGGGCTGAAAAATTGCCTATTGGGTACAGTGTATACTATTTGGGTGACAGGTACACTAAGAGCCCAGACTTCACCAGTATACAATTCATCCATGTAACAAAAACCGCTTGTACACCCTAAATTCTATTGAAATAAAACCATATACGTATGTATAAAAGAACCAACAAAGGGATTGTGAAAAAAATATATAAATGACTTCTACAAATCAATAAGAAAGAGGTAGAAAACAAAAAATAAAACTGGGCAGGAGACTTGAATAAGTATCTCAAAAAAGAGCATTTTTAAATATCCAATAATCATATGATGAAAAGGTATTAAATCTCAGTAGTAATCATGAAAATGCAAATTAAAACCACAAAGTTAAGCCACTATGCATCCTGCCAACATGACTAGAATTTAAAACGCTGAAGGTAACAAGTTTGTTGGCAAAGATGTGGAGCAAGGGGAATCCTCACATACTAGTTGTGGTGGGTGAATTGTTGAAACCACTTTGGAAAATATATTTTATTTATTAGACTTAAAGGCATACATATTCTATGACCAAAAATTCACTCCTAAAAACCCCACCCAATATAAATGCACCCTTATGCATGCTGAAGGGCATGCATTCTTGACAGCATAACTAATACAATATATGTCACCAATAGAGCAGTAATAACCAGAGTATATAAAAAACCCTTACAAACCAAGAAAAAATAACCAACAGAACTATGGGCATAAAATATAGACAGTCACTTTACAGAAGAAGATAACCAAATGACCAATAAACCGGCACTAATTTCATTAATCATCAGAGAAATGCAAACTAAAACCACTATTCAATAACACTTTACATCCATCTGAATAGTTAAAAACAAACAAAAAACACTGACAATGCCAATGGTTGGCAACAATGTGGGGTAATTAGAACTCTCATATATTGCTAGTGGGAGTTTAAACTTTTACAACACCCTTTGGCTGTTTCTATTAAAGTTAGACAAATGCCTACCCTATGACCCAGTAATTCCACTGCTAGGGTATATACCTAAAAGAAATGTGATACATTCATTAGAAGACATTCATAGCAGCATAATAGTCTTAAAATGAGACAATTCAAGTTCATAGATAAGTAATTGTGACATATTCATGCCGTAGAATACTTTGCAGTAAGAAAATTAACAAACCAGTGTCACACACAACCGCCCAAATGAACCTCACAAACACAAAGTTGAAAGACGCCCAGCACAAAGAAGGCATAACATGTGGTTCTGTTTGTACGAAGTCAAACAAATAGGAAAAACAGAAACGGAATGATTAGGGTGCATGGTTAGGTGGTGAAGCTACAGGAGAAAAGCAAGGCAGTGCTCATCAGTGACAGAGACTATCTCCTTGACCAAACTCTAGCCAGGCTCCTCTGAGTCCTCTTCTCAACAAGGCCTCAACCTTGGCCTGTAAAGACTATAGACTCTCAACATAAATGATTTTTCCCACCACCTCCCCTTACATTAAAAGACTTAAACATGGCTGGGTGTGGTGGCTCACACCTGTAATCCTAGCACTTTGGAAGGCAGGGGCAGGAGGATCGCTTGAGGCCAGGAGTTCGAGACCAGCCTGAGCAAGAGTGAGACTCCATCTCTACAAAAAATAGAAAAGTAGCCAGGTGTGAGGGCATGCACCTGTAGTCTCAGCTACTCGGGAGGCTGAGGGAGAAGAATAGTTTGAGTCCAGGAGTTTGAGGTTGCAGTGAGCTGTGATGACATCAATGCACTCTAGCCTAGGTGACAGAGCAAGATTCTGTCTCAAAAAAAAAAAAGACTTCAACACTAACATGGTTTCTAACAGCTCAAGACTGCATCCCTTGCATGATCCCAGGTCCCCCCCTTAAAGGACCTGCCTAAGAAGGTTCAAGGCTGCTGAATGAACTTGCTGTTTGCTCTAGCCAATATCTGACCTTAGGCCCCTGACCGCGCATTCTTAAAGCATTTGCTAAAAAGATCTTACAGTTGTGAACCCTTCCTCTGGCCCTTTGAGACAGACATGCATCTCCTACATCTCAAGAGTGTCTTTCTCAAGGAACTGAAAGCCATTTCTTTAAAAATGTAGTCATCAGAGAGGATGGTGCCTCCCAGTGTCTACGGGAGGATGGAGCCCTGACTTTGCTCCTGCAGCTAGCGGATGCAGCCTCCTGCTCAGCATCCACACGGACCAGCCCTTTCTAATTCTTCACTTCCTGACTCCATCGAGCCTCACTCGCCCCTTAAAATGCCTAATGTCCTCTATGAAAATCAAAGTTGAGTTTAGTTCATGCTCGACCTTCTTCCCTGCTGCAATAGTTATCACAGTCCTTACCTCTTTAACTCTGTCTGTCTCTGTTTATCTTTGACACCATTAAATAGTGGGAGGGGGACAGAGGGGCCTTCTGGGGGCTGACATCCTGTTTCCTGACCTGGGTGTTGGCTGCACAAGTGGCCCCTTTGTCTTCTCCCTTCAGCTGCTCATTTCTTGATGTGTAAACGCTTCTGCAGGTGTGTTGTACGGCATCACGTTGTAAAAGTGTTTAAAAAGGGGCTAAGTGGCTCTGCGTGTCCCCAGAGGCTCACGTTCAACCAATCGCTGCCTGAGAATGTGAACGGAAAGTGCTGCTCGTTATTAGCTTCGGCATAAAAACTGCAGACTCGGGTATTGCTGACGTGATTCATCACAGGAAGAACATACATTTTTAAATATTAGTAGCTTTTTGGGACACCACTTAGATCAGATTTTAAACTGTGATATTGAATCTTTCTGCATACTTAATGATTTCTTTATGTTTCTTGAAGAATGTGTATTATAGCGTTGGGAACTCCTAGAGACCAGTATCCTGGTATATCTTGGGCTTTGAACGATGTTATATCTTGCTGGGGGTTTTCTGTTTTTTCTTTATGTTTTTAATAATGAGCATGTATAAAGTACTTACTATGTGGAGGGCCTAGGTGATTTACATGTATATTAACTCATTTAATTCTAAAAGTAGGCCCATAAGGTAGGTATGATTTTTATCTCTATTCTACTGACAATGAAACTGAGGCCCAGAGAGGTTAAGTTGTTAGCCCAAGACCACACAACCAGTAAGTGGTAGAGCTGGACTTTGAACCATGTGGTCTGACCTCAAAGATCCCTGTTCTTAACCAGTATTCTATATTGCCTTGTAAATGGTAAGTGAACAATTTGACTGCATATGGCAACACCAATATTAATGCGTTGTGCTATTTGAAACAGACATACAGAATTAAAATACATGTGAAAGACTGAGTATACAAATGGACAATGAGCAGACCACGTATAAAAATAGAACTATCTGTAGCAGCTAGCCCAAGAAAACCAACCCATTATCTACAGTAAGCAGCCCAAAAAATCAGACTTAGCGGGAAGTCAGACTGCCACACCTAGTAACCAGTCTGGGAAGCCAAACGATGACCTTTTAACAATTGGCCTTACGTGGCCAGGACTTGATTAATAACTGCCAGCTTCCCTAATTTTTGTCCCCACTTCCGACTTAGGACAAACCAGAAAAAGCAAAATATGCTCCCCTCATGGATAACATGGGATGCCCTGTCCCAGCTGTCACTAGAAGTCCAGTGTGCTATCCATCCATCGCACCACGGAGCCAGCCCATGCCCCGCTTCTACTCAGTCTTCTCCAGCTTCCCCAGGCTGGCACCTTGATCAGGGCACACCTGAAGCGTTCCTGTTTTTCACTCTAAAGCTTTCCCACTCCTTCGAGTCTCTGCCAAATGCAAGAGATGGTGGCTGACTCCCTTGCTATAGGAAGCTTGGAATAAACAGCTTTTGCTTGCTCTCATTTGGGTGGTCTTTGTTTATTTCCACAGGTGACAGCAATGGCATGACATCTGAAAGGGAGTGGTTCTATATTTAAAGGGCATAACCACCATCGGCACGACTGACAGACATTTCTGAGCCATAACTATATTGATCACACCTTCACCTCTGCGGACACATGATCACAGCCATTACCTAACTACTTCCATTAGTCTGCCCTAAAGTCGAAGGGATATTATAAATTGAACCCATTGTAAGTATTGCTGGATACCACATCAAAGCTTCCTTCTTCATCCACTCTCCTTTCCCTGGACAGACATCCTCCTGCTGGTTCCTCCTTACGGCCCCCTTCCTGCATTCCAACCCTTTCCAAGCTTCTACCAACCTTCATTTCCCCCCCTTTACTTCCAAGGCCAATCTTGGTCCTCAGCCCCAAACAATGAATGAAACTTTGGAAGAAGTTTCCAAGAACAGCCTTGGAATTTCCTTCTGGGATGTCGTATGCCGCCGGGCTATGAGAGGGGAGGCCTAGCTGTGACTGGCAAAGATGAGGGAAGAAGGCCTATTTGACTTTCAGTAGCCTTGTTCCCACTGTGAGGTTCTGTAGTTTCCTGATTAGACAGAATGAAGGATAGAGCCCTGACGTTTACCCATTAAAGCAACGACGAGTAGGTCTAATTTGTGGTATCTCTAACTGCTAGTTTGCATTTTAAGGTTAAGATATTTTATTGCTTCCAGATGGTCAGCTAACTTCCAGCCAGAAGAGCATTACTGCAGAGTTTAAGAACAGCTATGATGCAGAGAGAGATTTTAATTATCATGTAAAGGATCTAATTAAAAAGACATACAGTAGTCGGCTTTTCACATGCTCAAGCCTATAAAAATCAGTAGTTTAAAAAATTACCTTAAGGAGGAAATTGGAAAATTATTCAATTTGAAGCAGAGACACTTGAGGAATTTCTCAAATTAGTGAACTAGAATTAGGTTAACTGCTTGTTCCTAGTTTCTTGATTTTCACGTTGTTCCTTCTATCCTGTTTTATGGCACAGACTTTAGAAGGTTCCTCAAGTTTTTTGCTTCTTTGTGGTAATAGCTCATTTCTGGAAGGACTAAGGCAGATTCTTGTGAATCAGTCAAGCGAGCCAACAAATGATCAGTTTGTGGGCTCTGAACTTGACACCCGTGTTCAGCTCCTGATTCTTTCACTCACTGGGTGAACTTGGGCAAAGTACCTAACCTCTGTAAGCATCAGTTTCCCGATCTGTAAAATGGTTAGGCTTCTCTGGAGGGTTTCTGGAGCGTATCACAAGGCAATGGAAGTTAGTTATTGTTATCTGTAGAGTTTTAGACCTGCACATATTGACAGGCTAAAGACCCTAGGGAAGACAGAGGACTAGTGGGGAGAAGTCTACAGACAGACATTCCACATGTGTCCTGTCTTGTCTGTAACATCCTCTTCCTAATCCCTGAGCTCTGCAGCACACGCACATTTTAGAAGAGGAGCAGAGGTTTTGCAGGAGGGATGGGGCACAGAGTCCCGCTGGAGGCCAGCTGGGCTCTTTGGACTTAGCGACTTGGAACCAGGAAGCTGCTGATGGGAGCTACAGTGACCGTGGACAGACACCGTCTTCCCACTTCCCTGCATGGTGACACCAAGGCCTCCCAATCCCCTCCTTCCCCTTTTCCCTGTTTGGCAGCTTGGAATAGTGCTGGAACAAAAAACTGAAAGTGGCCAGCACAGCTCAGCCGTCCCTACTCTGCCTTGGTGGCCTCCAGTCTTCTTAAAGTCCCCTTCCCGTCCCCCATTTCCTCCCCTCCCCCACTCCCATCTGAACTTGATCCAGGGGATTCATTTGACTAGAATAAACTTGAGGTTTCCAAACATGTTAATCCCTTCCTTGGAGGCTGCTGTTTCTACAGCCTGGTCTCCTTTACAGCAACGAGCCTTGGTGGATGCTGGGAAGGAGGGAAAACACCCTCCTCCTGCCGCTCTGAGCTGGAAACCCTAATTTATTTGGCACCAAGGCTGTTCCTCTTGATAAGCATAAGCCAACCTGACAGCTACCCACAGCCTGTGGGATCTTTAAACTTCTGTTTTCTACCTTCGATTGTTGTACCTGTTGTTTGGTTACGGGGAGACAGACAAGATTTGGAGTAGGGGTAATTATGAGAGAATAAAGCATGGTCTCCTTTCTTACAAATCAGTGGGTAACAGGAAAGGCCTCATTTTCTGGACTCACTAGGACTCAAAAGGCAGAAAGTTGACCCAGGTCAAGGGATGTTGAATTTGTTACTTGGGTGATGATAATGGCCTTGTCTAGGTCCTGAAAGGAGTTGATTGTTGTGGCCAATAACTCCCTAGAATATCCTTTTCTTTCTTCCCTCTCTCCCACCCTCCCTGTCTCCCTTCTTTCCTTCCTTCCTTCCTGCCATGTTCACAAGTCTGATTTAAAGGAAGGGGAATAAAGTTTCTGGACCTTGTCTTTTTTCTCTGAGAAGCATAGCACAGAGCACTAACTAAATGCAAATGTCACTCACATCCAGAAGCCCAGGCTAGTTCCCACACCTACTGGGGTCACAAAGTTTCCAGTAATTAGGACAACTGGTTCTGATGGCCAGGATAGACCAAGTCACTCCCTACAAGTCACACAGAACAGGGGGACTTATGCCCAGAATGTATAAAGAGCTCTTATAACTCAATAAAATAATGAATGATCCATTAAAAAATAGGAAAAAGATTTGACTAAACACTTCGTGAAAGCAGAGCTATGAATGCCCTACAAGCACGTAAGAAGATGTTTATCATCATTTGTCATCAGGGACACTGGAAATTAAAACCACAATGAGATACCATGTCATACCCATTAAAATGGCTAAAATGAAAAGGACTGATCATAAAAGTATTGGAGAGAATGTAGAAAAGCCTGGATCTCTCATGTGTTGCTGATGGGAATATTAAATGGTGCAGCCAGTCTGGAAACCAGTTTGGCAATTTCTTATGAAGTTCAACGTACTCTTACCATATCATCTGGCAATTTTCTGCCAGGTATTCACTCAAGAGAAATAAAAATGTAAGTCCACACAAAGGCTTGTGCATGAATGTTCCTAGCAGTTTTATTTATACTAGCAAAACTGAAAACAATCTAATGTCCATTGACATGTAAATAGGTAAACAAATTGGAATATCCTCCTACGATGGGATATTACTCAACATGAAAAAAGAATGAACAATTGATACATGCTACAATATGAATAATTCACAGCATAATTATTCTGAAAGAAGCCAGTCCAGAGTACCTGTTGAATAATTTCATTTATACAGAAAGTAAATCAGGTTTTTTCTGGGACTGGAGTTGGGAGAGACTGACTAGAGAGAGGCATGAAAAAACTTTTTGAGGTGATGAAAATATTCTCTATGTTAAAAGTGTTGGTTGTTACCTTGGTTGCTACATGAGTGAATATATTTGTGAAAACTCATTGAAATGTACACTTAAGACAGGTACATTTTATTTTATGTCAATTACATCTCAATAAAATTGATTTTAAAAAAGAACTCTACACAACTCTAGATTGAAATGAAAGGGGGGAAAAAACCACAATAAAAAATATTCCAAAGACTTCTGAGTGAGCTGAGGAATTACCATTGTGGAGCTGTAACCAAAACTCAAGGCAGAAAGACAAATCAGCTAAGTTAATTCAGAAATTTTTATGTTCCTTTGGGAAGAATTTTTTTCCCAGGGGAATTTTCCATCCATAGTAGTCTGCACACAGCTGTGTTTCTCAGCCACAACTGTGGTCTGGCTGGTGAATATTTCACTATTCATGTCAGATCGTGGTTAGGTGGTGCAATATAAAATTGTATCTATCATGCTGAGAGTAAAGCCACGTTACTTGTAAGTGGCAGACAATAACGAAAAATCAGGGGTTTCTGAACTCAGAAAATGCCAGCTAACATGTTTTTGTAGGTCTGCATTGAGACAAGAATATTCTAAGATTAGTGAAGCTTTTTATGGATGTGGACGCACAGGGCCGATGTTTTGATGTTGGCTTTATGGTACCCATAGAGAATTTTTCCTGCTTATTCTCTTGTGTACTGGGCACTAATAGGCTCGGATTCAAATACCTCGTTTATTTGTCTTTATAGGAATAAAAGTCTGTATGTACAGTGGCAAACACAAACCAAATTCTAGTAGAAATACTCCATATTTCAGGCTGAAAACATAAATAAGGGCCACTGTGTGTCAGCCCAATGACCCAT
This sequence comes from Varecia variegata, assembly GCA_028533085.1. NCBI lineage: Eukaryota > Metazoa > Chordata > Mammalia > Primates > Lemuridae > Varecia > Varecia variegata. The sequence continues at coordinate 29,023,838 of CM052448.1, forward strand.
CCAGCCCAGAATTCATTGATTTCTTCAGTTCATGATTTCACCCCCATATTCAGCCAGCGTTCATTGTGAAGCTGCTACATGCTCAGTGTTCAAGACACAGAACGTGGTTTCTGACTTCCTGTCTCACACAGTCCACTGGGTGACATGAATGTGAACAGCTAACTACAATGCAGTATGACAACCAGAGTGAGCATTCACAATGCTGCAGGGATGCAGACGTGGGGTCACTAACACAGTCTAGGGATTTGGGGAAGGTTTTGCACACACACACACACACACACACACACTCACATACAGACACTCACACATGCACACAGGTACTTATCTCACAGAGATGCCAAGGGCCAGTTTGGTAAGAAATTGCTGGCCTTCAACATTTCCTTAAACAATCCCCAAGGAATACATCATCTGTGGATTTCTCTAAACTTATATAAGGCTGAAAATAACAACAACAAAATAAGTGAAAGAGGAAAGTTGCTTAGTGTGTGTTCATCCTGGGATGAAGAGGATGGATAATCCTATTTCCTTCATCCTACTTAAGTGTAAACCGTCTTCTGGGTACGAGGAAGAAAATGCCACTTTGGTGTAATTTATTTATTTATCAAATTTATTAATGTATGTAGATATGTTTATTGATTGCTAGTATGCAACTATGGAGATACGTTTCCTCCAAATCTGTAAGGTGCTTGGATTTGGTTACATCACTCTTGATTTCCATTCTTTGCGCTAGCTTTCCTTTTCCCTTTTTTCCTTTGAGATACCTTCAACCTACTTGTCTTCCTAGGCAAAAAGATCAATGAGAAAAATATGTCATTTGTGAATTCTGTAATGACATTCTGGAAATGCAGTTTAATAACATAGCACCCTGGACTGACTATATAATGAGAAACGGAAGAGAAGCCTTTATTCCTTGCTCTTTGATTTGGATCCGAACCAGGTTGGTGTCTGGCAACTCATTATCATCTGAGAAGCCTATGGTGTCAGGCTCTGCACCAGCTTTCTCCAAAGAATCCCTCTCCTCCCAGTTGTGGATGCTACACATCGAGCCACACCCAGGCTCAACCCCACTGCCTGGTCTGGGAGCCAGCCTGGCCTTCGTCAGTGGGAGGCTGAGACTTAGACCAGAGAGAATAATGCTCAGGGACTCAGCTTCTGGTGGACCAGGCTGCTGATCCAGCTCTGATCATGTGGCCCAAGGTCAAGGCCTGTCCTTGCACCCTGGTTCTCTCTCTGGTTTCCTGTACCCGAGCCCCTCCCTCAATTCTGTGCCTGGGAGCCATTAGTTAGGTGCCATCTTTTTCCTGGCCAATGTCCTCTCCCAGGGAAGTAGTCAGGTCCTTGTACTCCAACCTGTGGCTTCCTCTATAACCCGATGACAGAGCCACCTGGTGTGGCTCAGATCCCTGTACATCTCCTGTCCCCAAGTGATCTGGAATTTAGTTATCTGTTGCTGGGTCTCTTTTCTGTTGTTGTTCCTTGGGTACCACATTCCACCTGCCTGCCTGGGCTTCCTCCATCAGCTGCTGTTGGCTCTGCGCCCTCACCCCCTGCCTGCTGTCACCACCTCCTGCCTCCCCTAGCACCCTGTCACCACTGCCCACCATTTCCGGAAGGACACCCAGCCCCAATTCCACCAAGCAGGCCACCGTCAGTCATCTCATCTCCCTGTAGTGGGCTGTCTTGTGTATAGTGAAGATGACAAACGGTCATTTGCAAGGCTTTCCACAGTTTGCTCCAGGGCAGCATTTGCCAAAGTGTGGTCCCCACACCCCCGATGGAATCAGGTGGTCTATGGATGGGCATATTTTGTAAAAAAGTTAATCACTTAATGTGCGTTATGAGCAAAAATAGTTTTCAAAACAAACCCGTGAAAAAAGGTAGCAGTCTACTGTGATTTAGAACATGGACTCTAGAGCCAGATTTCTTGGTTCAAAACCCAGCCCTTCCACTTACCGGCTGTGGGACCTTGGCAAGTTGCCAAACATCTCTATGCCTCAGTTTCCTCATTTGTTAAATGGGCGTGGTAATAATAGCAACTGCCTTATAGGATTCTTATGACCAAAATGAGTTAATGAGTGTGAAGCATTAAACAATTTCAAACATGTTTGTGAAAAGCATGATGCGTAGTGAGCACCTAATGAATTTGCTTTTTTAACTCTGTGAATATTATTGTCCAAAATATAGCTAATTGAAAAGAGAAGTGAATTTTTAATTGAAAAGTGTAGATAATAACAGTCAGTACTTAAACATTAAAATACTGGTAAATGCAGCCATTGGGGAAGGCTGAGCTGCTGTAACAAACAGAGCCCCCCAGTTCAGTGGCTTAAAGGACGGGAAGTTTATTATTTTCTGTTTTGTCATCATTATTTGCATGCCCAAGGCTGGGCTGTGACCTTCAGGTTCTAGGACACAGAAAAGGGGAAAAGAAGCACATGAAAGAGGCCCATAGCTGTCTGACAGTCCCTCGCCCAGGGGGCACACGTCCCTTCAGCTCACATTTGGCTATAACTTAGTCATCTGCTTACCCCTGACTGCAAGGGAGACTGGGAAAAGGGATCTGGCGTGTCCCAGGTTTTGGTGCACAGCCACCTGACTCTGAATGTAAATGACTGAAGTTTGGGAAATATCACTGCTACTCTTGGGGGTGTTGGCAGGGTTCTTCTTAGGGCCAGGGCCAAGGAGCAAGATGGCAGGTAAGGGTTCCCGGGAGAGGGAAGGGCCATGAATGTTAGGCCCACTGCTACTGAATACTGAGTTTTACTTTTCCTTGTTCTCCATTGTAACTCCTGTGATACGCTCTGCTGTTACATAAAATCTGTCACACAAACTGTCTTGCTTGGGAGGCCTGGGGCACGGAGGATGGGATTAGACAGAATAATACCCACCCCCACCCATCACCCTAATTCCCAAGAACCTATGCATATACGTATTAGCTTACACGGAAAAAGAGACTTTGCAGATGTGATTAAAATTAAAGACCATGGGATGGGAGATTATCCCAGATTATCCAGGTGGCCCAGTCTAATCATATGAGTCCTCCTAAGTGGAAAATCTTTCCTGGCTGTGGTCAGACAGCCAGAGAGATGGAAGTGTGAGAAGGACTCACCCCACACTGTGTGCTTTGACGATGGAGGAAGGGGCCTGAGCCACGCACAGTGGCTTCTAAAAGCCAGAAAAGGCAAGAAAACAGATTCCCCCTAGAAGCTCCAGGAAGGAATACAGCCCTGCCAACACCTCGATCTTACCCCTGAGATCTGTGTCGGACTTCTGACCTCCAGAACCATAAGATAACAAATTTGTGTTGTTTTAAGTCATGAAATCGGGGGTAATTTTTCACAGTAGCAATAGAAAACTAATACAGGAACCGAAGTCCCTGGTTGAGAAGAAATGTTAGAGAGGGGCGATGGAGACATGCACAAATGCTGACTGGGCAACCAGGGGTGAGCACGAGGTGGCAAGGACAGCCAGGGGGAGGTGAGCAATCCCGGAGCTGGGATGGAGGATATTGAAGGAAACGGTAACCCGAGAGGCTGGGGAACTTGGGCAATCAGCTTACAGGCCCTTGGCCTGAAGTACATTAAAGATGGCCAGGACAAAGTCCCATTAACTTCTGTTCATCCCAGGAATCTCACCTGCTCCATGAGAACTTGGTGGCCTGGCTCATTTCCAAAGAACTTGCAGAATGCTTTGGGCTGTTCCAAATGAACTATCAAAATTATGCTTTTCTGGATGGTTTCTCCAAACAAGTTGTCCCACTCAGCAAAACCACCAAGAAGCTGTAGCTTGCAAGGGCTCCTCCAGAGGCTTCAAGAAACCACTCAGCGTAGCCTTGAGCCCAAGCTGCCACCCACCATAGAGAGGTGGTTGTTCCTTGTCAACTAGAAAATGTCTGAGAAAGGCATCGTGGGGTATGCAAATACACATTCAACATGACTCTGCTGTGTAGGTTATTGGATACCAGGTTGTGGACAAAGGAAGCTGTATCTAAAACACCCACAAGCAGAGTTTGGTTCCTTTGGAAAGAAGATGGGATCAGTGGCTTAACGAATGCCTCCAGCTCACCCGCCTCTGACCCAGAACACCCACAGTTGCTCTCGTTAACTGAGTACAGGACTTGCCAGGTGGGACCAGAGCTGCATGGGGACCACTGGGGACAGAGGTTGGGGCTGAGGATAGAGGGTCTCCGTTGCTGTCCCTTTTGTGAGTGATTTCCCTTCCTGGTTCCGGCTGCTGGTCTTCCCCTGCCTCTCCCAACTGCCTCGTCCACTCAGGGTCAGCATCCCACAGCATGCGTGCATCCGTGTGGCCCGTGACAATGAGAGTCCAGTCTCCCGGCCTGTCCTCCCCTCCACACACGCCCTCCAAAGCAAGCGCTGACCCTATTAAGGGCTTTATTCTTACTAGCAACGGGCAATGAAGAGGCGGAGAAAAGTCGCCTCCTATGTTCCTCCTCTGTACTTTTCTCTTTTTTCACACTTAGAATCTATAAGGACAGGCAAGCTTCTGGTTCTATAAACCTTTACTAAATTACAAAAAGATGCCCACATAGGTACAATAGAGGCTTGTGCATAAGAAGGACAGGGGTGAGGCTCATCTACATTCCGGAAGGCCCAGGCATTGCCAGAGGTGTCATCCTTGGGAGCGGTGTGGGGTGCTGAGTGAAAAGAAAGTGGGGTCCAGGCACAGGCAGGAGGGGAAGGGCATCCCCTGGGCAGCTGCCGGACTGGCCCCCGTGATGCGCTGGGACCCTGCAGGCAAACAGGACAGGCCCAGCCCACCTGGTCCCCCAGGGGTGGGTCACATTGTTTCTCCCAGCTACAATTTAATAATTTGGCTGTTACAATTTGTTTACTATTTGTCTTTCCACTAGACACAGACTCATCATGCCCTGCACAGAGAGCCCATCACAAGCACTCAATAAATGTTCAATCAGTGAATAAGTCAATGAGCAGGTACTTTGTAGATAAGTAGATACATTTGTGGATGATTTGTAGATAAAAAGCTGCACCTGTCAGGAGCTCTTTGATACGACTCCACAGAGGATGGGATGCCAGGCTGGGCCTTAAAAGGGTCTGATTTTTAAAGGGAATCCAACAGTGGAAAGAGGAAATGCTTTAGCGAAAATGCAGCCCCAGGGCTGCCTGGCAATTTGGCTCCAAGTGCTTTTTCATGGTGGACCTATTGGGGAAAGATGTGAAACACGCATGCCCATTATATGGATATTTATTTACAAATTATTAGTATTTACATGTGTGGCTACATGTATTAATTGAACACATTAGGACATAGAAATTCTAATATTTTCTTCCTGTACCCCAATGAGTTGTCTTGTGTTCACAGTTAGGAAGTCACTGGTGCTGGTTGATGAGATTGGTCAGAGCTATAGGCCCTGGGGTGAAGGGGTGTGGCCTAAGTCTCAAAGACAGATGGATTTTGATGCTTGTTTCCATGAACTACTGGCCTTTCTTACTTGTAATGATTTTAATAAAAATGGTATAACTAATATTTATGGGGTGTGGAGAGGCTGAAAGACAAACAACGGCCAGGACACATATGGCAACAGAACTCTGACCTGCAACCTCTGCAGCAAGCAGCTCAGAATGGCCAGGACATGGTCCATCACTGCCACCTTCCCTAATTTTTGCCCCGCTTCCAACTTAGGCCCAATCAAAGAAAGCCTAGTATGTTCTCTCACCAGTCACATGGGATGCCCCACTTCTGGTTAGCCCCCTCCAGGTTCCCCAGACCAGCAGCCTTCAACCAGGGCACGCCTGTCCCCCACAAAGCCTTCTCTCTCCTCTGCCTGCCTTCACGTTTCTGCCAAGCACAGTGATGGTGGCAGACTCCCTTGCAACAGCAAGCTCTGAATACACAGCCAGCCTCGCTTGCTCTCACTTGGGTGGTCTTCGTTTATTTCCATGGTGCTTACTATATGCCTAGCACTGAGCTAAGTGATTTACACATACTAGCTGTATTTATCCTTGCAACTTCATAAAGTAGTATGGATATTATTCCTTTTTCACAGTTGAGAAAACAGATAATGCCCAGAGAAGTTGGGTAACTGCCAAGGTCACACGGCAAATTAAGGGTGAGGCTAGGCTGACGTGTACGATGCCTGACACACAGTGCACAATGCTAAGGCACTGAACACACTCAGCACAGCTTCGTCTCTCTTCATTTACTTATCCTCTCTCTTAATCCGCCCCCTACACTGTGAGTTGTTGGAGACGGTAGGTAGGTTTGTGAATTTTTTTCTTAAAAAGAAAATCTTCAGTATTTGTTGCAATGTTCAGGGTTTTATGAAAGTGAAGGCTTTGCCTCTCTGCTTCCAGCAAGAGTGTGTATGTTAGTGAAACCTCTGTAGAGAGATGAGTCCCTTGTTTTCCTTGGTGAACCTCCAAGTATTTTTAACTCCTATGATAGACTAGGATGCGATGTGAGAGATTTTTAACAGGCAAACAAAGGGGATAGAGTCATGTCAGAAGTATATGTTGTATGAGCCATGGTTGGTGAGGAAAAAAATATATTTGAAATGAAAATCTTTGGTGACCTATGGACAGACATACATCAGTCTCCTTCCTTTCAATTTCCTCAACCAACCAACCAACAAACCACCAACCAACAACCAACCAAACAACCAACAACCAACAACCAACCAACCAAACAACAAACCAACAACCAACCAACCAACCAACCACCCAACAACCAACAACCAACCAACCAAGCAAACAAACCAACCCCCTTGCAAAAGCTTTTATAGTTTAACTGAGTTTTATGATTGGGAAAGATTTTTGGAGCCATCCAAGATAAATTTTTTACTTTAATGTCAAGAAATTATTACTCTTTGATGACAGAAATGGCAGTAGAACCCAGCCCTCCTGGTGAGCAGGCCACACAGCCACGAAAGTGTAGTTTTACTGGTTTCGGAAGCAGCTGACACACAATAAGTATTTAGCTGATTATATTTTTGCATATATAACAAATGCTAGGCAGCTCCTTAAAGCTTTAGGGTCACTGACCACATTGAGGATATGATGAAAATGATGAATGTTTTCCTCAGAAGAATGCCCCTGTGACACACACACACACACACACACACACACACACACATTTGTAACTGATTGAGAGGTGTTCAAGGACTCCTGAAGTCTACCCAGGGTGCCTCTCTGGGAAGAGGAGCTGGCTAGGGTCATGGAACAGTGTTTTTAAGTAGAATCTGGGGCCCAGCTAAAGTCAGATACCACCAATTGGTAATGTCCCCAAGCCCTGAGGTGATGTGGTTTTCCTTGGGTGCAGGAGGAAGAGGGGAGATTGATTCAGAATTGGGATTGCCAGGCTAGGGCAGTGGGAGAACATATGTATGCATGTATACGAATTGGGGACTCCGTTAGGAATGTGTTTGAGTAACTGTGAACCCAAGGAAGGGTGCAGAAGGAACTCAAGAGGGGATGGCGAGGCATGGATACTTGGGAGGGTGGGAGGGGTTGCTGGTGGCTGGAGAACATGCTTGGTCAGAGCTGGGAATGGGAGAGGTGAAAGGCTAGGGAGCAGTGATCACAGGATGAGATTCTAGTGCAGGCTCGCAGGGGTGGAGCACTCCCATGTGATGACCGGGTTCAGGCTGTGACCATGACAGTGGGTCACTCACTGAGTCTAGAGTGCTCACTGTCATTGTTTATAGAGGTTGTCCAGGATGTTTGCGGGAGCTGATGGGAGCTGCCAGTAGAATGCATGATAAAGTCATCGTTAATCTGGGGCAGGGATCTGCCTGACTTCAGAGGGAGTGAAGAAATCTCTCTTAAGTTGCCTGGAAACTTCTCCATTACTCTGAGGCTGTCTCCTCTACTTTGCTTCCTGACTCCTCATTTTCAAATACGCGCATGCTTGAGAGTCAGCCCCATCTGGGTTTAGAGCCACTTACTTACTGCTGGGGGACCTAACCCAGTGCTTCAGCCTCCCCAGCGCTAGTCCTGCGGCTGAGTGAATGTTCAAAAATTATTTTTGCAGAAGCTTCCACTGATTGCGCTAGCTGCCATCTGTAGCGTGGTTATAATAACACCCAACCCAACTGGGTATTCAGTGACATAATGCTCAATAACCCAGGTTCTTCCCACTCAACCTCCCTCTTGCCCAACATGTGTGGTTAAAAAATTATCCCTTGTGGCTTTTGATGTGGTTTTTTCATTTAACTGTTTTGTATCCACTTTCTTGTGGATTATACAAAGCAAACACCCTAAGGATCTTACTGAATCTAGGCACAGAGTTTCAAGGGAATGAAATTAAAAGGTTGTTATAGTTTTAAATATACTTTTCTGTGTTAAAAATAAAAACACAAAATAATATAAGCAAAAGCAAAAACAAAAACAAACCAACCGTACAAAAAAAAGCCACTCAAAAGAAAACGAAAACTTTAATGAGACTGAAATGACGAGGTGGAAACCAGCAGATTCATGGGACTTTGCTGCAATTTTTATTAGTTGGTAGCCTGGTTTCTATTTTAGGCCCAAGGAATTAAATGGATCAAAGTGGGGGGTTGAATTCCAGTATTTCGAGCTCTGGGTTTTGGGAAGTCAAAGAGGTCTTGGAAATCCAGCAGTCAAATAAATATGCTTCCTATAATAAAATGCGAACGGAGGTGTGGGTTGACACAGAAACAGTGACTCGGACGGTCAGAATTCGCGCACGGATAGGGCCTCCCCAGCCCGCTAACGCCCGGCCTGGCCCCGAAAGTGACAGAATCCGAGTCTCCAGGCCAGATTTTCCCTCTAGCCATTCCCGACCACGCAAAGCGGAGCAGCGAGCACACAGAAAGGGATGTCTTCATCGCCAGCCAGGATGGAACAAACCCGCCCGCTCGGGGAGTGCTGAGAACCGAAGGGTCCCTCCAACGCCGGCAGCAGCCAGCATGACTTGACTGCCCCAGCCCGCGCGGTCCCACTCTCCGGGCGCCCCCACCCTCCGCGGTGCGCGCGCACGAGCCGGCCGGCCCGGGAGCGGTGCGCTCGGCAGCCTGCGGGCGGCGGCGGCCGACTGGCTCGCGGGGAGAGGGTGGCCAGCGGCGGCGGGGGAGGAGCTGGCGCCGCAGCCGCTCCCCTCGGGCCGCGCCCCGCCCTCTGCCGCCACCTGCGCGTCCCCTCCGGGCTCCCCAGGCCGGGGCTGTGTGGCTATCGCTGCCGCAGCGGCAGTGTCACTGCGTCCGCCAATTGGGAGACTCGGCGTCTGGCTCTTTGGGACGCGGGACGAGCCGCGCGGCCGGTTCTGGCGAGCGGAGGGTGCGCCGGCGCGCGTCCCTCCCCGCCGCGCTCCCCGCGACGTTTTGGGAGGGGGGCGGAGAACTGCTGTGACTTTTGAGGTGCGACTCCTCCTTCCGGCCAGCCTCCCAACGCGCCGGCTCCGAGACAGGCCAGTGTGCCCGGCAGGCCCCGAAGGCTCTCCGCGCGGTGTTGGGACTTGGAACGTGTCCGGGAGCCGGCGGCGCTGTGCGCGCTGGTGAGTTTGCCGGCGGGGTGGGGTGGCCCCCGCAAGAGGGGCGGAGAGGACGTCGCGCTCGGCCCCCGCGCCCGCCCCCGAGTGCTGCCCCCACTTTGAGAGTAATTGAGACTTGAGCGTGACTGCGGAGCGCCGAGGATGCGGGCGCCCGGCGCGGGCTTCCCCTCTGCCCGGCGTGATGGAACTGGTCGGTGAGCGGAACAAAGGCGCCCGCCCGGGGGAACAGGTCCTCGGCTGAAGAGCGCGGGTCGCGCACCGCGACGGCCGCCTGCGGGCGAGGGTGGTGGCTGTGCGGCCCACGGCGCTGCGCGTTCCGCCGCGGACAGGCGGCGAGCCCTGAGCCGGGCACCTGCGCGCCGCTCCATCCGCGGCTCCCGGGCAGCCCCGTGGCCAGTCTCGGGGCCCGCGGCACTGGCGGCACGAGGTCCAGGGGCGAACCCGTTGCCGGAGCAGAGGAGGGACCCCGGCCCCCGGCCTTTGGCTGAGACTCCTGGAAGGGGCCGCGCGCGGTGGACTGAGCAGGCATCTCGGGGAGCACTTCTGCAGACCCGTGGCTTCCATGTGAGCGATCCCGCTGTCCCCCGACCGCCCCGTCCTCCCAGCCGTCGCCGCCGCAGCATCTGCGCTGTGGGGCGGGCAGCGGCTGCGACCCTCGCCGGCCGTCTCGTGTGTGAGGCTCGCACGGCGGCTCCCGACTGCCCCGCACCTCGCGGGAGCCCAGGGGGGCGCGGGTCCGGGGCGAGGGCCGGCCGGGCTGTTTGATGGCTTCACTGAGAAGAGTCAAAGTGCTGCTGGTGTTGAACTTGATCGCGGTGGCCGGTTTCGTGCTCTTCCTGGCCAAGTGCCGGCCCATCGCGGTGCGCAGCGGAGACGCCTTCCACGAGATCCGGCCGCGCGCCGAGGCGGCCAACCTCAGCGCGCACAGCGCCAGCCCCATCCAGGATGCTGTCCTGAAGCGCCTCTCCCTGCTCGAGGACATCGTCTACCGGCAGCTGAATGGTAAGGACGCCCACCGGCTCCCACGGGGTTCGGCGCGGGCGGGTAGGGCACTGGGTGAGCCCCGGGCCCCTGCGCGCTGTGCCCGGGAGCCGGCACCTCCTGGCTCCCGCGCGCCACCCTCCCTGCCGCGTCTCAGGCAGGAGGCCGAGGCTGCTGGAAAGAACAGCTACCTGCCTCTTTTCCGTGCCCCGGCTGCAAGTTTGGTTTTATCCTGGAAACATGTCAGTAGAGTTGGCGTCAGGTCCCCGTGTGAGGGCAGGAAATCGTTCCCTGGCGACTCTAGTCAGAGCGCAGAAACTATTCGAGCGGCCAAGTGGGACTGGAAGCCCGGGCCAACGTCTAGGAGGAAATAGCTCTCAGCTCTTAGCGTTTGGTGAGGGGTGATCGGGAAGGGGGAGATTGGTAGGCTTAAATCTCTGCAGACAAAGTCAAGGCCCCAGGTCGCAGAGCTAATGCGCTTAGCTAGTAAGTTGGAAGAATGTGTCATCTCTGTATGAGGCGTGCTGCACAGCTAATCATAAGGACTCTTCCCTTCCCGCCGCCTTGGAGGCTGCTATTGAAAACACACCCGGTTTCTCCTCGGGAGCTGCAGAGGGGCGATAAAGTTCGCTGTGGGCCTGGGAAACAGGTGTTTCCAGAGTGTAGCAAAGCGAGGTGTGGCATTTCATTGGCGACAGTTGTCATAATCTGTTCCATCTAAAATGCTCTCAGTGCTTCAGGATAAGAGGGAGACTTTTCATGTGCCCTGGTCACACTTGATCCAGGTCCCTGGACATTCTCTGTCCCCAAGGCCAGAGTGAGTGTTACCTACTTAAGCACAGGTGACTTTCCAGGTCTGCTTGGGTTATCCAAGGCAGGTACAGTCCTTAGGTACAGGTTGCCTCCTCCCTTCCTGAGCGTCTAACTCATGTTGTCACACGAACTGCAGATAATCATGAAGATCGTGATAATAACTACTGGGGGAATTTTGCTGTGCGCCAGACGCTGTGGAAAGACATTGCAAGTGCATTATCTCATCGCAGTCCGGGGAGGTTCCACCCTGGTCCCAGATGGAAAATGAGGGAACAAGGCGAGGGGAGGTTAACTAAGTTGCCCGGTGTCCTACTGCTAGGAAGTAGCAGAGTCTGGAGTCAGAACCCTGTGTCTGGTTGACCACACAGCCTGTGTTCTTGGCCACTACGCACAAACTTCTATCTGTGCTTTCTTTCTAATTATAGGGAGTATTAGGTTTGTTGAAAACAGATATATGTGGAGCTGCAAATACAGCTATATTGCTGTGTACATTTGAGGACCAGACTCACCTGTCTTCACTGCAGTGAGAATGATCGTGAGATCACCCCTGTGACAGGTGGCAGAGGAAAGGACTGTTCTCTTTCTGCTCACTGATGGTCCCTTGTGGGTAATTCGCCAGGGTCGGGGGCAGCAGTGTGTGTGTGTGGTCAGATCTCTGAGCACATGAAAGGACACCGTGGTCTTCTTGACGTCATAGGACAAGTATCCATGGGGTGTCTTGAGCTTGCATCTGCAGTGGAAACTGCATTCCTTCCCACCCCTCGCAGGGTGCGTGGCCTGGCTGTAGGGTAGCCCGTGGAAGTCATGCAGAAGCTCTTCTCTTGGGGGCCTGAAATCTAAGGCACAGAATGAAACAAAATTCTGTAGCTCATTTCTGGAGGAATTAGAAGCTGTGGGCCTTATTCGGCACAGATTCCTGCCATAGACATAACTGTAGGACCCCAAACTATTAGGCTCTTCTCAGGGACACAGGTCATTTTAGTATTAGTTTCCATTAGGAACATTAAATAGGATATAGCCATGCCTTCCAGCCCCCCTACTTGGAATAATAAAATTCTATGTGATATTTTCTACATGACACAGACACACATGAACCCATTGAGTCTCAGTAAAGACCCTGAGAGGTGGACACTCTTACTGCCCCCTGAGTAACTTGTACAGTCACCCAGCCAGTGAGCGTCAGAGCTGGGAATTGAACCTGGACTGTCTGGCTCCAGAATGAAGGTTCTTGGCTGCTGCCCCAGCACGTAGCATGTGCATCAGAATCACCTGGAAGGGCCTGTTAATTCACAGATTTCTGGGCCCCACACCCAGAGTCTCTGATTTAGTAGGTCTGGGTGGGGCCTGAGAATTTGCCTCTTTAACAAGCTTGTGCCCGGGACCACGACCCACTATCCCATGCTCTACTGCCTACACCACGCAGCGCAAAGGCAGGAAACCCGTCTGACCTCCGGGCTGGAAGGCAGCTGGCTGGGCGGGCTTTTGGGAAGCTGAGGGCTTGCTTCAGCTGAGCTGGGGTCTGGCTTCTTTCTCTGTGCCCTCTGCCGTGTAAGCAGCTCCCAGACTGGTTGAGTTGGGTGCTGTGGGTGGGGGAAGGCTGAGTTTTCCTGACTTGCAGCCTCTGAGCAGGAACTGGCAGGAAGGCCCAGTTGAGAGCTTTTCCTGGGCAAGCGAGGAATTCAAGCTGCAACTAGGCAGATGTTATCTTCCTGCCCACCTAGTATCATTTGTAGTGACATGAAGCTTGCAGGAGAAGATTGTGAAATGGAGAGGACCCTCCCTCTCTGCACCCAGCCCCAAGCGCTCTCCGTTCTTTGCCTGTGCCTGTGTCGGGTAACGCGTGTCCCATCTGTCGATGTGCTAGGCCTCCTCCTGCAGCTGGAGGCTGAGGGAGTCAGGAGAAGGCTCCCAGTGCCTGGGGAGATGGGACCTGGACTTCACCTGTCCTCTTGCTCTGCAGCCTGTCTCCATCCACTGCTACCCTGGAGGAGAAGGAAACCTTGACCTTGATGTTCTTTATTCCTTCCTTAGGAATTAATGGAAGGCCTGATGGAGCTGGGCACGGTGCATGCAGTAGAAGCAAGGCCACTGGGTCAGCCCCTTTGGTGCAAAGTGAGAACTGGCGTTTTAAAGGTTGCTCAGGTTTCCTAACCCTTTGCTGTGAACTCCTGTGAAGTTCAGGCAGGAGGGTTCCGTGGAGGGCTCCACCTTCCCCTGCTGCTGAGCTCAACCGTCCCGTGCGCTCTCTCAGTGATGAAGCAGGCTTTTGTGGAGTGTTCTGCAAGTGGCCCACTGGGACAGCAAGGGAGTGACCCACACTTCTGCTAAGACTTGGTTCCAAGATCCTGAATCCTGCCTTCTGAAAAACAGCTATATGTTATTGTTGTTTTGTTTTGTTTTTCTTACCACAGGCCGAGAGGGACACTTGAAAGAGAAAGTGGAGATGCTGGTGTAGAGCAGAGAGCAGCCAGAACTGAATGCCTTTCCCTCCAGAATGCCCCTTTCCTTCCATCAGGCCCCTCATGGCCCCCGCCCCGCCCTTATTTCCTGCACCTGGACAGTTGAGCCACTGTCCTTTAACGGGTGCCTCACGCTCTGTCACAGTGAGCGCACAAGGGCTCCAGCCATCTGGGTGGAAAGCACCACTTCCAAAGGGCCCCACGGCTTCCCGTGGCTTCCTGCTTCCTAAGGAGTCGTGGTCCAGCGTTCCGGCCAGCGTTGCGGCCAGCTGCCACAGCGTCTCTGGGGTTCTCACTCTTGCCCACTCCCTTCTGCCTCCTTGAGCCAGAGCCGTCCACTTGCCACAATACGTCGCATTTGCCTTGGGATTTTTAGCCTGCACAGTTCAGCCCCAGTCTTCGAGAAGTGCCAGTTGCCCTGGTTTGCGCCCCCACTCCCTTCCCACATGCTGCCGTCCTTTACTGGACACCTCGTGGGACGGGGTTGTGGCAGGGCGCACGGTCTGCACTCTTCTGGCTCTGAGTTGCTCGAGTCTTTGTTGTCCGTGACCCTTTTCACCCCTGGCCTGCACTGCTGTGCCTCCATGGGTTTATCTTTTGAGTCCAGAACTGGACTGTGGGCTTTTAAAGGGATGGGACCATATTTTAAACTTTTTAATACCACCATTATCCCTCAGCATGCAACAGCACCTTGCACATAACGTGGGCACTTAAGGTTTATTGGTTGATGAATTGGATGAGAGCTAGTTTTAGGAGGTAAATCATAGCCACGGAGGAAATAACCTCAAGACTGTAAAGGCTGGGTTGGGTTGAATGGATGTGGTGAGAGGAGGGGGCTGGAAGGACTTAGCTAGGGAGAGTGAGTGTGAGGAAGACATCTTGCCTCTGCCATCTTGCCTCTGCCATCTTGCCTCTGCCATCTTGCCTGCGCCATCTTGCCTCTGCCATCTTGCCTGCGCCATCTTGCCTGCGCCATCTTGCCTGCGCCATCTTGCCTGCGCCATCTTGAGGCCACTCTAGCCTTCACCGTCCTGACGGAAGGGAACCAGATCCTTGGAGCAGCTTGGAAGTGAAGCAGTCAGTTAGGTTAGGAACCAGCAAGTTTCAGTGTGTTTTCTTCAAATGAGTGGTTTTATGATACGAACGTGCTTTATAGTTGATCTTTGAACAACGTTGGGGTTAGGGGTATCAAACCCCCGTGAAGTTGAAAATCCACATATAACTTTTGACTCCCTAAAGCTTAACTACTCATAGCCTACTGTTGACCGGAAGCCTTACCAACAACATAAGCAGTCAGTTAACACATATTTTGTATGTTATGCATATTATATACTATATTCTTACAATAAAGTAAGCTAGAGAAAAAACATTGCGAAGAAAATCACATGGAAGAAAAAATCTATTTACTATTCATTAAGTAGAAGTAGGTCACCACAAAGGTCTTCATCCTTGTCATCTTCACGTTGAGGAGGCTGAGGAGGAGGAGCAAGAGGAGAGGGTGGTCTTTTTGTCTCAGGGGCGGCAGCAGCAGACGAAAATCTGCATGTAAGTGGACAGGTCTAACCCTTGTGCAAGGGTCAACTGTGTATTCCTTTTTGTTGAATAAAATTAATACATGTTTATTGCAGAAAATTTGGAAAATCTAAAAAAAAAACACCGAAGAAAATACTATGTTAAGTTTTTTTTTTTTTTTAAATGATGGCACGGTAGTTTTTGTATCAGGATTAGGAAAATAGACCTAGCCAGACAGATTTCTTGTTAGAATTCCCATGTAACTGTACATGATTTCCGGCTTTCTGTCACTTTTCTTTCACCTTCTGAGGATGTTATTTATTTTGCTCATTTTAGAGATGAGAAAGGTGAGAAATAAAATGCTGTGTGACTTAGCCAGGGTGACACAGCCAGTGGAGGGCAGAGCCAGGATTCTTGAATACCAGGGTACTTTTCCCCAGTCCAGCACCCGCCTGATGAGCAAGGCGGAAGAGGTGGGGGTGTGGGGCTTCCCCGTGCAGGCTGCAAGCCCTGGCTGGTGTCCTCTGCTCCCCTCCCCTGGCACGCCCCCCCTGCCCCCGAGTCCCCGGGCAGTGCCGCGGAAGGATGAAGGATGCACGTCAGAGCTCTAACCCGGTAAGCCCAGGGCAGCTCTGTTGTAGGAGGAAATGCAATCGATTCAAGTTAGGTTCCAAATTTAGATTTCAGAAGGATATTGAGTAGAAGCGGGGTTGCTTGAAGAAATTGAAAGTCTTCGTGGAAATGGAAAGACGTCACAATTGCCTATCTCGGTCCTGCCCCCAAGCCACCCAGGCACGTGAAGCTGGAGTCTGAGCTGCAGAAAACCACAACGTCCCCAAATAACCCAAGCATGGCCCATCCAGCCTGACATATAGGCCAGACTCCCTAGGCAAGGAAAGTGAGCTGGCACAGAGGGACAGAGGGAGAGGTTTGCTTTCGCAGGTCCCCAAGGTGGAGTCAGAAAGAGAGGGATGGTGTTTTGAAAGCATCTCTTTTCATGGGTACCAGAGCTGGCCTGGTGCTATTTCCCCTTTGCTGCTGGGATGGAGACGTGCTCCTGTGGGCCACGGATCCTGGATGCTACCAGCACTTCCCATGGGAAGGACATAAGGGGAAGAGAGGAGAGGGCAAACATGCGTATTAAAATCAGTCAGAGCATCAGCAGGAAACCAGGGCAGGGCAAGCCTTCACATGCTGCATGCAGACATTCAGCAGGGCTGGAGGACAGGCTGGGCCCAGGGCTGCAGAAGGCTCGGTCAGCAGAGCCAGGGCCTGAGTGCTGGAGGGAAGCTCGCTTCCTTTACCTCCAAGGACTCATGGCATCTGGTCGCAGCTGGCCCCTCCTGGAGAAATGGGGAGCCCCGTTCTCGAGCAGCCCTCAGATGCAGGCATATCTGTGTTGGCCAGTGTGTGTGACAGGCACCCTGCCAGCGGGGCAGCTGCCGCCTGCCCAGCCCAGAGGTAGCCGGAGAGGCAGCCAGTGTCATTCTCGCAGAAGAAATCCAACCCCTCTGACCTTTGCTTGTTGCCAAATCGCGAGTGTCCTTTGTGGAGAGGAAGAAGCTCAGTAATTACTAAGCGCTAAGAGTGACCATGGGAAGAGGGAGCATGGACACAGAGAGGCCCAAGGCAAGTGAAGAAACAACCTAAGACTGGATGACCTACGAATCTAAGAATATCTTAGAAGAAAGGTTGTTGACTTGGGCGTCAGGCAGACTGGGTTTGAATTCCAGCTCTGTCACTTATTAACTCTGTGACCCTGGGCAAGTCACTTCACTTCTCAGCTGCAAAATGGGGTCCTCCTATGTCAGGATGAGTTGAAATTCACAATGTAGAGCACAAGCATGGAACTCAACACAGGCAGCTGTGAGGTACAGACTCCTCGAGGGAAGAGAACTTGTTTGCTTCGCATGACATCCCTGATGCTGGAGCTGCCCTGGCCCGTGGGAGGTGTCAGCAAATGTTTCTCAAATGAACGCGTGGACAGCTAGTGACGCTTCATAGCAGAGCATGGTCGTTGTCGTCTGTGATGTGAATCTCAAAAGAGGTAAGAGGATGGTCTGGGCACTGTGGCTCATGCCTGTAATCCCAGCACTTTGGGAGGCCAAGGTGGGAGGATTGCTTGAGGTCAGGATTTTGAGACCAGCCTGGGCAACATAGCGAGACTCCATCTCTACAAATAATAAAACAATTAGCCAGGCTTAGTGATGCACGCCTGTCGTCCTAGCTACTCGGGAGGCTGAGGTGGGAGGATGGCTTGAACTCCGGTGTTGCAGGTTATAATGGGCTGTGATTGTGCCACTGCACTCCTGCCTGGGCGACAGAGTGAGACCCTGTCTCTAAAAAAAAAAAAAAGGCAGGGAAGGTCCTTTTCATTCTAACTTTCTTGGACTCTTTGGACTGCCTGTGACCCTTCTCTCCTCCTCGTGTTTGAGGCTGAATTTTTTGTTCTTCTGTCTCCTTGCATTCTCCCCTCCTCTTACTTATAATGACAGTGCCTTTGGGTGAAACGGCAGCCCATGTCTGTCAAATCCCGAGGCGGGACACGCTGGCTGCTCACATCTGTTAGCGAGCGCGTCCTCGCTGCGAGGTGTGCGCTAGCTGCTGAGAATCCAGAGAGGTGCGGACGCCCTGCCTGCCTAGACACCGAGGGCTTGTCGGAAAGATACGTTTGTAGTTTCACCAGCTCTATGGCAGGTCCCAAAAGAATGTTAGACTGAGCATGGAAGTAATGAGGCAGGAACTGGCGCACACTAGGTGCTTAATCAATGAGTGCTGAACTTAAACAAGAGTGCTAAGAAGTTTTGACACGTGGAGCCAGGTAGTGAGACCACCTGTGGAAGAGGTGGAAGCAAGTCAGAGGCAATGGATGCTCCTGAGGGATGGTCAGGGCCCAGAGCAAGGGAATGGTGTAGGCAGGAGAGTGTGTGGGGACAAAAGCAAGGTACTGTGGCAGGAGCTTTGTGGCAGAGTGCAGCTTGTTCGGGAGGCCAGGTGGAGGCTGCACTGCACCAGGCTTGGAATCCCAGGCTGGTTTGGATTTAATTCCTTAGGCGTGGGGAGGCGTCAGGTGACCAGGTCACTGTGGTGACCTAAGGTGATGTGGTGTCAGGGTTGGTGCCTGCGAGGGTGGGCGGGAGAGTGGGTTAGAATGCAGCAGCAGGTGTATCCTGCTGGTGTCGCTGGCACGGCCGGGCCTGCCTCCGAGTACAGACTCATCCCACCCCCACCCCGTCCCCAATCTCAGTGATTCCAGCGGCCCCTCCCTGGAGACACTCCCTCTGTGTCCACATCCAGCACCTGACTTGTTGCATTTGGAAAATCTGAATGAAGCCTGGAAGCTCTGCGGTGAGCTCTCCTCTGAGCTCCCAGTTCTGCCTGAGGCCCGGCCCCAAGCACACCCCGTCTCCAGCTGCCCGTGGCTCCCATCCTCCTGGGTCCATCCTGGGCAGCCCCGGCCTTGGCGAGCCTGCCAGGAATCGTCCTGCCATCCAGGGCCCTCGCCGCCTTGTCCTCCGTGGCATCCTCCTAATGGTGGGTCAACTTATTCTCCAGGAAGTTCCCACCACGACAGGTGTCGGTGCCATAATGACGCGTGCCCTCGTCTGAGCTGGGCCCTCAGCTTGTCCAGCACGTGGTGACAGTTCTTTCTGCTCCCCACACCTCCCTGAGCCAAGGCAGGAGTGGGGTGGGCTGGGGGAGGTTCTGCAGGAGACCATGGAGAGGGCTGGGAGAAGGGGTCTGACTCGAGATGCAGTCCCCGCCTGTCCCCCTCGCTCCCACTGCTGCTCTTAAATGACACGGACGCTTGTTCCACCCCATCTGCCTCCTGGCAGCCTGCTTCTTGCAGGCTTTGTCCCAGCTGGGGCTGCTGCAGTGACTGAGTCCACACGGGTGTGGTGTCTGGGGCCACCGCCAGGCCTCCAGGTCCTCCTCCCCTTCTGGATTTAGAAGGAATGTCACGATGCGGGGGCAGAACCGGGCTTTCTCAGCAGCTACTGAAGGAATGAGAGATGGGACCCAGAAGTACAGGGCAGCCTGCTCCCCATGGGGTGGCTTTTGGCCAGCGGGAACAGGGGCCCCAAAGAAGCACATCAATTGTCCCCCCTCAGCAGGACAGTCTGGAGACGCAGTGCCCATGTGGCCCCTGGGAAGAGCCCAGTGAGATGGGCTCACTGCATTCTCTCCCTCCCTTAGCATGTAGAGCAGACGCAGGACGTGCGTGGCTGAAAGACCTGCCTGTCCCTCAGCAAGTGCCCCTCACAGGTCTTCAGACTGCGCTGACGTGTGAATGACAACCAGCTTAGCCACTGATAGAGAAGTTTTCCCTCTTAATAATGTCCCTGTCATTGCGAACTGCAGAGCCTCAGCCTTGCCATGCATGAGTAATAAACCACCACGTAATTACAGGCGGTCACATCCAGACACCAACACACGGACGTGCTGACAAGTAATAGGGAGCAAGGTTCCAGAAGAACTTCCTCCATCCCAGCGTCAGACACAGTGGCTAATTGTGTGATTAGTGTTTGCTAAGGGATGTCCTGTAGTTACACGCAGCGCGTTAGGTGCCAGACCTCCCCGGTAGAAAGAGCATGAACTCAGGGTCAGGAAACTGGGGTTCTAGGCTACTCTCCCTCTAGGGATCAAAGTTTACACATCTGTAAAATGAGAGCTGCATGACTTTAGGGTCCTTTAACTCTCAGATTATGAATAACACTCCCTCAGTCTTATTAAAATTTCATGTATTCTCCAAGGATGAATCCAGAAGCCCTTTATGCCCTGAAACTTGCCCTGACTACCTTGTCAGGATCAATTGTCTTTTCTTCTGGGCTCTTGTGATGTTTTCAGGCTTTTAGCCCTTGTTCATCTCTCGTCTTGCATTATAATGAATTGTTGACATGATCAGACCCAGTAGTTTCCAAGAAGAGTCAGTTTTATTCATTTTTTAAAATCCCTCTCTATGTCATTTAGGAATTAATTTGTGAGCAAGTAACTTGTTCTCATGCCACGTGTCCAGAAATAGTGGGAGCTAGTGCTGGTTTGGCATCATGATGTCACAGCTCATGTCGTTATATTTCTCTTGGTCTTTGCTTCATGGCTACGAGATGGCTGCTGTAGTTCCAGTCATTGCATCTTTGGACAAGGTAGGAATTCCTGTACCAGTGGCCACATCTGTTCCTATTGTTTAATCAGGAAAGAAAATCTTTTCCAGAACTCTGCCTGATAGGCTCCTACATGTGGGCCGGGACATAGTCCCATGACCAACCTTGCTTTAAGAGAATAGTTGCTTTCCAGAGAAAGTAAGTATGATGGTAGCAAAAGGAGGGAAGGGATGGTGTTTGTGTTGTGAATCCACAGTGTCTGCCATCCCCTTTCTACCCCCAATGCATTTCAATGAATATTAAAATGAAGCAGGACTCTTGGCTAACTAAAAATTCAATGAAGTTAGAATACTTGATTTCTTGGGCATTCTGATAAACTTAGATTTGACCTGAAGACATCCCATAGATGGAAACTACCATGTATAACTGTATTTTGTCAATGTTAAGATGCACATTTTTACATCTCTGAAATTGGGATTCATCTTATGATCAGTGGTGCATCATTGATCAGTGGCAGCATTTCTTCCCCGTATGGATACATAAAAATGGTGTACCTTACAGTTGAAGGCATCTTAGATTTCATGAAATATGATAATAAATGGTATTTTTGTCCATACATATGTATATCATTGTTTACCATGCACAGCTATGTTTTTGAGCCTCAAATCCATATCCCATGTTTTGTGTTATTTAATTTTACATCAAACCTACTTAACACTAGTATTTCTATTTTACATGTGAGGAAGCTGAAACTCAAGGGAAATAAATTAGTTGTCCAGAGACACCTGCCAGCTGCCCCATTCTGGGTCTTCGTTGTGAAGTTGGTACTCGCTGCCTCCTGGGTGTGGGGTCAAGACTGCTCAGTTGGTAGCTGGTCCAGGGACTGCAGAGGGGCAATGTGCTGGGGTAACTGTGGTCATGCCAGCCAGCAGGGACAGTGTGGCCACAGGGAACTTTCTGTCACTCAGGTTTAGCAGTCACTCGTGTAAAGTTGTAAAGCTGTTCATTCTCAGGCTCTAAATTATGCTGTGTGAGCTTTAAATCCAGCCCATAATTAGAGCAAAATGTGAGAAAAGTGAAATTGATATTAAGTTAATTAAAAGGCTTTGCTTATATTTGCAAGGAAATTAGCACAACAAGCACAAGAGTGCTGACAAGTGCACACTGTTAATTTCTTCTTCCTTTGGACAGCTCTCCGTGGCCTCAGGCTAGCTTTGCTCCTTGGCTTCTGCCCTGTGTCTGCGCATCCATCTTAGTGGTATCATGGTGGCTTTAACTGGGCAAGATCCAGCATCATCTGGTGACAGTCATGTGTTAATGGATACCAAGCCTTGCGTAGGAGTCCCACCATCCATCTGAGGCTCCAGGCCCCAGAAGTGTGGGCGTGGGGCTTCAGAGATTGTGTGTCATTGCGTAGGCACAAGCTTCCGGGAAGCGGATCCAAATGTTAGTGTGGTTCCCTTGTGTCTAGAAGGTAAGTCTTTGGCTCTGGTGTACCCTCCTCATTTCTGTCCACCATCTTAATCTATGCTGCAGACCTGGGTTTGAGTGTGCAATGAAGAATTTTAGGTTGGAGTTCCTAGAAGGTAGAGAGGATGTCTTTTTTTATGTTACCCTTTATACCAGACCAGGGTCTGGATTAGAGAGGCTGATGTTAGACAGCCTAGAACTATCTTGTCTCTAGTTGGAGTGGCAAAGGCAATGCTGTGTTCACCAGGGAATTTTCTTTTCCCCATGGGCACAGAGCTAACCTAAAACCTCTCCTACTGTTAGGTGGGGCCATGTGCTTAAGTTCTGAGCCATGGGAATGGGTAGAAGTGATGTTTGCCGCTGTTAAGCGTGGCCCACAAAAACACCTGGGGCATCCTACATGCCTTCTTTCTTTACCTTTCAGCAATGGCCCTGGAGTCCACTTCTTGGTAGCACACAAGATGGAAGGATCCTTGTCCCTGAATGACTGCGTGGAGCAGAGCACCACCCTCCCCAGCCATCTCTTGCTGCCTCTTGCATTGGGCCATTGTGTTAAGCCATTGAGATTTTGGAGCTTATCTGTTACAGCAGCCAGTGTTACTTATCCTGACTAATACAGTTAAGCAGGGCTGGACCACTTAGTCTCCCTAAGCACTATCTACTCTTGGCCTCTGTCCTTGATTAATATGACCAGCAAATACGGATTGAACTTAAACAATAAGTGGGGTAAGGTGGTTGGATTGAAAGTCACCTATTTCTAGGTCAGCTTCTGTGCTTGATCTGCTGTTGGCTTTAAGAAAATAGTCTTGTTTCCTGGTGTTCTATTTACAGAATGATGGAATGATTATAATCATCTCCTACTTATGTGTCTTGTTGGAGCTGAGGGATCAGTATTGAAATATAGCTAAGTTGTTTGCAATTATAAACAACTAAATAATATATGCATTGTCTTTATTACAGTTTCTGCTGATAGGAACTGGCATTTTTCAAGATGAGACAAACTGAAAAGGTTAGTTTAAGAATTAGCAATTAAAAAAATCATGATCTTTGCAGCCACCGCACTTTAAATCATACAAACATTTATGTTTGTGCCAAAGTCCCACAATTTCCTTTAGAGCAATTACTGAAATGCATTCACAAGATAAAAATGGAGTTCGAGGAAGAATATTTAAGAGCTCTTTAATGATGTTAAAAACTTTGCTAATTTGCCAGGTTGTTCTAAAATCCACTTCAGTTTTTTTTTTCCCTGCCTACCCATCTTCCTGCAATTGAACTGATTCCTGGAGACTCGAAGAAAGGGGCTAAAACTACTAATAAATTACACAAATCTCATGAAATATCTTTTCAAGGGCTTTTTCTTTTCCTTCATTAGCTGAAGGTGAACACTCAGGAAGATGTAGGATCCCTTGGGCTATGTTTACTTGCACAAAGCAATTTGGGGAGAAAACAAAAGCTAAGCAATAGTTACTAATGGGTGGTTTGAATTAAACTCTTTTTCTTTTACTGTGCCTCAGTGGCTTGTATGTGCAGACCCTTGGGGAGGCGTAGACCTCTCTAATTCCGTCATCCTCATCCTCCTTATATAGATCTCAGCTTGGCAAAACCGTAGTTAGTGAATGGCTTTTGGACCCTTCTCCCCCATCATCATTACTTGGTCCTTCCTCAGGGCTCTGAAAACCTGAGGCCCCTGAGGACCTGTCCTTCCACCTCCCTGCAAGAAGTGATCCAATGTTAATGGTTCACATTTTCATTACAGTGTAAGTGCCTAGGTACTTCTCAGGGATGATTCTGTTGGAAGTCTAACCTTCCACAGAGAAAGTTTGACAGCTATGAGTTCCAGACTAGAGCCAGAGATGTGACCCTGACTGCCTTGCCCTGACTCAGCCACCTCCCTAAGCAGCCGACCGCCAGGGACTGTCACACAATGGACTGAATGTGGGCTTTGGAGTTAGACAGATGGAATCTCAGACTTCCTTTTGGAAGCTTGGGCTTTGGGAAAATCACACAACGTTGCTGAGATCCAGTTTACCTGTGCGGAAGACAGTAGCTGCTCCTATAAATATGATAAAGGCTGTGTAAGGTGAGATTTGTAGAGTACCTTGAAGAGTGCCTGTAAATAGGGGCATGTTGATGAATGGTATTCATATGGTAGTGGTGCTAGTTATTACCAGTGCTGCTCTTTGGAACAAGACCTTCCAGGACTCAGTTTTCTGCCCTGTAAAATCTAGATAAGATATAAAGTGTGTTCAAGTTCTGTAATTTTACGCATCAGAAAGGTAAAGTCGAAGATAGAAAGCGAATGTATTCTCACGTAAACAATGGCTGGTCAGGACTGGTCAGATCTGCACGTTCTGGAAGCTGTGAAAGTTCAATCTAGAGGAATGGGAAATGATTTTCTTAGGCGTGGTGGTTTAAAAATGTACCTGCCAATTCAACATTTTTTGCATCAAAAGGTGGGGTTTAGTTCCCCTCTCATTGACTATGTGCTTGCCTTAGTGACTTGCTTCTAGGGAATAGAATTCAGTGCAAATGATGCTGCGCGACTTCTGAGGCTGGGTCAAAAAGGGCGAGAGAGCTTCTGCCTGAGCGCGCTCTCTTCGCACATGCATCTTTGAAGCCTTGAACTACTGTCTAGGAAACTGGGCTGATCATGTGGGGAGAGGGAGGGATCGAGAGGGAGGGAGATGCTCAAGGAGCCCTGGCTTTCCCGGCTCCCAGCTCTTTGTGTCTGCCCAGCGCAGACACCGGACTGAGTGAGGGAGCCTCCCAGCTTATGCCAAGTGGGGCAGAGACAGCCGTTCCCACCCCGACGCCCTGCCCAGATTGCAGATTCATGAGCAAAATAATTGTAGTTGTCATTTTAAACCACTGACTTTTTGGGTGGTTTGTTATATAGCAATAAATAATTGGAACACTAGGTCAGTGTCCTTGTGTTTGATAAGGTGTTTTTGATCATGATAGCAATGCTAGCAGTAATAAATTTAACAATAGGCAAGGTTTATTGAGCACTTACTTAAAGTTCCAGGCACTGTACTAAAAGTTTTATATGTAGAAGTGGCTAATGAATTTTTTTTCGTCTGTCTTGGATTTACACATCTCTGGTAGACTGTAGGTAAGACCTTGACTATTGCAGTGGGGCTTAGGTTGGCCAAGGATTTCAGGTGTCTTCCAGCCAAATCTCTAACAGTCAGCCTGGACCACTGAGCACCGCTGCTGTGTTTAGGTGGGAGAAACAAGGGTGGCTGTCCTGGGTTGGCTCCATCCCCAATGGGTGTCACTTAGCGAACATAGAACATCACATCCAGTCTCATGAACCCTACCATGAACCCTACCCCCAAAGTCCCCTATGTCGCGCTGTTTCGGGTCTTTTCAGCAGAAACAAGAACACATTCGACAGAGCCTGTTTCTATAGGACACAAATGATTTTCTGCTTTTTGTAGAACCTGGAGAATTTGGTGCTTCTACAAATAATACATACTGCAGACCTCCAGGGCACTTTATTTTCTGGAGGTTTCAGTAAATACTGCAAACTTCTTTTATTCTAATTAAGTAGAGTGGGAAGTTGGGGGCTTGTCTGAGTTAATTATGATCTTATAACAGAGGAAACAGATCAATATGCCTCACTTTTCCCGGAGTGAGAACATTTTTTATTTCATCTTTAACTTGGACACACACAGTGCCAATAGCTTTAAGGGGATGCAGGGGGCCAGGGCTTCCCATGCCTGGCTGAGTTTCGTATTTACCTGGGAAACCTTGGAAATAAATACTAACTTCCAGATCCTTCTACCTGGAAGGTCACATTTTGTAGATATGAGGTGGGACTTGACTTGGAATCTTTTTTTTTTTTTTTTTTTTTTGAGAGCTCAGTAGGTGATTCCAGTGAGCCACTGAGATGGTTCATGCCTGTGTTTTGACGTACTTTCTCGTCATTTTCTCTTGGCAAAAGCTTTGAAGTCTTCATACCTGTGGACCACTTCTTTGAGATCTAGGCAGATACCACCTCTAGTTCCAAGATCTGCATCTGTAAAAATATTGAATGTTCATACGGCTGTTGTGAAGATTAGATGGGTTTATTCACGTGGAATGTCTGATAAATTCCTGGCTTCTAGTAGATTTCTTGATCAAGGAGTGTTGCTACTAATTCATGGTTTTGTGGCTGAGATAGTTGGCTCTCCCTTTTGGGGTTCATAGTGCCTTCTTGGAGCCTTCATCTTGCTCCATCCAAGATGTCTCTTTGGTAAGCTGGATTTAGGTGAATATATTTCATTCTGTTTCTGGGAGTACACTTTTTCCTTTTTTTTTTCAATTGTAAAATCTGCTCCTCCTCTAGTATATCAGTTTATTGTAATGCTTATTGATCTCCTGGTTTTATAAGGCAATACCTGCAACCTCTATTCTCACACCCAATAGCTATCAATACCTCACTCCTAATAACGCCCATCTCCTCTGTCCTGTCCAGCTGCTTCTTCATTATGTAGCCCCTCATGTCTCACCTAGGACTTTAGAATAAACTCAGAAATCATTTCCACCTCGTTTCTTAAAATGCTTCTCACTTTGTAGCTCTAATGTGTCTTTTCTTAGAAAAGTGACACATCTTATCACAGTTCCTAAAACCAATGGGAGATTCATTGGATGTGGTATCCTAGACTTGAGAAGGCAAAGTTGTGATGCCTTGTGCAGAAACCTTCTATATTTTATGAATGTTCCCAAATCTTGCCCACATCTAACTGTATACCTTCCTCTTTTCTAGTATTTTTAAAAAGTCTTTCCAAAGCATTCAACTTGGTTTTCACTGGAACAGTGACCCTCTTTCTTTTCTCACTCACAATGTCATCAATTTATGTCATTTAATAGAATTATGTAATTACAGTAACAAGCACAGCTGGCACGAAGAGGTTTGGGAAAAACAATGAACCATTGGCAGGTGTGCAGCTCAACTGGTGGGAGCAGGAGTGGGCAGGTCCACTCGATAAAGGGGCTCCTGCCACTCGAGAGCCAGCAGCATCCGCTGCCACTATGTTTTAGAGAGATGGGGACATCGGTCAGTGGTGAGTCAGTTAAGAAAGCCTCTATTGTATTAAGTTAGCATTTTCATTGTGATAAATTGGGAAAGGGAAAAATGGAAATGAGAAAATAGAATTGTTATAATTCTAAAGCGTTACGATGACAGCATTTTGCTTCTTTTTTTCCTTGTAAACATTTTTACATCTTTAAGGTAATACTCATATGTAAACACTTGTTCCCTATATGTTCCTTTAACATTTTTATGTAAACATGTCCCTATATTATTAAATGCCTTATGAGCATGAATTTTAGTTGTATATTATTTTCATTCAATGGCTTTGCCATAAGTCACTTTCCCACTTTGCTATAGGCAGATATGTCAGTTGCTTTCAAATTTTTATTATAAATAATGATGTGATGAACATCTTTATATAGAGAGCTTAATGTCCAATATCAGGTAGAAACAGTCTCATGTGAAATTTTTAGGCCAGAAGATACGGGCTTTTAAAGGACTTTTGATATATTTTGTTGAACTGCTTTTAATTAGGTTTATGCTTTGACCAGCAAGGTATGAGGTATTACCTTATCCTCATCTGCAGTGAATATATATCATCATTTCTGAAACCTTGCTAATTTGATAGATTACAATCACATCTTCTTGTTTTAGTTTTTTTTTTCTTGATTGGTAATGAGATCGAATATTTTTCCAAATGTCATTTATTTGCATTTGAATTTTTGTAAGATTTTACATTCTGTTTATCTGTTAAAACAGAATTTATCAGTTCATTAATTCAATTGTTGATTTGCATGCATTTTTTGTGTGGTGGAGAAATTATCTTTGTCTTCAGCGTTTATTATGAATATGCTTTCCAAACTCATTCTTTATCTTTGAATGTTGATAATTTTTTGATGGGATGTATAGATTTTTCATTTTTTTTGTAAAGTATTTAAGTTTACAAAGTTTCCTCTCATTTAGTGTCTGAAAAAATATCCAGATATATTTTTTATGGTTTTATTAAAAATTAGTTTGAATTTTTAGAATGTAACTTTTTTTTTATACTTGGGAATTGAGGTTCTAAGTTGGTCTTTTCTGCTTGTTTTAGATATTGCAGCTCCATTGGTTGAGTAATGCTACCTTTCTAACTGATTTGTGATCCTCATTTATTATGCTCTTAATTGTTATATGTACAGAGAAGGATCATTTTTCTGAGATGTCTATTCTGTCCAATGTTATATCTACACTTACATCATTGCCATGTTGTATGAATTATGTGATTGTATTATTAACAGTTGTTTCTTTCCTCTTTTCCTCCCTCCATTCCTCCTTTCCCTCCCTCTCTCTGTCTGTCTTTCTCTCAAAGATGCTTACTGCTATGGTTCTTTTGGGTCACAATTTCCATTTACTGGAATTCTTACTTTTGTTTGTCTCTCAAAGACCAGTTATATTCCTGAAGGAAAGGTACATGAATGATAGATTTCTGAGATCGTGTTTTATATATTTCCTTTGCCTTTATATTTTTGGCTAATTATAGAATTCTTTTGTCAGAATCTTTCTGCCAAATGCTATGACATTATATTCTGGCATTTTGTGTTGCACTGTATAAGTTGAGCCTGTCCATCCATCCATCCATCCATCCATCCAGAACCAGCTACAAAATATGTGGGGCCCAATGAAAAATGAAAATGTGGGACCCCTGTTCAACAATTATTAACGATTTCAAGGTGGTAAAGGAGGAGCGTTAAACCAAGTGCAGGGTGATCTGAGTGCAGAGCCTGTGTGCTGCGTGAAGTCACTAATGAAGTCAGCCCTGTGTTCATCCATCCACGGGTGGACCCCCATTCCAGGGACACTCACTGAGCACCCACTATGTGTGGTGTGCTTTGAGGGAAAGAGCGCTCAAGGTAGTCCTAGTCTAGTGGAGGACACAGGTGAGTTGGCCGTGATGGAGGTGTGCACAGGATGTCGTGGGTGCACAGGGGAGAAAGAACTCCAGACCCAGCTGCCAGGGACAGCTTTCTGGAGGAGACCATGCTTGCGTTAATGTGGCCAAGGCTTTTGCTCGGAGTAACATGGAGAATCTTTGGAGGGTTTGGAGCTCAAAGGACTGACATGCTCCAATTCAGACATTTTGGAAGGATTGTCCTCTTGCATGGCAAACATACTGTAGGGGACAAGTCAGCAGCAGTCAGGAGGCTGTTGCAATAATATAGGCAAGGGAAGATGGAAATGTTGGCATGGCTCTGTTTGGTGGTAGTGGAGGTAGTGAGAAGTGGTCAGACCCTGGATATATTTCGAGGATAGCACTGTTAAGGTGTGTTGATTAAATAGCTTTGAGGGATGAGGGAGTAGTTAAGGATGACTCCCAGGTTTTTCTGTTTGATCAGTTGGAAGAATGGAGTCATTCACTGAGATGGGGAAGACTTGCAGGGGAGCAGGTTCAGGGGCAGATCAATCATCCAACTTTGGATGCACTGAGTTTGAGATGCTTATTAAACAACCAGGTGGAGGTGTCGAGTAGAGAGTTGGATGTGCGATTCTGGATTTGGGTTTGGCCTAAGTGGGAGAAGAGAAGGGAGGGAAGAGGCTTTGCTGTTGAGGTTGTTGGAGAAAAGAAGATAAGAGAGATGAAGTCATTAAAATGTTCTTGGTGACTGATTAGATACGAAGAAGGAAACAGATTTAGAAAATGAAACTGACCAGTCATGAAGGCCCCAATCATTCGCCAAACAGGGGTTTTGGATTTTGGAGTCATAGTTCTTTCTTTTGGAAAGAGCTAGTCTTGGAAATATTTCTTCTAGTTCAGATTCCTGTGGGAGATGGTAAAGGTAATTTCTTGATATTTATTTGTGTTGAAGAGAGAATGTGCTGCCACTGAAATGTTGAATTATTAATGATTTAAGAG
Organism: Varecia variegata; assembly: GCA_028533085.1. Classification (NCBI taxonomy): domain Eukaryota; kingdom Metazoa; phylum Chordata; class Mammalia; order Primates; family Lemuridae; genus Varecia; species Varecia variegata. Next base: position 29,053,568 of record CM052448.1, read on the forward strand.
GAAATGATTTCTTTCAGAAACACCAGTTCTGAAGGCCTGCTAGATAGAGGCCAGATAGTAAATTACATCTTTCAGTGACAGGCCTGAAGAGTTGCTGCAGATCAAAAGGGGACGCAGTGATTGCCTTCTGTGGGTCCGGATCAATTTATTTATGACCCTCAGCACATTTTAGAATCTCATCTTTGCTCAGAGAATCCATTACTCCCATTAATTTTTAGTAGCTATTTTACAGGAACCAGAAAGCACTAGGGAGACTGTCTGCCATTCATGGTAGAGAGAAATCTGGGGACTCTAGAACCAGTGGATCTAAAACGGAAACAGAACACTTCCGAGATTTAGGGAAGAGCTGAGTGGGCCCCAGGCCATTCTCATCCAGCCTTGGGAGACAGTTCTGCCAGTGTCTGGCTGTCTAGTCCCTGGAGTGGGGGTAAATGATGCAGGAAAAAAGGGCACATATTCGTCCCTTTTCAAAATTAATAGGAATTTTTGCAGAGAAGGGAAATACTGGGGAAGTGCATTTATGTGGGGTTGCAAAGCGTATTCTGTCTTCAGTATGAAACTCAGGTTGGGAACAGGGATCACAGAGCAACTTGGTAACCTGGTGAGCGTGAGTGTGTGTGTGTGCAACAGGTATTTGTTTTCTCCTTATCTCAGTCATTCATCCACTTTTCAAGAGGAGGTAAAGTTATCTAAGGACATGTTCCGAGATGGATTAAAACCCATCTCTATTGCCAGTGAGTGATTTAAATATTGTATAGCTCATTTATAATTGAATAAAACTGTGGTGGCTCTTTATAGATTTTTGAAGGCATTCTCTCTAAAAAGGCTGTTTTGTTTTCTCTTTTTGAAATAAATATGAATTTGCATAAGAAATAAGGAGCCTGTGAAAGGAATCAATAAAATTAACGGGAATTGCATTTCACACTTTGAATGCATTGCATCTTCCTATTAGGGGGACATGGAGCAACAGAGAATCGGTTCAGAGAGAAGCTGAGGCTCATAAAAGAGTGACCTACTTCAAGAAGATGAATATTTAAAATAAGAAAAGCTGTAAAAATAATTCACTTTACATTGAGGGACCAAAGCTGAAAGTAACAGGGAAGCCTAACAAAAAGACAGGATTTTCAGGGGTTGGGAAGGGCAGCTGGTGCTGTGTTGGGGTAGGCACGTGAATAACCGCAGGGAGCACTAGGCTTGGAGTCTGAAGATCCAGGTTCAAGTTCTGGAACTGCTACTTAGTTTATTTGAAATATATGTTTTAGTTTTCACCCTTAACTGTTAAAACTGTTTTCCCTTTGTATTGCATAAGAAATTTGCTCTACTTGACATTAATGTTGAAATTAAATCTATTTAATTTCTTTAGGTGCAAAAATGAACCAAGAATTTAGGAGTTCAGGTCAAGCTAGAACCTTGGAGTGGAAGGGCTGAGAATGTGGAGTATGTGACTCCACCTGGAAGTGAAGCGCAAACCCCCCTGACTAGGGATGACAGCGCCCTCTCTGGAGTCATCGTGCAAGGACGTCAGTGAAAGCTTCTCCTTTTTTCCTATCTGAAACTCTCCTCACCTCTTGCTCCCTAGGCCTTCTGTAAATGGCAACACGTACCCCCCAATAAATAAATATTCAGAGAGGTGCTTACTGGATGTTCTTTTGAAGAGTTGTGCTTTGCGAGTTGCACTGACATCGTAGTTAAAGTGCAATGTGCACATCTGTTGATTTTTCTTTTGCAAATGGATGTTGTTGCTCAATGTAGAGCAGCCTTCTAGAGCTGAAGGAAAGTTCTCTGTTTAGCTGTGTCTGCATGTTCTTGGGCAAGCAACTCTGAATCTCCTCATGAATGAAATGGAGATGCTGCCTATCAGATTTGTTCAGAAATCTACATTTCTTTATTACTTACTTGGGCTTTAAGATTTTTTTAGAGACCTTTATTGAGGTGTAAGTGACGTACAATAAACTGCACATTTAAAGGGTATAATTCAGTAAGTTTTGACAAATACACGTGCCAGTGGTACCATCACCACAATCAAGATAGTGGACACGTCCATCACCCCCAGAAGGTTCCTTGTGTACCACTAGTTTGCCTCTTTCTAGAGTTTTACATAAATGGAATAATACAGTCTGCATTCTTTTTTGTCTGAACTTCTTTCACTCAGCATAATTGTAGTGTATCTATATCAATAACTTATTCCTTTTTATCACTGAGTATATTCCATTGTAGGATATACCACAGTTTATCCATTCTCTTGTTGATGGACATGTATGTTGCTTCCAGACTTTGGCTATTTCAAATTAAACTGCTGTGAACATTCATGTACAAATCTTTGCATGGGTATATGCTTCCTTTCTCTTAAGTAAATACCTGGGAGTGGGGTGGCTAGATCATTCAGTAGGTGTATGTTTCACTTTCTAGGAAACTGCCCAACTGTTTTCCGTTTTATATTCCCACCAAAAATATATGAGAGTTCTAGTTCTTCCAAATCTTTGTCTATACTTTTCAATTTTAGAATTTTAATAGGTATAGTAGTACCTCTTTACAGTTTAAATTTTCATGTTCCTGATGACCAGTGATGTTGATCATATTTTTATGTGCTTATTTGTCATCTGTGTGTCTTCTTGATGAAGTTTCTATTCCAATCTTTGCCAATTTTTTAATTTTTAGTTTTTCTTTCTATTACTGAGTTTTGAGAGTTCTTTATGTATTCTAGGGACAGGTATCTTATCAGATTTATGACACACAGATATTTTCTTCCAGTCTGGGGCTTCTATTTTCATTCTCTTACTAGAGTCTTTCAAAGAGCAGAAAGTTTAAACTTCCATGAAGTTCAGTTTATCAGTTTGTTCCTTTCTGGGTCATGCTTTTGGTATCATATTTAAAAATCTTTGCCTAACCCATTGTCACAGAGGTTTTCTTCTGTTTTATTTTATAAGTATTAAAGTTTTAGGTTTTACATTTATTAACTATAATCAATCTTAGTTAATTTTTGTATATGATGCAATTTATGGATTGGTATATTTTAAAATTTTTGTATATGGATATCTAGTTCAAGCGTCATTTGTTGAAAAGACTATCCTTTCTCTGCAGATTGCCTTGTGTCTTTGTAAAAAGTCAGTTGTCTATATACATCTGGGTCTATTTCTGGACTGCATATTCTGTCTATTGTGTTTGTCTATATTTACAAAAATACCACACCTTCTCGATTACCTTAGTTTTATAATAAGTCTTGAAATTGGATTATCTTAGTCCTTCAACTTTGTACCGTTCCATTGTCTATACTTAAGGTGTACATCATGTGACGTACATATCCATAGTGAAATGAATACTACATAAAGCAGATTAACATATCCATCCCCTCACGTAGTTACTGTCACCTCACATAGTTACACGTGTGTGTGTGTGTGTGTGTGTGTGTGTGTGTGTGGTAAGAGCACCTAAAGATCTACTCTCTGAGCACGTTTCCAGTACATAATATTATTAACTTTTTTAAAAAAAAGTTGTTTTGGCTGTGCCAGGTCCTTGGCATTTCCAAATGAATTCTGGAACCAGTTTCTTCAAGTGGGGATGAACCCCACTTGGCCCTCTTCGAAATTTATTGTTGAATCTGCTGACATTTTGTTTAGAAAGACTGTGTCTGCGTATCCACTGGCTGGTAGCAGCAGAGTCGCAGGCACTGCTACCTCTTCTTTCCCCAGCCTTGGGTCCTGTCTTCACGCCGTGTTCATCAGCATTCAGCTGATGCGGATCCTCTGCAGACGTCGGGAGTCCTCTCTCTGCCGCTGTCTCCTCTGTGCTCCTCTGCCCCGTGGGCCCCTGCACCCTCCTCTCTCTCTGCTCAGCTCAGGGAGTCTGCCAGCGTCGCCTGGGTTTCCTTTCCCTGCACCAAGGTTTGGGGACTCTCTCAAGTTAGTGGCTTCACCTCATTAGTTTGTGTCTCTTGGGGATCACTGGGCTTTGGTGCCTAATGTCCAAATGTCTTCAGAACTGGCCTTCTGGATAGTCTGTCTGTTATTTTGGTGGTGTCAGGTGGGAGAGCAAATTTGGCCTCTGTTACTCCATCTTGGTTGGAAATGGAAGTCACGTAGTTGGATTTTTACACAGAGGTGTCGTAGGTACTTGGCGTACTTTTAGACTGTTGCCCTCGCCAGGCCGTCTGACTTCTTGTATGTGAGTTCCATCCTCGCTGAGGCGCTTCCTTTGTCTCGAGTTTATACTAACGCTTTGTCTTAACTCCTGTCATAACTTAATGCCTATCATCGTTTCTTTATTGTCTCTCTTTCCCATTTGACTGTCATATCCTTAAGGATTATGGCTGCATCTTATTTACATCTTGCCGTGATAGTAAACGTTTGTTGTGTGATGAATGAATGAATGAATGAAAATTTTCATTTCCATAAGAACATACAGGATGCTGTTTTTTCCCTCCTTCCTCACAGATGTACATCAAGAAGGGATTTGTTCTGTCAAAAGACTGAAGCTTTATTTAAAATTTAGCTTATTTTGAATTTTGAGTGTGTGTTTGTGTGCATGCAAGTGTATAATAATGTTGGGTGCTTGATGTTTTAACGTTGGTAAAGGGATGGCTAATTGGGAGTTAAATTGCCCCCAAATAACTCAAGGTGTATGATACATTTCTCTGTAGGAGATAGAGATCTGGGACCATGTTGTCCTGAACTTTGCTCTTAAATGAAAGTTTATTAAACAAATGCCATTATACTTTATAGCTGTTTTAAATAACTTGTACTGTTTAGTTCTTTTTCTATTTTTCCTTTTTTATTTTTTATTGCTAAATGGGCAGAATTCCCAAAATATGCAATTAGCAGGAAACCTCTGTGGGAATGTTCTTCCCTTGAGGTGCCTAGTGAGCTTGAGGGAGGAATAGTCCAAGAGACAAATTTTAGGAGAAAATCTTTCTCTATAAACAATTATTTTAAAAAGAGAATTTAAATGTTACTAGAAATAGTCTCATTAGAAAATTTTGATTTTCAATTACTTGCAAGTTGTGATTTGGGGAGGTGAATTTGCTCATTATTATTGCAGTGCACCTTGTTCATTTCTCTGTGATTTGTGCAGGTAGCTATCAGAATGTAAAATGTAAAATAAATGCAGACTGGGTTTTTAATCTATTTGAACAATTTGGAAACGTGCATCCCACTGTAATGGAATGCATGCGTAGTGCCAAAGGATTTTTTGATTCTGGAGTTTTTGTGCGATTTACTTTTGCTTTATTTGAAAGAGATTCTGGGATGTTGCCAAAGATAACTGGGAATTGCTTGTAACTATGTTAGAAATACACACAATGTAGTTGAATGTGGAAGTGCAGCTGTGCGTGTTGTAAATCAGTCCTACAGTTGTTGCTGGGTGTGGTAATGGCTTTTCTTTAACTAATTTTGGTGATCACATTTGTAGAGAGTCAGGCAATATTGTGAAGGATGTAGGGTGATTAGAATTTTACAGTTGGAACAATTTGAATGAAAGTTTCTAGAGTGTTTTCCTTGACTGTTTTTGATTTTCCATTCGTATGAGATTTACTTTCCAGAAAGGGTGAACCCCCCCCCCCCCGCCCACCCATCCAGTCTTCTTGATTGATTCTTTTTCAGCTGTTGGGTTACCTGGGCATGCTAATGTGACAGAGATTTTGTGGAAGAGAATTGAGGAATAGATGGGAGAAAACCACACAGGACAGAAGAAAACAGCAGACAGGAAGAATATTGGAAGAAGGCAAAGAAGTGAGGAAGAGAAGTGATGATGTACATGTTCATCAGAACTGTGGATGAAGTCAGTCACGCTTAGGAATGGATTCTAAAAGCCTGAAATAGTCATTTTTCTGTCTCTGCTCTGTGATGTTGGGTTATCCCCCAGGGCAGTGGGGAGCTGCTGTCTTGACTGCTCAGCCCGGAAGACACCATGAGGACCAGCCCTCTGGAGTGAAGGCTACAGGGCCAGACTTTATCATCACATCCTCAGTTTCCACGGTGCCTTGCACATAACAGTAGCTTAACAGATGTTTACGAATAAATAAAAGTCCCTTAGCCTTGGAATTGCACTTAAACTCAGAATTTCTTAATAAATGGGGTAACCAGATTACTGAGATAAGAAGTTTGGGTGGCTTTGAAATGTCCTAGTACTTTCTGTTTGGTTTGAAATGGAGCTTTAGAAATGAGGATATTGGCTGGGTGTGGTGACCCACGCCTGTAATCTCAGCACTTTGGGAGGCCGAGGCGGTAGGATTGCTTGAGCTCAGAAGTTCGAGACCAGGCTGAGAAAGAGCGAGACCCTGTCTCTATAAAAAATAGAAAAATTAGCTAGGTGTGGTGGCACTTGCCCATAGTCCCAGCTACTCGGGAAGTCGAGGCAGGAGGATCGCTTGAGCCCAGGAATTGGAGGTTCAGTGAGATACGATGAGGCCACTGCACTCCAGCCTGGGTGACAGAGTGAGACCCTGTCTCAAAAAATTAAAGAAAAAAAAAAAAAAGAAATGAGAATGTTGTTCTGTCCGAGAGGCAAGAAGCAGAGGAACTGTGAGCAGGAGAGGGACAGCTGGGAGAAGAAGATGGAGCCAGGGAAGGAGCAGATGCTAGAACAGGATTCGGGGTTTGTGGCGCTGCAAAGCTACTCTGTATGTCTTGGTATCATGATTAGGATTTCTATGTTGTAAGAGGCTAGAAGACTTTTCTTGATGTAAGTCCATCTGTCACAACACAGTGTACTATGTAGCTGCTGGACACTGGCCCTGGACGCTGTCATGCCCTTCCCAGGAGAGCCCCGGAGGATGCTGTACAGTGGTTTGGTGGTTTCTGTGAGTCTCAGATGTGATAGTGTGTGGGGCCCTCAGGGACCCTCAGTGCTTGGCAGGGTGGTTCTGGACGTGGATCCTGGTGTCCTCAGCCATGTCAGAGGGAAATGACACTGTGGGCTTGCACTCCTGGGGTCATGGTCTGACTGCAGGCTTTAGCTCTTGGGCCATGCGTATTTTGATAAGGTAAGGGGTATCATTGCTTTGTGCGGGGAGAGAGTATTTAGCTTAATTATGTGACTTCTAATATTATAATCATTCTTATTAAAAGCAAGCCATTCAAGTTTAGGTTTTTTCCCCTGTTTTATTCACATTGAATCTTCAGTACCTAGACAGTACCTGGCACAGTGTAGGCACTCAGCAGACACAGGTGAATGAATGCATGTGTTGAATGTGTGACTGCAGTGAGTGGGGGCAGGAGAGGGAAGTGGGGGAGAGAGGACCTAATACACCTGTGCGTGCGCCAGTCTCTGCCTGCTTGCTCTCATCTTGGAGTCCACCAAAGAGATTCTCGGGTGCTCGCGGTGTCCCAGCACAGTGCTGAGTGCAGGGTTGGCAGGGTCGGGGAAAGCCCGTGCGGAGCGGCTGTCTGGGCAGGGGAGAGTTGCTGGTGAGGAGCCCACAGCCACTCAGAGCGCTGCTGGGGGCGTCTGCACCAGATGCCTGGGCAATCCTGGTGGGGTCTCCGGAGTCAGCGAGGCCTCCCCAAGGATGGGACATATGAGCTGAGTGTCGAGGCCTTTGTCGGTTGGCAGAGATGGAAACCAGGGCGAGTTCCTCTAAGCGGGGCCACGACCGAGCACTGGCCCCGAGGGGTGAGAGCTTGGCCGTGTCGGGGTCTGCACATGTTCAGGTGGGCCTGGGCTCTGGGGCCGGTGGGGAAGATGGTTCAGGCCTTAGGTCAGGCATCAGCAGACGTCAAATGAAGAAGGACTTGTGTGCCTTGCCAGGAATTTGGATTTCCAACTGTGGGGAGCAATAGAAGGTTTATTTTCCATTTCTGAAAACTTTTTAAAGGAAAATTTTCAAACACACATGCAAGTATTAATAGAACAATACCTGATATCTGTAAATGTAACCCCCAGATTCACAATTAATCATTTGCCATGTTTGCTTTGTGCATCTTTCTGTTAGCTGTCTGTCTGTCTGCTATCTGTGAGAGTTTCCCCAGGGGAGTGACTTGTGTTTTAGGGGCTCCCTCTGGGAGAAGCATGGAGGGTGGCACAGGGAAGGGCAGGAGGGGAACGTGGGCAGACTCACCGAGGGTCTCTTGCAATCGCTGCAGTGAGGCGGGTGGTGGCCCGAGCTAAGTTTTGGCAACTGGGGTACAGAGCGGAGGGCTCAGAGATATTTATGGGGCTATTCCAGCGATTATGGCTCTGTAGCAGATTGTCCTCAAATTTAGTGGCTTCATATAATGACAATATTTATTTTGCTTGCACATCTGCCATTTGGGCAGGGCTTGGCAAGATGACCTTGTTTCTGGTCTACCCGGCGTCACCTGCAGTGGCTCAAAGCGGGGGATCTGCAATCACCTGAAGCCGGTCACTGACATCTGGCCGTCGGCCAGGGTCTTACTGGGACACCTACATGTGGCCTTGACGGGCGGGCTGGGATTCTTCCCCACGTGGCATGAGTGGTGAGGAGGAGGAGGGAACGATGTCGCATGTTAGGAGATGGGCTCTGGAGTCCTGCACCTCATTCCGTTCATCAGGGCAGCACAAGTTCGAGAAGAGGGAAGAGAGTCTCACCTCGGGCTGGGGTGTGACAAGATTCTAGAAGAGCATGTGGATCTAGAAATATTGCTGTGGTCACTTTTGGAAAATACAGTCTGTGCAGGGGCTCAAGTGACAGGATTTGATAGTTGGCTGTGGGCAATGAGGAAGAGCAGAGAGTCGGAGATGACACCCATATTTCTGATTCGTGTCTCCAGGACTGGGCTGTCACTGACAGACAAGGCACTGTGAGCGGCCAGACAGGCTCTGCCAGGAAAGGAGAATGAGGAAGAAGGAGCTTGGTTTGGGGTCTCACTGAGTTTTTTTTTATTTTTTGAAATTCTGCATCAGAACAGCTTCATTAACTAAAAACTCATAGATGTAGGTTATCCTAGGAACAGACAACTGCATTTTCCTAGGAGTTTTCTGCTAGCTTTGAGCTGATGGTGTTTGCTGCCCCTCTGGGCCCCCGCGGACGGCTGCCGTGCACTCTGAGCCCGAGTGCAGCCAGTGGGCTTTTGATGTGTCCCCAGCCTGCTGGGAAAGCTGTGGCCCTCAGCGCTCGCTCCCCCGGTGGAGTTCCAGCAGGCAGGCGGCAGCGTTTACTGAATTCATCCAGCAGGCATTTAGTGAGCACTCGTGGTTTGCTGGGGCCTAAAGAATTCAAATAAACATTAAACACTGTCACCGCCCTAAAGAGCTGTCCCTAGAAGGGGAGAGGAGGCTTAGGGTCACACGCTCATGCTAAGCTGACTGCAGTTACTACGAAGAGAGAGCTCTGAGCAGGGGCAGATATGATATGGGGTCACTGGGCTTTTCCCTGCCTCTGGGTTCCCCATGGGGTGCACTCTTGCTGTCGTCTCTTCCGGAGCATGTGGGGTCCTGTCTGAGAGGAGAGGCCAAGCCACCGTCCTCACACATAAGGAGACAGACATCGGGCTATCTTGGTTCCCCAGCCAAACAGCATCAACAGGTTCATTCCCTCCCCACCCCCTTTCCCTCTCTGGGGGCAGAAGGTAGAGCTAAGTGTCCCTGACCAATGTCACCCAGGGTCCCAGAACATCTGCTTCCCTGGGAACCCCTCCCCACCCCAGCCCTCACTCTGGGCTTCTCATGTTTAGATTCTGATTTAGTATCATTTTCCCTGGGTGGTTCTGATACTGAGTCTATTTGAAAACCCGGACTGAAAATCTGACTCCTTGTAGCGTGTACACAAACAACTATATTCAAGTTAGGAAACACTGAGATGCTGGAAGAGGTCCAGAGTGGGAGGGAGCCCCTCTGCCTGGGCAGAACAGGGAGAGTTTCGAGGAATGCGCATTTGGGCTGTACTTAGAAGGTCAGATAGAGCTGGACATACACAGATGATGGAGAAGGTGTTCCAGGTGGAGGACTAGCATGGAAAGGAGCAAGGAATAGGACAGAGGTTTTTGTTTGTTTTAAATGAATTTTACCAATAATTTGCCTATATGAACATACATTTAGCTTATGTGGGGTTATGTAATTTTAGGTTTTAAAATTATTATTAAAAGTATTTCATTATTTCATCCTGCCTATATGAAGACATTTGCTTTGATCAAGAAACCTGAGTAAAACCATCTGACTGAATCTAGACTATAGACTGTAGTGTGTATATGGACTATAGTGACTAGAATCAGCACATTGGGAACATTTTTACCGAAGTCAAAACTTTTCAAATGTTTTGGAAAGGGTGATAGCACTTTTAAATCAATTCTAAAATTTGATGTTAAGTGTTTATTTGTTTCTGTTAAAATTAAGAAAAAGAAACCATGAAGGTAAGATTTACTTGCCTGATGATTTAGGTAACCTTCTGAAATGTGTATTTTCCAGTGGCCCTCTGTTGTGAATTTAGAGACCACTGTATACATTTCATTGCATGTATACATTCTGTATGTTTGAGATACCATCTAGAGTCATTTCTCTTCAGGCTGAAGAAATTTCTTTAGAATTTCTTATAGTGCAGGTCTCCTTATGATAAATTCTGTAATGTTTATTTGAAAGTGACTTTATTTCATTTTCATTCTCGAAGGATGATTTTGCTGCATATAGAATTCTGGGTTGACAGTTTGTTCATTCAGCACTTTAAAGATATCATTCTACAGTCTTCTGGCCTCCATGGCTTCTGATGAGAAGTCCTTTGTCATTGGTATTATTATTTCCCTGCATGTAATGTGTCATTTTTCTCTGGCTGCGTTCAAGATTTTAACTTTGTCTTTCAGCAGTTTGCCTACAGGTAGTTTTCGTTGTATTTATCCTTGCTTGGTTTTTTTTTTGATCTTGAATCTATAGGTTTGTCTTTCACCAAATTTGGAAGTTGTAGGCCTATTTCTTCACATTTTTTTCTACCCCTTTCTCTCTTCTCCTCTGGGACTCCAAATGTAAGTACGTTGAACTGATTCCTATCGCTACACAGGTCTCTGAGGCTTTTCATTTCAATCTTTTCTTCCTGTACTCTTCAGATTGGATAGTTCCTGTTGATCTATGTTGAAGTTCACTGACACTTCTGCTGCCACCAGTCTGCTGTCAATCCCATTCCAGTTAGTGTATTTTTTTTTTTTTAACTTCTAGAATTACTGTTTGGTTCTTTGACTTTCTGATTTTGGGGTTGAGATTCCCCATCTGATATTTTTTTACATGCATAGACTGTGTAATGATCAAGTCAGGGTACTTAGGGTATCTGTCACCTCAAGTATTTATCATTTCTATGTGTGGGTATCAATAATTAAATAATAAATAAAAATCTAAAAATATCAGAGAGATTCCTCATCCCTTCTTCCATTGTATATATATTTCCATTTACGTTTTTTGAAGCTATGTATAGTAACTGCTTTAAAGTCCTTATCCACTAATTGCAACATCTGGATCATCTTTGTTTTATTTTTAAATGATTTTTTTTCTTGGGTATGGGTTATATTTTCCTGTTTCTTCACTGGTCTAGAGATTTTTGATTAATTCTTGGACATTATTAAATATATGTTGTGGATGCTCTGGATCTTTTCATATTCCTTTCAACAGGATTTTTACTCTAGCAGACAAGCTAACTTGGCTGGACTCAAACTCCCAACTTGGTCCATGCACTAGCAAGGCAGCAGCTTATTTCTTTCAGCTTCCAGCTGCTGCTTTTTCACCAAACACCTGTGGTCTCTCACATCCTTATGTAAGTTATTGGTCAGCCAAGGATTGGGGTGGATTTTATGCATAGGTTTTGTGGGCTTGCCCCATCTGCAGTTGTTGCCTCCCAGATTTCATCACTAACTTTTTGGCTGTTCTTCTGCCCCCAAGTTTTCCTCTGGTACCTCAAGCCAGTTCAGGCTGTGGATTTCTGCCCCCGCCCCAGATGGATTTAAATTGGGCGGCGTCCTTGGGCAATGTGCTGCTGCATACTCACAAATCTCACCTTCTGCAGTTGTCTTTCAAGGATGTGCCTGTCCAGTTTCTGCCTGCTTTTGGTCACTCCTCGGTACCTTTAAATAAGTTCTTTTTTCAAAGAAATATTTGTTCATATTTGATCTTTGTTATCTGCAGGAGGGTTAGTCTGTACAAGCTACTCTGATATTACTGGACGCCAGAGTCAACAATGAGATTTTGTTTTTATACAGCTTTATGGAGTCATAATTGATATAATAAACTGTCTATATTTAAAGTGTACAATTTGATAAGCTTTAATATATGTTTATACCTTGAAACCATCTCAAGATAACAGTGAGTTTTTGAGTTCTATTAAGAAGTCATGTGAAGATAAATGGGAAAAAAGGCTCTTTGACCTGAACCTACTGCTGTATATTTTACAGATTGCTTTCAAATGCAATATCTCATTTCGATCTTCACAATATCCCTGTGAATGTGGAGTGGTTCTTAATATCACCCTTCCGCAGATGAAAAACTGAGGTGGCCGTGTTAAGTGGCTTGCCCTTTTCATGACACCTGCCATGTTGCCTTATACCATTGCACACCTGCGGAGATGCATATGCTGTGGCCCTTGCCTCCAGGAGTTCCATTTTGTTTCAGTTGGGGAGATAAAACTGCTCAAAGCTGGGACAAGTGGGTTTGGGGGAGAGAATTTGGAGATTGTGAAAACCAGGTGAGGCATTTGGATGGTGTGCACCAGAAAGGAAGGGCTTGGGGAAGAACTGAGGCCAGGAGCTCACTTTGGGAAGCAGATGCAACAAACCAGGTGATAGGATGAGCATGGTGGTTATGGAAATGGAAGGGAGAACAAATTTCAGAGCCCTTTCAAAGGAAGAACTGAGAGGGAACAGGAGACTGGATCCAAGAGATAAAAGGAAAACAATGGAAGGAATGGTCAAGGGCAGCCTCTCTATTCATTCTGGACCCCTGGGCCTTTCACTGAGCCTGGTACATGGTGCCCAGTAGATGTTAGTTGAAATAAACTGGTGATGATAAGGATGAGGGGTGATATTTGCTCATGAACCATTAAAATAACACTTCCCTTACTTGCGTGTGCATCAGAATCACCTGGATGGCCATTGCTGGTCCCACCTGAGCTTCTGATTCAGTAGGTCTGGGCTGGGCCCCCAGATTTGAGTTTTGACTGATAGCAAACACTAACGAGTCCAACCCGTGCTGCTGGCCCAGGGCTGCAGTTTGAGAGCCAGTTGCACGAAGTCAAGGGAGGCTTGATGAATTCTGCTGCTTGCCCTTTATGCTTTGGAGCTGGCTGCGTGGGCGTGTTTTTCTCCCAGTCTTGTCTACGGGAGTCGACAGTCAGAGAGGTGTCCTTGGGATTGTTAATCAGGATTTAACATTTGTAGGAAATCTACTTTATTACTTCACTTAAACTCCAGAGCTCAGAGCCTTGTTTCTGGAGCCTCTCGGGTAACATTTGGAAAGCACTGCATGTTCCGTGAGCAAACGAGGCGGCTTTCCAAATGTTACAGCAGATCCCGTGTCCTGTGTCCTGGGGAGGGCAGAGCTGACGGGCTCCAGCAGCCGGCAGATTGGGGAGGTGCTCCTGGGATTACCTTACGGTCGTTCTCGAACCTGCAGAATCATGACTTCACGTGTCGTGGCCTGGGGCATCCTGGCCGTCTTGCCAATTTTTCAGGGTCTTTTTGGGTTGCTGTTTGAACTCACAAGAAAAGACTGTTTCTCTGTTAATGAACCACTTAATGTTTTCCGGCTTTGCAAGCTGGCCTCTTGGAAGCAGAGGGTAATTGTTTCCCAGAACAAACCATGTGCTTTTCATACCAGCGAGCTGCAGGGCTGTCAGGGCATTGTGGACCTTGCAGAATTTCGTGATTCTTTCATGACTTTATGGCCCAGATGTGCAGAGTGAGGGGCTGCAGGTTTTTTCAATTTAGCATCAGTGCAGGGCGGAAACTGTACCTGAGATGATGACTGTGACCTGGCAGCCTTTGTTTGTTTCTCAGGGAACTGAGCCTATTGCTTGAGGGCATGTTCACTCTCTGGCTGGACATTTAACTATGTCACCCGTCTGGTACTAGGCGGCTGACGGCTTTGCTGTCTTCATACAGTTCTTCCCAGGGTAGTTCTTGAATACAAGAGGAGTCACCCCTGAGCAGATCCCACTGGCCTGGACCTGGTGTGCCACCCAGACGCTGCTGTTTTCCTGCAATTGCTGCCCCTCCACTCAGATGGCATGCCTGGTACAAGGCTTCCCCTCTCACATTTGTGAGGTTGCGGGACTCTCGGGGGCATTAAATTACTCCCAAGGAGTTTTCCCATTAGAGTGGTGCCCCCCGCACCCCCCCTGCCCCGTGAGAGTTGATTCTAGGTATTGCTTGCCGAGACCCTGCAGTCTGACTCCTTCGAGAATTCCTCTTGGAACTCCCCCAGCCCTGAATTCAGTGTCTGTTGTCTTTCTGTAAAAACCAACAAACAAAGCAGTGGCAGCAACAATGACATTTTCACTAAGAAATACCATGTGGCGTGTTACGGGCTGAATTGTGTCCCGTAAAGTCATGTGAAGTCCTAACCTGTACCTCACTCAGAATGTAACCCTGTTGGGAGAGAAGGTCTTTAAAGAGGTAATTAAGCTAAAATGATGGTGTCCTTGTAAGGAGAGATTAGGACACAGGCAGGCACAGAGGGAAGACCACGTGAAGACAGTGGAAGAAAATGGCCTTCTACAAGCCAAGGAGAGAGGCCTTAAATGAAACCAGCTCTGCTGACACCCTAATTTCGGATTTCTAGCCCCCAGAGCTGTGAGAAGACACATTTCTGCTGTGTGAGTGAGCCACTCAGCGCTTTGTTGTCGTGGCCCTAGGGGGCTGATACACAGTGTCATGGTGGTGGAGTAGCCCAGATCCTCTAACCAGAGATGACTTGGTCTCTGCTAGCTTGGGTGCTGGGGTCAAATTACACTGGCTTCTCCAGCTTGTTCTGCAGACCTTTCTAGAAAGCGCATGGTCAGACCAGCCCATCTGCTGGCTGACGTCTTCGCTGCCACACACTTTGCTCCAGGTGACTCCTCCCCATCTTCAGCCTGGTCATCTAAGTGTCTTACCCTCTTAGGATGCTCCCTGTGGAGTTTGAGACCACCCTGTGGAGCAAATTGCCAACGCCCTGGCCTGGGCTGCAGATTTCCCTCCCCTCTCTCAGATGGGCAGCAGCAGTTACTTGAGAAGGGCCGTGCCCTTTCTTCCCTTCTTGGCGTTACTGCGTGGCAGCTTTTATTAAAGACCCACTTTACATTAGCCCTGGTGTGACCGCACCTGCAAGTGCTGAGTCAGTGGCATTAGCTGGAATTCTAAATTGACTGTTACGGCAGCACTAAAAATAGTGCGGGGATGATGGATGGAGTTTAGGGGCGTGCACGGAAGCCGCGGCTCTGGAGTAAGCCTGTGCTAGGGTCACTGTGAAGTTTGGGGAGACAGCATGTGAAGTGTGGGCTCTATCCTGAATGGACACGCAGGACATGTTAGTTGGTTATTAGGATGATTGTCATAGTAAAGGCCCCCAAGATTATTCAAGATTCCTATATACCCTCTGAATCAACAGAGATGTACTAAATGGTGGTGGTTATAATCTGTATGTTATGTATAAATTACTCTATTTAAGTTTTCTCAAAATGCTAATTCATGTAAAGAAACTGTACATAACCCCAGTTTTTGAACAAAGAGAAGTCTGCCTTTTGTGGGTCTTTAAGTCCTTAAATTAATAATTACTGGCTGATTTCCTTATATTACTTAAAAGCAGAAGCTAAAATTGCACCCTCTCCATCCTCCCTCCCCGCTGTCCTCTCAAGAGGAAGGACACTTGTCTGCTTGGGTCGGAATCAGGAGCCCGAGGGGGCCCAGTCTATGACGGGCTGGGCTGCTGCTTCTGAAGACCTTGTGTGCAAGAGTGTGGTCTCTGCTTCCTCTCACTCCTGCTTCCTCCTGGGGCAGCCCAACTGCCTTGCTGTCTCTGCTCTTCTCCTGTGGGCCCTGCGTGGCCTTCGCCTTGGGCTGGAGAGCGTGACAGCTGACATTTTGGGCCCAGGTCTAGCAGGTGGGAGAGGCTCCTAGAACCTGGTGCTAAGCCCCGTGCACCAGCCAGATTTCACTTCCCATTTGCCATTGCCCTTTCTGTGCTGACCAGCTCAGGAGGGAGGAGGGAAACGAGGGTGCATGGCCCAATATCATGAAAACTCCAAACCTGCTTCCTAACGGAAGAGTTTATGGCTATTATTTCCCCAGCCAGTACCAAAATGAAAGTGAGCTTTGGGCCTGCACAAGCAAACTCAGCCACCTGGTCTGTATGTCAAGACTGACGCTACACTGGGAAAATAACTATTTTCCCTATGGCAAGGAGGGCGGGGCTTGCTGCTGCCTGGCAACTCCTTCTCTGGGGACAGAGCTTGTGTTTCCCTTTATTTTCTCCTTTTCTTCCCCAGAGTAAACATACAGGCAGACAGCTTCCCTCTGCTTTAAACACCCAGGTCCCCTTCCTATTTTGTCTGGATTTTGTATTTAAAAGCAAAACTTAAACCTCTGACAATTGCACCTCACTGCAGTGGGAGAAGGCACTATTGCAGCCAAGGCAAGGTGCCTCCGAGTCTTAGTAGATGCTTGACACTCGTGAACTCAGCAAGAGGAGCCGGGGTGAAGACACCGAGAGGGACAGGTAGAAATCTCTTGTGAGTTACGCCTACTTCTGTCTGCTTTGTTCACTGTTGTTAGTTTTACTCAATAGTTTTGTTTCCAAAGTAGCTACAAAAATAAATTATTTCCCAATAATATTTCTACCTCCCCACCCCCTGTCCATTTTCCACCGTGGAATTCTTTTGAGGGTACAGTTTGTGCTTCGAAAGCCACAGATGCCGATGTGCATGTGGGCGGCAGTGGTCCCAGCCTGTGGGGTGCCGCCCGCTGAGGGCTTTTCGAAACATCCTCAGCAAAGCTTTGGACACGTCACTGAGTCACGGGACACAAGTGCACCTCACAAGAAATGGAGCCAGGGGAGAGAGAGGAAGTGTGGGAAAGAGCTCTGCTGGACGGGCAGCCCAGTTTAAATGTGAAATACACCTTGGCATATTGATTCATGCCCTGCAGCTGTCGAGGAGGAAAAATGAGGTTTTGAAACAAGAAAGAAAGAGTTCCCCCGCACACAAGGGTTTGTTGGACCTTGGAAGGCAGCTGTTGTGACGGCTTTCACTCGGAAGTCGTTCTGCCAGCAGAGGCTGTGGGGTAGCGTGCTTGGCGTGCAGGTGCCAGCGGATTGGTAGGCCCTGGGGACCAGCTAGAGTGCAGGACTCAGGCCTGGAGGGAAGGGCAGTCGGAGAGAGGGAGGCAGGTGAGCTCGGCAGGGGAGTGTGGTGCGGTGGTTAGTGCAGGGAGAAAGCAAGCGTGTGGCCGTCGAAGCTGTGGGCGTGGTTTGAAGAGGCCCCGCTAGGGCTGTCCTGGGCGAGGGCTGAGAGACGGGTCGGCCTGGCCTCATCTCTGCTTCCACCAAAGCGTCTCTGGTCTGATCTTTCCATAGAAAGCATATTGGGCACGTCCTGCAGAACTGTTTGAACAGAGACTATAGACGAAATAAGTAAAAACCATTTCTTCTGAGCAATCCCAAGAGACCTGAGGCTCCATCATTAGGAACAGCTGGTCTTTAGGAAAAAGTTGCACAAGACGGGCTTGAACTTCAATTTGAATGCTAAGAACGTAGAGTCCAAAGGGAAGAGACAGAGGCCCAGTTCAGAGCTAAGAGCCTGCCCTGTGTTTCTTGGAAATATTTTTTTTTTGGGTATTTTTAAATTGAGATATAATTTACATATAGAGTGAAATCCACAGACCTGAAGTGTAGTTTTATTTGTTTTGAGAAACACATGCATTTATGTAACCCACACTCTACCAATATATAGAACAATTCCGCCACCCCAGAAATTCTCTTGTATCGTTTCCCAGTTGGTCTTCCGCATGCACCAGAAACAAGCACCCTTCTGATATTTTTAACTGTAGATTAGTTTTGCTTGTTATAGAACTTCACAGAAATGAAATCAGCATATATTTTTTTGTTTCTGTGTTTTGTTTTGTTTTTCACTCAGCCTGATTTTGCAGTTATCTTTGTCAGGGATCTGCAGTCTTTTTTATAAAAGAAGCAATAGTAAATATTTTAGACTTGCTAGCCATAAGATCTCTGTAGCAACTACTCACTTCTGCTGTTGTAGCAGGAAGATAAATAGCATCGACAACATGCAAATAACTGAGTGTGTGGCTATGTTTTAATAAAACTTTGTCTATAAAAACAGATGGCCTGTCTGCAGGGAAAATTAGCTGACCCCTGATGTGTATTATTTTGTTTATCAGGAGTTTTGTTCCTTTTTATTGCTGTGTAGTATGCCATGTGTGAGTATATCACAGTTTATTTATCCATTCTCCTGTTAATTCTCCAGACCAGTTCCAGTTTTTGGCAATAATGAATAAAGCTATGATGTACGTTTTTGTATAAGACTTTTGTATGCCTAAGTTTTAATTTATCTTGCATAAATATCTAGGAGTGGTATTACTGTGTTATAGGGTAGGTGTCTGTTTACCTCTTAAAGAAACTGCCAAACAGCCTCACAAAGTCACTGTGCCATTTTGCACTCTTGTCAGCAACATACGAGTGTTCCGGTTGCTCCCCATCCTTGCCAACATTTGGTGTTGTCAGTCTTTTTCATTTTCGCCATTGTAGTGGGTGTGGAGTGAGTGGTAGCTCATGTGCTTTGAGTACTTCTTGATTGATGTGGTTTAGCAGTAGGTGTTGTCCTTATTTCTGAGGTGGCTGGAGAGCGAGCCTCTTTCTGTTGTCAGCCTCTCAGGCATTTAATAGCCTCTCTTCACAGAGCCTGAATGAGTAAGTGGCATGTGTGTACCCAGAGTCTTTGACAGACTGTATCTTGGTCTTTAATCAC
Source organism: Varecia variegata (assembly GCA_028533085.1). Classification (NCBI taxonomy): domain Eukaryota; kingdom Metazoa; phylum Chordata; class Mammalia; order Primates; family Lemuridae; genus Varecia; species Varecia variegata. Next base: position 29,072,445 of record CM052448.1, read on the forward strand.
CTACTTTAGTTGTCGATGTGCATCAGATTTTTTGCTGATACCCCTTTGCCTTTGTTGGTGTAAACACCCGCTTTGGCGCAATTGGTAACTGGGAGAAGTTGTTAGCAGGGATTTCATTTCTGGTTTTACAAATGCAAGGGTCCTTCCTTCTCCGGAGCTGGAGACCAAGCCAGCCCCAGTTTGTTGAAACATGCAGTCCCCTCCTTCCTGCCATCTGGTTGATTCTCCCTGGGGGGGCAGATTGAGAAAGCAGACCCATATGCTGTGGTTTTTCTGTTTGTGTTTGGATGTGGAGTTTAATTTGTGTCAGAAAATAGCAGTATTCTTATTTCATTGATTTTCTTTTTGCTTCTCTTATGAAAGGAAAGAATGAAAGCTGGGAAATTAGCTACAGAAATAGCAAGTGAATAATAAAATAATGTGTTTTTGGTCCATGTGCAGTTAAAAAAAGGAATACTGCTTTCCTCTCTTTTGGTCTGTACTGACAAAAAGCATACTGGTTTCTTGTGTCAATGTGGTGTCTTAGAGATATAAAGCATTCTCATACCCACTCTCTTATCCAGTAATAAAAGTAACCCTGTGAAGAGGTTTTAAGCAGATATGATGTCCGTTTCGTAAATGAGGGATTTGAGGCTTACAGAGGTTTAGTAACTTGCCCCAGGTCGCTGAGCTTGGACTGTGGTCCTAGTTGAGTAAGTATTTGCAATTCTAAATGTCTTGGTTCATCACAAGATATTTCAGTGCATACATTTGTTCCCTCACCTGGGAAAAGGGGATATGAGATGTTTAAAAAAGTAGGGGGATGTTAGATCATCAAGGTCAAATAATGCCCTTCTCAGGAAGATACAATATTGAAACTGGAGGTGGGAGGAGGGACAGGCAAGTTTTTTGGGAAGAGATTCATTTGTGTGCTGAGATGGAGCCTGACATTGGCTTCCTAGTGAGGACTTGGGG
>CM052448.1:29073898-29089224 GCA_028533085.1 Varecia variegata
TCTGTGTCAGTGAGCCCGGCCTGTGGCTTTGTGCGTGGTTTGTGGATGGCGTGTGGGCACTGCCCGAGCCCTCCAGCTGAGTCGGCCTCGCTGTGGACTCTCACCCCTTAGTGAGCACTCCCGTAAGTGATTCTAGAACACCTTCCTTGGAATCCCTTCACCAGGCACGTTTTGGCATTTACTGCCAGGTGAGGTAATGATTCAGGTGTGAACTGCTTAAATGGTTCCTACAGTCCCTCTCTGGGTCCCTTCACCCTGCAAAAGTGTGTAAAAAATTGAGTTATAAATTTTTATTAAAATGCCTGAGTTACTTTCATCTCTCCTTATCCTAGTTTCATCTTTATTTAAACACATGGAGCTTTTTACTTGGTTGTAGTCATTAACGGATATTCAATTTTTTCTGCTTTTCTCACTTTATGTTATTTAGTAAATGTTCTTTCCTGCTCCTACGTGGCTGTGATGACTCTATAATAGTCCACGGTTTAATATCCCTGTTTTTTAAAAATAGCAAATGCTTCTATACCTAGCATCTAGACACAGAAAAAACAAAACAAAACAAGCAAACGCTTTTTTTCTTCTTTTAAATGATTACATACATTTATATGATATTATTTATATATGTTATTGTTCTTATTGTTATATTTTTAATTACTCTTGATAAAACTAGTCAGACTTTCTTCCCAAAGAATTCAGGCAATTATCTCTCTGCCAAAATTTGGCTTAATGATTTTTCTTTGTTTTTCTGATTTAATAATTTTAAAGAGTATGCCCACTCTTTTGATTTGTATATCTTTCATTCTTAAAACCATTAAACCCACATTTAGTTATTGGCTTACTAAAGGAGTTCTGCTCACGTGTTCATGTATGTTCTGGAGGCTCGTAGAATGTTTTTCCTGTGTATGAGGTGTTTATATATACACTATTTATGTGTGCACATGTGTGCATTACTAATATACATGTCTGGATTTTCCAGTGCTGTTGTTTTCCTTTTCATGTGTATTTTTGGATTCACAAAAGTTGATAATTTTTCTAAAATGTAATAATGCCTGGTACTTGGTAGGAATATAAATATTTATTGAATGAATGCATGCTTATTTTTCCTTTGAAACCTCTTCTATTACAAAAATTTTAAAAACTCTTGACATGGGAGAAGAATATTATTTTGTTTTATTCTAGTTTTTCCTACTTGATTTGTTATATTTAGTATTTGGGGGCCACCAAATTTAGATTGGACATAGATCCAGGCTAATGTTTCTTCATTTTGTTACTTGCTTTCTGTCATCATGTATGAAATTGTATTTATTTCATGTTCCCATTTACTTCTTTAAAAATCTGGATCCGTGTCTGGGATGCCTCTTCTGCTTCCGCGATCTGTGACATGGTTTTAAGGCATCATTACTCTTTAGGCTACGTTTGTTTTAAACATATTCTAATATTTGATGAAGAAAATCCTCCTTTATTCATTCCTTTCCCTCAAATAGTAATTTTCTCCCTTTTTTTCTGTTTTAAAGCGCATTTTACACATAACAGTATAAATAAATAATGAAAAGTTTTCCAGGGCAAAAGGAAGTATAAAGAACGGCCCTCCACTCTGTAGTTCTAGAGAAATATAATTAGAGAACTTTTCATTATATTTTAAAAAAAAACTTATCACACAGATGATGTTGCAAAAGTGGCAAAGAAAGCAAAGTGACACATTCATCCACAGTCACTTATAACATTTTCTTCAAGTGCACAGATGATTCTGTTTAAATGTATATAGGAAGTTTTCATGGTTTTATTTCTAGCTTAATTTTACTTTCATATTTTAAATTTCTCCATTAACTTGATGTCACAAAGATTTTTCCATATTAATATGTTTTCTTTTCAAAAGTTTAATTGGATTAAATAATTTAATTAACGAATAGTAATTGTATATGTTTATAGAGTACAGTGTGATGTTTTAATAGATGTACACATTGTGGAATGATTAAATCCAGCTAATTAACATGTCCATCACTTCATATACTTATTTATTTGCAGTGAGAACATTTAAAACCTACTCTCTTAGCTATTTTCAAATATACAATAGATTATTATTAACTATAGTCACCATGCTGTGCAATATATCTCCAAAACTTATTCCTCCTGTCAGACTGAACCTTTGTTAACCTCACCCCTAACCTCTGGTAAACACCATTCTACTCTCTGCTACTATGAGTTTGTTATTTTTAGATTTCATGTATCAGTGATATCATGCAGTATTTGTTGTTCACTGCTTATTTCACTTAGAATAATGTCTTCCAGGTTCATCCATGTTGTCGCAAATGACAGGACTTCCTTCTTTTTTAGGGCTGCATAGTATTGCATTGTGTGTGTGTGTATCATATTTCCTTCATCCATTCATCCTTTGATTGGACACTTAGGTTGCTTCCATGTATTGTCTGTCGTGAATAATGTTGCTGTGAATGTGGGAGTGAAGATATCTTTTCATTATACTGATTTTAGTTACTTTGGATATGTGGGATTGCTGCATCATATGGTAGTTCAATTTTTAATTTTTTAGGAATCTCTTTACTGTTTTCCATAATGCTGTACTAATTTATATTCTCACCAGCAGTGGGCAAGGGTTCCTTTTCCTCCACATCCTTGCCAACACTTGTTATCTTTTGTCTTTTTGATAATTGCCATTCTAACTGGTGTGAGGTGGTATCTCATTGTAGTTTTAATTTGTATTTCTTGAATGATTAGTGATGTTGAGCATTTTCTCATAAATCTGTCGGACATTTACATGTTTCCTTTTGAGAAATGTCTATTCAGGTCCTTTGCCCATTTTTAAATTGAATTATTTGTTTTCTTGCTATTGAGTTGTTTGAGTTACTTATACATTTTAGATATTGTCCCCTTATCAGATATATGGTTTACAAATATATTCTCCCATATCTATAGGTTGTCTCTTTACTCAGTTGATTGTTCCTTTGCTCTGCAGACACATTTTAGTTTGATGCAATCCCATTTGTCTATTTTTGCTTTTGTTGCCTGTGCTTTTGGGGTCATATCCAAACAATCATTGCCCAGATCAATGTCATGGAGCTTTTCCTCTATGTTTTCTCTTAGTAGTTTTAAAGTATCAGGTCTTACATTCAAGTCTTTAATCCATTTAGAGTTGATTTTCATATATGTTGTGAGATAAGGGTCCAATGTCACTCTTCTGCATATGGATATTCAGTTTTTCCAAAACCATTTATTGAGAAATTCTTTCCCCATTGTGCATGCTTGCTTCCTTTGTTGAATATTAATCTTTTATAAATGCATGGGTTTATTTCTGGGTTCTCTTACACTTTTCCATTGGCTGATATGTTTGTTTTTATGCCAGTATCATGTTGTTTTGATTACTATAGTTTTGTAATATATTTTGAAATCAGGTAGTGTGATGCCTCCAACTTTGTTCTTTTTGCTTAAGATTGTTTTGGGTATTTGGATTTTTTTGTGGTTCCATACACATTTTAGAATTGATTTTTTTATGTGAAAAATGTGATTGGAATTTTGATAGGGATTGCATTGATCTACATATTCCTTTGGGTAGTATGGACACTTTAACAATATTAATTCTTCCAATCTGTGAATACAGGATATCTTTCCATTTATTTGTGTCTTCTTCAATTTATTTCATCAATATTTTATAGTTTCAGTGTATAGCTCTTTTACCCCCTTAATTAAATTTATTCCTAAGAATTTTATTTTTTGATGTTATTGTAAATGGGATTGTTTTCTTGATTTCTTTTTTGGATAGTTCACTGTTATAGAAATTCTGAATTCAGTTAAGTTTCAGGATATTGAATCAATGTACGAGACTTGTCCATATTATTATGTTTTAAATAATTATTATTTTACCTGTTTTGCTATTTCATTGAGTTAGTATTTAATAATTTACCTAACCAGTTCTTTTTATTAAATATGTAGGTTGTTTCTAACATTTTGCTGTTATAGATACCACAATAGCAAACTTTGCAGTACAGATGGACGTTTTGTGTTGAGAATGATTTTTTAAGATATGTCACTGAAGTGGGATCACTGAGCCAAAGCATACAGATATATGGGTGTTTGTACAAATTGCCAAGTTGCTTTCCCAACTAGAGAATTTGTATAAATTGTGTAATATAAACAAATGTATGGTGAATTTTGCCATAGCTGTGCTTTGTCATCAGTGTGTGTGTGTGTGTGTGTGTGTGTGTGTGTGTATGTGTATCTATATATACACATACACACATATATTTGACATATATATTTGTCAAAAAGCTATATGGGGGTGTTTGTGTGTGACCAGTGGTCACCTTGTCCTCATGAATTTGTATTTCATGAATACAAGGTGACCATATAATTTCAATTTACATATCTTTGAGATTGAACATTTCTCCATTTGTTCATTTCTTGCATGAGTTGTGTCCCCTGTCTAACTTTTCCTTTCAATAGAGCTTTACTGAGCATCTATCAAGGGCCAAGCTGTGTGCAGAGATTTCTTGCTCACAGCAGCACTGTGCATCCCTGTCCACTCAGAGGAGAGAAGGACAATTCAACAAGCATGGGAAGGACGACAGTTCGGAAATGAAGGCTGCTTGGCAACACATGGCGGGACACCTACCAAATCTAGATTTCCCACCTTCCCTGGTCCATGAGCCCTTCCCGACAGCAGTGGTGATGAATAGACCAGGTGACCCATGAGAACACACAACTACTTGGTTTATTGTCTGCCCTGAGTTGGCCAGATGCGGCAGGAGAAACAGCGGTACACAGAAGCTCTCTTGAGTGTAGAGGCCCAAGTTAATCTTTTTTGGTAAATAAGTCAAATTCTTCCCCTTTATATTATTACCCTTTGAGACACAAACCAATTCCCCAGATTCTTCCCCCAAAATCCCCTCAAGACTGTGCTGATTCTAATTATTACTTACTTTATATGTGGGATTTTCTCACTATCATTGCATTTCTATGAGGGATAGGGTGGAAGTTCCATTGTCAGAGCAACCAAGATGGTGGATTTCCAGTGAGCTTGGTGAAGACCTCTGCTTGGGCAGGGTCTCGTGTTTCTGTGGCAAAAGGAATGCAGGCCATTTCTGGATTTTACTACTGTCTCTCTGTCTTGCTGTCTCTGTGCGAGGTCCCCCTTTTCTCCTCAAGACTGATCAGTGAGGCGGAATCTACCAGCTTGACTTGTCGACGTCTTTCTCTCCTCTCACAAAAGAAAGCGCCCTTTTCTGAATTTCGCTGTTGATCAATTGTGCTGTGTTGTTTAATAAGCAACTTATATTTGGATTTTAATGAATCTCAATGGCCTTCTCATTTCTGATTTGTAAGTTGAAACCATGTCCCTTTGTTGTCATAGCTTATCTTTGGTTTTGTTCTTGACATTATATATTATTGTTGCTGTGTAATCACCATCTTCTTTCCTACCCACCTCCGGCCCCACCTTCTGTTATATGGAATTGAATAATTTTGTTTACTTTTATCTTCCTCTGTAGTGATGTGGAAGATGGATACCCTGTTTCCTTCTTCTTTTTATATCCACTTCCAACTAAAAGGAGTTAATTGGCAAAATGGACAGCAGGGATGATGGAGGCTGGTTTGGGTGGAGTTGGGGGTTGGGTGGGGGCATGTCATGTGGAGTTGGGGGTTGGGTAGGGGGCATGTCATGTCAGGTGGACCATCAGGGCAAGGGCTTCCAGAGGCAAGAGTCAACCTGCTACCGTGACTAAGTGTCACCGGTGCTTGGAGTTTAGGAAGGGGGTAGTGAGAAATGAGCTGAAAACTAGTCACCCGTCTTTGGGGGGTTTATGTGTCTATTCATGAGTGGAACTTGATCTTGAGGACACGATGGGCCATTGGAACTAAACCATCAGTATCTTTTTGAAATGGAGGAGCAGAGATTCATTGAAGGAGGTTTTCTGTGCTCTGCTCTTGCCCAAGCATTTATCATAGTTGTGCCTTTAGATCCACCGCTATACATGGGTGATGAGGTGGACATATGGCCATAATTCTGATTTAAATGTGATGGTCAGCCCTCAAGACACAACAGATGCCTGTTCCCATGCGGAGATTGATCGGGGGAGAAGGAGCCTCCCACCCATAGATTACAGTAACCAAAAGCCTCAGCCAGACTGAACCATGCAGACAGATCCCCCAAAGAAACATTTATAGCATAGCTTTCGTATTGTGTTTGTTTCGATACAATAAATGCTTGAAAAATCATATAATGGGTTTGTATTTCTTTTCTCTTATAAGCATTTTCTATATTTTTATGATATGATATGGACTTCCAGGAATGGAATCTCCATTTATAACATTATACTCACAGGAAACAAATAATTGATTTACAATGACTGGACTTGCTACCTTTGTTCAATAATTGATTAGGTCAGAGGTTGGCAAACCTCTTCTGAAGAGGGCTGGAAAGTAAGTATTTTCAGCTCTGTGGGCCATATGGTCTCTGTCACAACTACACAACTCTGTCACTGTAGCATGAAAGCAACCACAGACACTTCATAAACAAGTGAGTGTGGCTGTGTTCCAGTGAAACTTTTATTTTTGGATAGTGAAATTTGAATTTTATATAATTTCCATGTGTCATAAAATAGTCTTCTTTGGGTTTTTTTTCAATCCTTTAAAAATGCAAAACCATTCTTAACTTGTGGGCCTTATATAAATAGGCAGTGGGCCAGATTTGTTCCAAGTGTGCCAAACCCTTAGGTCATCATTTAGGGTTGTCTGTAGAGCTGTGAATTACATAGCAAATGCTATGTGATAGGTACTGTGCAGCTTGCTTTTCATATACTGGTTCTCGTAATTTTCATCAGAACTCTGAATTGTGTATTTATTTACATATTTATGTTTTGAGACAGAGTCTCACTGTCTCGCCCAGGCTGGAGTGCAATGGCAGGCACAATCATAGTAAGCTGTACCCTTGAACTCCTGGGCTCAAGTGATCCTGCTGCCTCAGCCTCCCAAGTAATTGAGACTACAGGCGTGCACCACCAGGCCTGGCTAATTTTTTTAAAAAAATTGTAGAGATGGGGTCTCACTATGTTGTCCAGGCTGGTCTTAAACTCCTGGTCTCAAGTGATCCTCTCTCCTTGACCCCCCAAAGTGCTGGGATTATGGGTGTGAGCCACTGCATGTGGCTTAAATTATGTATTTATTTATGTACAGGTGGGGAGACTGAGGCTTACTAAGATTAAGACAGTTTTTTAAGGTTCTATCTTAGTTGTGTGATAGTGGTGGAATGACATTTTGAACTGAGGCCTGCCTGAGTTAAGTTTTAACTCTCAAGACCCTGTTCTTAAGGAGTTTACAGAGTTGTGGGGAATCAAGTGGGTAATTAAATAATTTTGTAATTGTAATAGAATATTGTTATAACTCAACTGATAAGTATGTTCCCAAGATACAGCATACTAGCAACTCTCTTAATAATAGCGCAGTAGAGAAGAGAGATTGCTTGGGTTTGAGACTGACTCCACCCCTCCATTGAAGTTCAATGATCTTCAAGTTATTTATCCTTTCTATGTCTCAGTTTCCTCATTTGTAAGATGGAAGTGAAAATCGTGTTTGCCTAGTAGAGATTGCAGACATTATATGAGAAGGATGTGTCAGGTGACTGGCACACGGTAGCACATGCTCAATAAATGTGAGCTGTTTTTTTTATTTTGACCTTCGAGTTGAGTGAAAACCCTATGGCTATATTTATTTATTTTCTTAAGACAAAAGTTATCAAATCAATTTTAACATGTATACCCGGGAACCCTCAGAGAAATGAAGATTCCCCCTATGGCTATATTTAAAACTCATGCTGCTGCTACATTTTTTTCCTCTCCTGTTATATATTTATAAACATGTTTTGGAGAAAGGTTATATTTTATAGACTAGTATAGCCTTCAATATATTTTTCCCACATTCAAAAATGAAATTGTAGAACAATTTCCTTTTTTATGTAACTCTTATTAAATTTTTATGATTGCAGAATGATGTCTTTCAGGATGAAGTGTATCAAATACTTGCTTTTCCTATGTTTAGAATTACTTTGCAGTGCTTAGCAAACCCTCACGTTTACTAAAATTCATTGTATATCTTTCAGATTCGGGAGGGTCTTGTGAATATGAGTCCACATGTGTATAGTTTCTTTTTCTTTTGACAATTGCTTGTTTTTCCTCCAATTAATGATTTAAGTTTTATATTCCTCATTGGCTTGATATTTTACACTTATATAGAAAATCATAAACTATCCTTAGATTAACCAATTTAGTAGTATACAACTGTGCTCAGCATTCTCAAATGACTTTTTCTCCATCTTGTACATTATTTCTCATTTCTAATGTTATTGTGCATTTGTGTTTTCTATATTTCCTGTTTAAATTCACCACAGGGTTTTCTGTTTTGTTAGACTTTTGAAAGAAACAGATCTTACTGTTGTTTATCACTTCTAAGGCATTTTTACCTGTCTTTTACTAAAACATTTATTGTATCTTAGTCAGAAAATTTGACTTCTATAATAATTACTTTTCTGTATTTAATGACAGCGAGTATATTATCTATTATTATTCTATTGATTTCTGTTAAAAAGGGAAATTTTCTGCTTTCATTTAATTATTCTAATTCTCCGTTAATTCAGTCTTATCAATTATATTGTTCGGATCATTGCCTTTGCTTTTTTTCTTTTTTAAATAAGCAGTTGAGATGCATTTAGCACCTACAAATGCTTGGAAAATTTTGAAGAACTTTAGGATATATAGGAAGGGGTGAGACATGGTCCCTGCCCTTTAGGGGCTTCCAGTCTAGCAGTGGAGAATAGCTGTACCTGTGAGACGGCCACATGAGGGTGTCAATGCCAGAGGAGTTTGGAACCGAAAGAGAGCACTGTGGGTGAGAGTGTCATGTAAGTTTTCCCAGATGAGATGAAAATTAGGCTCACTGGTTCTCAGCTTGGTGAAGAATAATTGTATGCGTTCAGCTCTAAAGGTTTCTGGTTCACCTGACTTGTTACGTTACAGAGCTGGGACGGGATTGCACGTGTTTCTGAGACTTCCGGTGGAGAGCCATTTGCAATTCCACATTCCAGTGCTCTGGCACGCAGGCCGGCAGAGGTTTCTGTCGGCCAGAATCCATTTCTGCCCATGACGCCTGGGTGCGCCCACCTGCGAGTGGAATTCTCCCCGCTGGTCTTCTGCATGTTGCACGATGGGCACCCGTGGTTTCAGTTGCCCTGTGACCTTTTTGTTTCTTCACTGGCAAAACAGCTAACATTGCTAGTTGTGAGTCTGGTGGACTCTTCATTCAAGGTGATGTGCCTTTGCTTTCTAGTGTACTAGACTGTGAACTTCTGAAGGCGTGATCTGATGGTATGCCTCTACAGCAGAGATGCTATCACATTCTCTTTACTTTGGCAATCAGTTTTTATTTATATGTTTCACAGATGTTTATTGTTTGATATATAGTCAGTATGCTTTGGTTTTCAATTCTTGGTATGCCTTTAATATTTTATTAATGACTATACGTAAATTTATTAAGTGAATTTTGATTCATATGCTCAGTAACCTAGCCATTTTTACTTTTACTTCTTTTTAAAAGTTTGTATATATCATTTTATATTTACTTTTCATTCATGTGTAACAGATTTCACTTATTAATCTAGTCAGAATCTCTTTTTTCTCTCAAATGGGATAATAATTAAGTTCTGTTATATTTGGTGTTACATTTGGATCATCTTTCATCCTAATTTTTATTTTCATTTTCATCATTTTTGTGACATCTCTTTCCAATTATGACTGCAAAATCCTGGCCATTCCTCAGTGGCCTTATTCCTGCTTTTATTCCACCCCCCCTTTTGATGTTATTCTTGTAACCAGCCAGGTTCTACTATAGTATTACTGAACCAAATTGCTCAGCAGACACTCACCTCTCTACACATCTGCTTCCATCCAGCAATTTGGGTCCTCTTGGTAGAAGAACAGTTGTGCTTCTTCCTCCAGGGCCCCAGCCTTTCCTTCATGTGCTGGAACTTTATGAGGCTCAGCCTCAGTTTCTCTATCCTTCTTAGTAGCTCTTTGTCTCTGATGCCTCATTTTATATGGTCCACATTGATCTGTGTTTGTATCGATTCTTATTCCTCACAATACGACGGACTTTCCTGTAAATGTCCTTTATTTATCTTTCGGAGTTGGCATTTAAACTCCAGTTGCTGTTTGCAGTAATTTCAGAAATGAAATTTGTCAGCAAGAGGTGAGAGCTATAAATAATTCCTTCAGACACTGGATGCATTTAGGTCCTGTTGCAGGTGCTCTTAGGTGACAGCTTTGCTGGGCAAAGAAAACCTGGAAGTCTCTCTGCTTTTGTTTCTGAGGGTTTGTGCATATCACTAAGGTCTAAGGTGAAAATTCTTGTTTGTTGTGTTTGGTTAAATGCGAGGGTTTAGAATGCATCTCCTGAGAGAGGGATTGGTGTCCTCCTCTTTGCTGGTGAACTCTAGAAGATTGTCACGAGCCCCCTTCACCTCCAAACTAAGTTTTAAAGCAAACTGCTTCTTTCTAGGCACTTTCTTTGTTATTTCTTGATTCAGCATTCACAGGCACCCTTCAAAGTGAGGATTACGTTCCCTGTTGTATGCATCGTTTCCCCTCCTGCATTTGTTGAACTATTCTCAATTCTCCGTAATACGTTTCATTGATCTGATGTTTTGCAGAACTAGTTCTGCTTTTGACTGCATTTCTGGGATGTTCTTAATTGTCTTATCATTTTATTGTAGGCTTCTTTTAAATCCAGGTTTAATCTTGATTGATTTTAAAATGCCATCTTTCATCTTTTTGAGAAGGGATGCTGAATGTGTCCTGAATGACATGCTTGAATCTGGTAGTTGATTTATTTTGGTTACCGAAGTCCAGTTCCTGGCCCACTCCGCTGGCCAGCTCCTAGGGCTTAGAGCTTCTGCCACATAATGCATTTTCATCGGTCCTGTTTTTATTGTTGTTGTTTTTACTTGTTGATACTTATTTTTCTATTTTGTTTTCTGTTTTATTTGCATTTTTTTTTTTGAAATAGACTCTTGCTCTGTTGCTCAGGCTAGAGTGCTGTGGTGTCAGCCTAGCTCACAGAAACCTCAAACTCCTGGGCTCAAGGAATCCTCCTGCCTCAGCCTCCCGAGTATCTGGGACTATAGACACGTGCCGCCACGCCTGGCTTATTTTTTCTATTTTTAGTTGCCTGGCTAATTTCTTTCTATTTTTAGTAGAGACGAGGTCTCACTCTTGCTCAGGCTGGTCTCAAACTCCAGACTTCAATTGATCCTCCTGCCTTGGCCTCCCAGAGTGCTAGGATCACAGGGCCTTTATTTGCATTTTTAATGGAGGAGGCTGCTTTGTCACCTTGAACTTTGGACAGTGTTTTCATTATTATTAGTTTTCAAAATAGTCTTGTATTGTATTTTATATTTTTTTCCAGATGTAACTGTTACTCTCAACGATGAAGATGTCTCATTGAATTTGTTTTTGTCTTTATTGTATTGTGACAATAAGAATTTTATCTAAAAGTAGAGATGATTGTAAATGTACCCCCACAGACCTCATGTATTGTACTCATATGTCAACTAGCCCCACTAATTACCAGTTTTTCAATGTTGTTTTGCTCCCACCCCACAGATCACCTGGTTTGTCTAGGGGTGTTTTAAAGCAAATCACAGACACTATGTCATTTTGCCTATAAATGTCAGAAAATAGCTTCCTGGTCTTGGCTGACACTTCCTCATGGTATTTAATGTGCTCCGCTAGACCCTGTATTTCCTATAAACCAATGCTTTGATCAAGGGCAGGGTTCTTAAACATTTTGGCCTCACGATCTCTTTACAATCTTAAAAATTATTGAGCCCCCCCAAATGCTTTTATTTATGTAGCTTATACCTGTTGATATTTAGCATATTAGAAATTAAAACTGAGAAAATTTTACGACACAAGTAGACAAAAACTCATCCTGTCTTGGCCATTTACTTTAACGACAAATACTTGCGTCTAATGTTTTGCTTGGCTTTTAGCTTTATCACTGGTTTTTTATTTTTTAATCTTTTAGAAGTTGCTAATTTTTCTGCAACAAAATTTCCCTATCTCTTGAAAATGTTTTCTTTGTAGTTCTGTGTCTTTGAGCACTTTAAATGTTCGAATGTCTGAAACATAATTTTTGACTTCTTTGTAATTTATTTCTACTACCATCAATAGTTGTAACAAATATCCTGATTGCTCCAGACTCCTGGAGAGATCTGCAGGGAGGGTGAGTTACAGAGCAGCAGGAGAAGTCTTTTCCTGGGATACAAAACCCAGGGCCTGGACCTTGTCTTCCTTCCCTCCTTTCTTGTACTCTGTGTGCAGCTACCAATATTTTGTATTTTCCAGTCCCTCCATGGTGGTTCATAGGTCTGTGCCTTTGTACATATTCTTTTCCAACTGGAATGTTGTCCTTTTGTTTGGTTACTATTTGTCGAGTGCTTAGAGTGTGTAGGGAGCCATGAAAGGCACTTCGGATTGACTTCTCCGTTCCTCATTGCCCTCCTACAAAGCTTAGCGTCATGGCCTTCTCCAAAGGAGACCTCAGTAAAGCACATCTCCCACTATGCTCGCCTGTGTGTAGTCCCCTCCCACACTGAATCCACACTGGCCACTGACTCGCTTTGACCAGTACAATGTGGCAGAACTGAGGCCATTCTAGTCCTAAGCGTGAACCTTGGGAAGGCCGGGTGGTTTTGCTGTTGTGGTCTGTGAACCCTAGCTGCTGTGTAAGGAGGAGTCCTCGTGTACAAGAAGCTCTGAGACGAAATGGAAACAGAGAGGGAGAGAAAGGCCACTTTCTCTGAGCTGAGCCCAGACTCTATCTGTCTTGATCAGGTTGCCAGACTGGGAGTAAAGCTACCTTGGATACTCCAGCATTATCCACCATAGATGACGTAGCCATGAAACCAGCAGAAGAGCCAATCAGCTGAGCCCCAGTCAACCCACAGAATCACAAAAAATAATAAAATGGTTGTTGTCTTAAAATGCTTTGTGTTGGGGTGGTTTCTTGTGCAGCGGTAGGTCACTGAAACAGTGGGGTCCACATTGCCCTGAGTATATAGAGGCTAGAAATTATTTAAAGGACTCCTATTAATAATTTTAACAGTAGCTATCATTTAATCAAGTGTCCAGAGTGGTCCAGGCATGGTGTAGATAATGTATATACATTCTGCATGGCAAACTCCTAGATATTTTTCATGGATCATTAATAATCTCTTAGGAGCATGAGTAATAACAACTATTATTTATTGAGCAGCTAATACATGCAAGACATTCTCCCTAGGTACTTTGTGTGGATTGCCCTTGGCAGATGCCCGCACCTCCTCCCAGGCTGTCTAGAAGGAGGGGGAGGCTGCCCGTAAGGGGTACCACATAGTGAAGTTGCCTCCTTGCTCCCTTTTCCTTGCAGAGCACCTGGCACACAGCTGTTGGCCCCTTGCTTTGGAACTTGTCTTTGTCCTCCACCAAACTGTGACTCTCTCTCCTCCCCACCTCCTAGGACCTGCGTATTATAGTTTCTGCTTGGATCTGTATTTAGCATTTATCTTACCATGACTGTGTGTGTATCGTTCCCTGTGAAGCCAGGTGGTGTTCTGTGATTACATCTTCCATCATTTGTGCAACTTCTAGAGCTATTAATTGCCTCACCTTTTGTTCTTTTATTTGTTTGGATGTTTGTGTTTTGGGGTTACCATGCCATTCACTCCAAAAAATTGGAAACACCCCTGGACACTGTTTTTCACATGGTCAGGCACATTAGTTCCGTCTTCTGTTGTGTTTTTGTTCTTGCCTTGGAGAGGCTGCTCTTGGCACCCCGGGGTGCAGCTCCGCCCCGCCCCCTGCTGGCCCTCAGCTGGCTGCACAGCCGTCCTCCTGAGAGCCCCCGCCCACGCCCTCCTGTCCACTGTGCTCTGCACCTGCTTCTCTGAATCTACCTTTCTCTCTTTTTTTAATGTACTCCCTCAGAATCTTTGGTTCTAGTATGTATTTCTTTACTAAACCCTTGTCTCTTCTGCTAGCTCTGTTCTCTCTGGAATGCTTCTATGTCAGGTGCTAGATCTCCTCGGTTCAACCCTGCTGGTTTTCTTTTCTTTTCTTTTTTTTTTTTTTGTCTTTTTATCCAATTTTCTGAAAGATTTCCTTAACTTCATCTTCTGACTCTTCTCCTAGATTTTTAAAATTTCTGTTACCCTATTTAATTTCTAAGAGCCCTTCTTATTCTCTAACCGTTCCTTTTCTAAGTATCCTGTTTCTGTTTCGTAAGTGTGGTATCTTTCCCTTTACTTACTGAGATTTATAAGGGGGTCTCCCCTGTGTTCTGCACAGGGTCTGCATACTTCATGCTACAAGTGTATCTTCATCTATTTGTTGGCTTTGATGTCTGTCCTCATGTTTTGAATTTTTCTCAAATGCCTGGTGATGCCGTATTTAGGAGGAAAGCGCTAAGATGTTTGGGAGCTTTCTGTGCATTGTGGGGGGTGAAAAACCAGTGGTCCCCACTGGTAGCTGCACAGGCAGGTGGGTGGCTGTTTTTCTAGGTGTTATGGGTTGAATTGTGTCCCTCCAAAATGTATTGGTTGAGTCCTAACCCCTACTTCCTTGGAATGTGACTGTATTTGGAGATGGGGCCCTTAAAGCGATAATGAAGGTTAAATGAGGTCACTGGGGTGCGCCCTAATCCAGTATGACAGGTGTCCTCATAAGAAGAGGAGTGTAGGGCTCAGACAGACACAGGAAAGACCATGTGAAGACACCTGGAGAATACGGCCATCTATAAGCCCAGGAGAGAGGCCTCAGAATGAAACCAACCCTGCTGACACCTTGGTCATGGACTTCCAGCCTCCAGAAATGTGAGGAAATACATTTCTGGTGTTTAACACATTAACTGCCATGTGAGTTGTATTTAACTCACGCTAGTTTTGAGCCTGGGGCTTTGTGAAGCAAAACCTGGACAAAACCCTGCAGTCGGTTCATGAAAATCCTACTTGTTGATGTTCTTATTGTTACAATTAATATTGACAAATTAATTCTAAAAATGTGGATTAAATGAATAGAAGTCATTAAATTTCGTTTTTCATTAAATTAGAAAGGATTGTTTTGTTTTTGAAGTTTTTACTCTATTTTTGTAATAAAACAGTGACCCCAAGGAAATTCTTTTTTTTCCCCTAGTGTGGCAGTAGAAGTGTCAAGCCACTCCGTCAGTAGCAGTTTGTCATGGTAGCGCTAGCAAACTAATTTACTGGGTGCAGCTCAAATATCGGTATCTTTCTTCTA